>JAJMJS010000039.1:0-117059 GCA_030563665.1 Scheffersomyces broadrunensis | reverse complement strand
TTATTCAAGAGACGATTAGAACTGAATTCAAATCCAAGACCATTATTACTATTGCACACAGATTAGATACGGTAATGGATAGTGATAAGATTATTAGTTTAGATCATGGAGAAGTTAAAGAATTTGATGCACCACAAGCCTTATTAAGTAAACAAGATGGTATTTTTTATAGTTTATGTAAACAAGGTGGATATATTTAAAGACAATAAAAATATAAGTTTGATTACGAGACTACCCTCGGTTCTTCTCATAAATAATTTATTTTTTGGGAATGGTTACAGCCTTACGATGATTAAGAGCACACGATATCTAATTTCATTATCAGATTAACTAAGTATGTAGCTATATATATAAAAGATATAAAAAGTATTTAAACGCATAATTTAATGAATACGTTAAATAATCAACTTATAAAATCAAAAAGATCGTAGTTAAGAAAAAAATAAAAAATTTCTCATTCTTTAAAATCGTCTAAAAAAAAATTTACAACCACAATTTGATTTTTACAAAAATCTTTTAAATAATTAGGTCAAAAGTTTTATAAACAAGGACGCCTATTATGAATATTTGCTTATTGAAAGCATAAAAGTTAGTGTGAACATACAGAAGATTCATTTTTTTTATTTTTATTTCGTTTGTTTTTAAAGAAGCTTATGATAAAATCAAATTACCCTGAATTAATATGTGGGGTTAGAGCTCTATTACATCCATTAACTCCTGATAACCAGAATGCCTTTAATCCATGTTTCTTGGGATTATTATTTTCTAGTTTTGGAATTTCAAGTATTTTAGTTGGTTCTTTTGCTTTAGTAAAAACTAGAAATCATAGAACAAGGTATGGTAATTATTCACCAAAATTCACAGGTTTAAATCATTATATTAGAATAGCATCAGTTATACTACATGGTTTATTATTCCTTTTCTTAACGTCATTTAATAGCATTCATGAAAGATTAGCAGATGCAAAGATCATATCATTCAGTTTAGTCACATTTAGTTTATTAGGAGTGGTACTACCATTACACTTTATTGAAACTAGTTATAGACCTATTCCATTTGATTTTTTATTAATATATTGGCCACTATTCCTTGTGTTAGAAATTGTATTATTTTATCAAGATAATTTCACCAATTGGAAATTAATTAAACTGGTGGAATATTCATCTGAAATCTTAGGTATTGAAATCTTTTTAATAATTAATACATTACTTATATTTTATATGGAGAACGCAAAATCATTTTGGAAACCAAATAAAGAATTAGTATTTCAATTTACTAAGGATGGTCGAATAAATGATTTAAAGAAGAATAATGTCATTGAAAAACTTACATTAAATTGGTTAAATCCTTTGATTTCAAATACTTTTCAAAAGCAATACCTTGCAGAATCTGAATTACCTCCGTTCCCAACTAGATTTTCATCAGTTTCAAATTCTACTAAAGTAGGAAAGTATTGGAATAGTAAAAGTTCTAAATCATTACTTTCATCTTTACTTAGCGCTTATGGATTTCGACTTTTTATTGCCATAGTATTTGAGCTCATGGCAAGATTATCAAACTTTGCAATTCCACAATTATTAAGATTATTTATTAGATTCTTTGATAAGAAAGATGCTCCAATCTTGCAGGGGATTTTAATTGCGTTAGGTATATTTTTTGTCACTGTTTTTGAAACAACACTTTCTAATGAATATATTTTAAGATCATTAGAGATTGGTCTGGGATGTAAATCAGCATTAATTTCAATAATTTATCAAAAATCATTACGATTATCACCAGAAGCTAAATTAAAGAATTCGACTGCTGATATTATAAATTTAATTGCAGTTGATATTCCTAGACTTCAAACCGTAATTCAAGGATTTGGTACATTATTTATTGGTCCCTTAGATATTATACTTTCTATTGTTTCATTTTGGCCATTATTAGGTAGAGCCACTTTAGCAGGTGTATGTGTCATTCTTTTATTGGTTCCAATTAATTCAATTTTAGTTCGATATCAAAAGGATTTAAGTAGAACTCAAATGAAATTAAAAGATAATAGATCAAGAATTATTAATGAAATTTTAAGTTCAATTAGATCAATTAAATTATATGCCTGGGAAAAACCTATGTTAGCCAAATTAAGTGTTGCAAGAAATGATAAAGAATTAAAAAATTTAGGTACAATAAGATTAGTTAATCAAGTTGGGAACTTCGTATTTAATTTAATTCCCTTTTTATTTTCATTTACTTCATTCACTACATTTGCATTAACTAGCTCAATCCCATTGACTTCAGATATTGTATTTCCATCATTAGCATTGATTAGTCTTTTATCGAATCCATTATTAGAATTTCCGGCTCTTATTAGATCAATGATTGAAGCTTATGTCGCATTAGGTAGGATAACAAATTATTTAACTAGTGATGAAGTTGAAGAAACTTTTATAACTCATAAAACTTCATCAAATGATATTAATGCTATTACTATAACTAATTGTTCCTTTTTGTGGTCAAAACCAAAATGTACTAATAATAATAATAATAATAATAATAATAATAATAATAATAATTTTGATCAAGAAGAATCATCGGTGCAGTCTCTAAATTATGCTCTTAAGAATATAAATTATACTGCCAGGAAAGGATCATTATCATGTATTGTTGGTAGACTAGGTAGTGGTAAGTCTTCATTACTTTATGGTTTATTAGGTAAATTAATTATTGTTAAAGGAGATGATGATATAAATCCTTCTGTTACAATAGAAGGAAATATTGCCTATTGTTCTGAATCACCATGGATTAAGAATACCTCAGTACGTGATAATATTTTATTTGGACATAGATATGATGAAGAATTTTATCAAAAAACCATTGATGCATGTCAATTATTACCTGATTTGGAAATCTTACCGGATGGAGATGATACACAAGTTGGAGAACGAGGTATTTCATTGTCAGGAGGACAAAAGGCAAGATTAGCATTAGCTAGAGCTGTTTATGCTAGAGCCGATATTTATTTATTAGATGATGTATTAAGTGCAATAGATTCTCATGTTGGTAAAAAAATCATTACTAATGTATTTAGTAGAGAATCAGGTTTATTAGCTTCCAAAACGGTTATTTTAGGTACTAATACAGTTTCAGCCTTAGAATTTTCTGATAATATAAGTTTATTATGTGGTGGAGAAATTGTTGAAACTAGTAAATTTCAACATATTAATCCTCATCATCATCCACAATTATATAAATTAGTTCATGAATTTGGTAATAATGAAACATCAGTAACTCCATCAGTTATGGATACTGCCACTCTTATAACTAATAGTGAAGAAGCAGCCATGGAAGATGATTCAATTATTGATTTTAATCCTCAAGCTATAACTTTAAAAAGTGTAAGAAGAGCCAGTGTTGCTACATTAAAATATGATCGACTGAAACGATTTAGAGAAAATTTAAGAAGTAATCTTGTTCGAGAAGTTCGAGAAAAGGGGAAAGTTAAATGGTCAGTTTATCTTGAATATGCTCAAGATTGTTCATTAATTGGGGTTGGAATTTGGTTTACGCTTTTAGTTTTAGCATCCATTGTCTCAATTGGAGGTAATTATTGGTTAAAACATTGGACAGAACAAAATAGTAATTCAGGATCCAATGAAGATGTTTGGAGATTTATTATTGGATATGCTATTCTTGGGTTTGGTGCAAACATTGCTACTATTATTAGAGGAATGGTAATGATGCTTTGGTTAGGATTAAGTGCATCTCGTAAGATTCATGATGAAATGGCAGCTCGAGTATTAAGAGCTCCCATGGTATTTTTTGATAGAACTCCAGTTGGAAGAATTATGAATCGATTTACTAATGATATTAATCAAATTGATGATTCAATTCCAAGAATTTTACAAGATTTTATGGGTCATGTTATGATTACATTTACATTGTTTGTTACGGTTGGATATATTATGCCACCATTTATATTAGTTATATTTTCATTATCAGGAATATTTTGGTATTATCAAATTTATTATGTATCAATAGCTCGAGAATTAAAACGATTAATTTCTACTTCAACATCGCCAATATTTGGTCATTTAGGCGAATCATTAAGTGGAATTGATACAATTAGAGCTTATAATCAATATACTAGATTTGATTATATAAATAATGCTAATATTGATTTTAATGTTAAAGCATCATATTTATTAAGAACCGTACAAAGATGGTTAGTATCAAGATTAAGACTTATTGGATCAATTGGTTCATTATGTGCATCATTATTAGCAATTTATACTGTTACTACATCAACTCCATTATCTGCTTCAATGGTTGGGTTTGTTATGTCATGTGCATTACAAGTAACTAATTCTTTAAGATTAGTGGTTAGAATGTCGGCTGAAGTTGAAAATAATATTGTTTCAGTTGAAAGATGTTTAGAATATACAGTATTACCAGTTGAAAAGGGTGAAGATAATAATGATGATGATACAAAATTTGTTAAACCACCATTACATTGGCCAAAACAAGGAGACATTTATTTTAATAATTTTTCAACGAGATATCGTGAAAGTCTTGATTTAGTATTAAAGAATATTACATTACATATTAAACCGGGGGAACATGTTGGAGCTGTTGGTAGAACTGGTGCTGGTAAGAGTTCATTGGCAATGTCAATATTTAGAATTCTTGAACCAACGGAAGGTAATATTGAAATTGATCAAATTAATACTAGTAGTATGAAATTACATGATTTAAGACATAAATTATGTATAATACCTCAAGATTCCCAATTATTTGAAGGTACAATTAGAGAAAATTTAGATCCATTTAATTATTATACCGATGAAGAGATTTGGAAAGCATTAGAATCAGCTCATTTAAAAGAACATATTGAAAATTTAGAAGATAAGAATGATGAAATATTTGAAGGAGGATTAAAATTAAAGTCAAAATTAGAGTATAAAGTATATGAAGGAGGATTAAATTTTTCATTGGGTCAAAGACAATTAATGTCATTAGCCAGAGTATTATTAAAGATGCATGATTCACAAGTATTGGTATTAGATGAAGCAACTGCAGCAGTTGATGTTCAAACTGATAGAATAATTCAAGAAACTATAAGAACTGAATTTAAATCCAAGACGGTTATTACTATTGCGCACAGATTAGATACGGTAATGGATAGTGATAAGATTATTAGTTTAGATCATGGAGAAGTTAAAGAATTTGATGCACCACAAGCCTTATTAAGTAAACAAGATGGTATATTTTATAATTTATGTAAACAAGGTGGATATATTTAGAATAAAATATAATTATTAATGATCCTTTTATTGTAATGATGATGAAAGAGCTAAAAATAACCTCAAAAAAATTTTGGTAAAAATAGAAAAATAAAAAATTTCAAAAATTTCAAAAAGATTATGCTTAATGGCGTGTAATAATATGTATTATAATTCTTATCAATGTCCCTTTAATATAATATAAATATATAATAAATTAATTATTTCATATATTAATTAATTTTTTACCTTTTTTTAATTCTTTACTTTTTCTACTTTTGGAAAAGCACAAGTATCATAAAATATAATATATATATAATCAAACTATGGAGAGGCGTAAAGATATGATTCTTACTCCATCAGCTAGAGAATCAAGGAATAAAGAAATTGAAGAACCAACTTTAAGACTTTTAACTCAAGAATATTATAAAATTAATCGAAATCCTATAGAAAAAGTAACGGTTTCAATGGATGAAAATAATTTAAAAATCTGGTATTTTTTAATTAATGGATCAATTGATACCCCTTATGAAGGTGGATTATACCTTGGAGTCGTTGTATTTCCTAAAGATTATCCTCATTCACCTCCTGATTTTCAAATGATTAGTTCTTCTGGTAGATTTAAACCTCGTGAATCAATTTGTATGACTATGACTATTTATCATAGAGAATCTTGGAGTCCAACTTGGTCAACTGAAAAGTTATTATATGGATTTGTGTCATTTATGAATTCAAATGATTCTGGATTAGGATCTATATCAACTGGTAATACAGCTAAAAGAGATTTTGCAAAATTTTCAAAACGATGGTTATATTATAATTGTAATATATTTAAAATTGTCTTTCCAAATGAATATGAAATTTTAAGTAAAGTTTATAAAAATGATTCATTAACTGGATTTGATAAATATATTTTAAATGATGCAATTCAAAATGAAACTAGATCAAGTTTAATTAATGATAGATTACTGGTTTATCTTAATCAAGAAACTGAAATTAAAAATAACATTAATAATGCTATAAATAATAACGATAAAAAGAACAAGAAAAAAAATAATGATAATGATAATGATAATCTTGAAGAGTTTTATAAATATTTCAGTCCTTTAACGTCTCAAGAAGAAGCTGAAAAAATTAGTGGTATTGATTCTGGTAATCTTATAGACAAAGAAGTTATATTAGTCGAAGGTAATGTTTATGAAAATGATGGTGAAGAGGATGATTTACCTGAAATTTACGATTCTGATGATTCTGATGATGATGATGATGATGAAGATAATAATGTAACTGAATTTGAAAGTGATAATCATGATGATGAACATAATAATGCTGACCAAGTTACTAAGGGAATTAAACAATTTAATTGTTATGATGATGAATTCGAAATATACCATTAATTGTATCAGGTAATACAAGCAGACAAGTATTTAAAGTTCAAGCATAGTTGTTATAAGATATAATAATTAAATAGAAGTAGCATAAGAGTAATTGCAAATTGCAAATTGCAAATTTAAAATTTAAAATATATATTTTAATTAGTCGTGTACCACGTGACAAAACTTTTTTTTTAACCAAAAAAACAAAAGAAATCCCCAAAAAAAAATTTAGAGGAGATTTCGGAATAAAACTAATCAAAATTGAAGTATTTTTATATAATATTATATATATATATATATTCATATTCATCCATTTCATATTCATTCATAACATAGACTAAACCATGGCCACTGCAGTTCAACATACTTCCAAGTTTGCCAAATTTTTAAATTCAGAAACAGGTCCAAAAACAGTACATTTTTGGGCACCAGTTTTAAAATGGTCATTAGTTATAGCTGGTATTAATGATATACAAAGACCCGTTGAAAAATTAAGTGGTACTCAACAATTGGCATTGTTTGCCACAGGTGCCATATGGACCAGATGGGCAGGGTTTGTTATTAGACCTAAAAATGCATTATTAGCCAGTGTTAATTTCTTTTTAGGGGGTGTTGCCGGATATCAATTATATAGAATTGTTGATTTTAGAAGAAATTTAGGAGATTCTCCTGCTCAAGTATTTAATTATATCTTACATGGTGAAGATGATCCAACTGCTGGAAATGCTCCAAGAATTGAACATATATCTGAACATTAAAAGTCGGTTTCTTTAATACAGATGTTTTATATAATATTATATAATCTTATCTATTCTCTCATATATATATATATAATACAGTTAATTATACAGATATTAATCGATTAACATTCCTTCCTCGTCTGAGGATGCTTCAGAATGCTTGCTGGAGGCGGTGGATGGTTGCCTTCTTGGTGCACTTTGAACAGGAGCCTTTGACTTTTCTTCTTCAAGATCAAGATCAGTGAACTTAGATTGAGAGTCTTGTTCTTCCTCCTCCTCATCATCATCATCATCATCATCATGGCCGTCTTCTTCTTCTTCTTCTTCTTCTTCTTCTTCTTCGTCTTCTTCGTCTTCAAATTCTTGTTGAATTTCTTCTTCTTCCTCATCTTCTTCTTCTTCATCTTGCTCTTCACCACTTTCAACTACTTCATGCTCACGATTAAATATATTTAATTCTTGACTCTTTATCTTTTCAACCTCATCTATAGCTTTAGTTAATTTATCATTTATAAAATCTTTTAAATTTATATCTCTTGTATTCCATCTTACATTATTAATATTAATTTGATTTTTTATAAGTAATAAAATTTCATATTTAAGTCTTTTTGATAATCTTAATTTATATTCAGTTTGAATTAATTTTTGAAATATTAAATAATCGGGAAATGGTAATTTTGATTCTGGATCTAATGAAAATATTTGATTTATATTTATAATACTTGGAAAATTTCCATTAATATCCTTTGGTAAATTTGATAAAATTTCTTTATTATCATAATTTAATAAAGTTTGAATTGAAAAATTAAAATCAGGTAAACTTACATTATTATATAATTTTTCATATAATAATATTAAATCATTAATATCTTGTTGAATTCGAGAATTATCAGTTAATGTTAAATTATAATTTACTATATCCTTATGAATAAATTCTTGAGTTGAATCATAATCCCAATCTTTGAATTCTTTAATGGATTTATTGATTTGAAATGAATCTAATATGAATTGTTTCTTTAATAATTGAATTTTAGTCTTAAGTTCATCTTCTAAGACTTTTGGATCCTTTATTATTTCTTGATTAATTTGAAGTAATTCATGGGCTGATTGATAACTATGGCTTGAATCTAGTAATGATTGTTGTAGTTTATCCAACTGTTCATGTTGTACACCTCCCATAGCATCTACCTGTACCATACCTCTGTTCAATAAGTATTTAACTTTGAAAAGAGTAAGTATCCCAAAATATGAATTTGACAAATCTTCCAACCACAAAAAAATGTAAAACTATCACCAAACATCAAACCCGCAGTAATTAACGGATTGTTTACCAAAAAAAAAAAAAAAAACACGGTTAAACAAAACAATGGCAGCATTTCATAACTTTTGAATCATTGAAGAAGAATATATATAAGAATAAGCTAATAGACCAAAGAAATCAATCCGTCTAGACCAATGACTGGAATTAAAGCAGATAAAGTCGATAAAATAAGAATTGACTTATATAAATCATATCAAATACTTTCTAATTTAAACCTTTATCAAGCATCTAAATGGTGTGCTGAAGCATTAAATGGATTAGTTGATTCACCATCAGCAATATCATCATCAACAACTTCACTATCATTAGAGATTGATTCTGATGATATACTAGATCAGAATAAATTCATTTTAGCCAAATCATATTTAAATTGTAAAGAATTTGATCGTGCTGCTAATATTTTAAAAGATTGTAAAAGTGGAAATTCATTATTTCTTAGATTATATTCAATATTATTATCAGTTGATAAAAAGGCCACTGAAGAAACAGATGGATCTATCAATATTGGATCAATAAATGATAATAATGATTTAATAAGTGATTTATTACCTAATGGTGGAGGTGGTGGTGGAGGAATAATTGGTGCAAATAGTGATACAATAAATTCATCAAATGGTTTAAATTCAAAAGAATTAATTAATTCATTAAATTCAAGATTATCAAAATTACTTCAAGAATCCGAAAATTATTTACAATATAAAGAAAATTCATTTTTATATTATTTAAATGGTATAATTTATAATAAAAAGAAGAAATATAATTTTGCACAATTAAATCTTTATAATTCATTAAAATTATTTCCATATAATTGGTCATGTTGGCAAGAATTAGCTGCATCATTTACAACATTTGATGAAGCAATTAATTTTATAAATAAAATAAAATCCGATAAATCTAATAGTAAATCAATTATTAATAATATAATGTTTCAATTTTTTGAAGTGGTTATATTACAAGAATTTTATCAACAATCTAATACATTATTTGAAAATTTAAATAATTTATTAATTTTATTTCCAAAATTTAATTTTTTAAAAATTCAACAATTCTTAATTTATTATCATAATTTAGATTATTATCAAGCTGAATCAATTTTTGATCAAATTTTAATTGATGATCCATTAAGATTAGATGATTTAGATACATTTTCAAATATGCTTTATGTTATGGAAAAAAAATCAAAATTATCATATTTAGCTCAATTTGCTTCAAGAATTGATAAATTTAGACCTGAAACTTGTTGTATAATTGCTAATTATCATTCTATGAAATGTGAACATGAAAAGGCCATTATGTATTATAAACGAGCCTTAATTTTAAATAAAAATTGTTTAAGTGCTTGGACTTTAATGGGTCATGAATTTGTTGAATTAAAAAATAGTCATGCTGCAATTGAATCTTATAGACGAGCCGTTGATATAAATCCCAAAGATTTTCGTGCTTGGTATGGTTTAGGTCAAGCTTATGAAGTATTAGATATGAATTTATATGCATTATATTATTATCAAAAGGCGACAATTTTACAACCATTAGATAAAAGAATGTGGCAAGCCATTGGTAATTGTTATGAAAAGAGTGATAAATATATTGAAGCCATTAAATCATTTGAAAAGGCATTAACTATAGATACATTAACTAATGATGATACCGGAGAATCAATATCATCATATGAACCTCATATTTGTTATAGATTAGCCTTAATTAATCAAAAATTAGAAAATCAATTGGAAACTTTTAAATATATGAAATTATGTGCTGATCAAGAATTTGAATGGGGTATAAATGATGAAATTTCAAAATCAAGATTATGGTTAGCAAGATATGCTTTAAATAATAATCGACTTGATGAAGCTCATGAATTATGTAAAGATTTAAATTTTAATAATGGTCCTGATCTTGAAGAAGCAAGATCAATTCTAAGAGAAGTAAGAAATAAAATGGGTAAACATGGTTAATATATTAATTGATTATAATATTATTTATTTGTTTCTGGGTATGTATGTATATATATATATATATCTATGTATATAACTATTAAAGTTTCTTTAAAAAATGAAAGGAGGGGGTAATAAATATTAAGTATTTTTTAAAAGAATCTTTTTTTAATAAAAGGTGGAAAGGTATTTGAATGAAATAATTAATAATTTAAAATTTCATTAGTTAATTCAAAAACATCATTTTCATTATTAATTGGATTTAAAATTTTATTAATTGCCGTATTAAAAATATCTAAAAATTTTTGATATTCATTTAATTCAATTCCATTATTAATATTAATTAATAAATGAGGATTTAAAACTGGTAAATTTTCATGTTCAAGAATATTTTTTGATCTTGTAATTAAAATATTCGAATTTTCTAAAATAAAATCAATAATTTTTTGTAAAATAAATGATTCAAAATTATAATAATCATCAAATGAATTTAAATATTTGGCAGGCTTACTTTTAATTAAAAATTCAGTATTACCATAAATAGTTGGAAAATTTAATTGTTCTCTATATGATGATTTTAAACTTAAATGAATTATTGGAGAATTTTTATTAGAAATAATTTCAAAATATGGTGAATTTTCTAAAATTTTGGTTAAATTATTATAAATAAATAAGGATTTTTTTGATAAATTATTAATAATTATTGATTCATTATTAGAATTTAAATTTTCATTAATTTCTTTAATAGCTTGTGATACAACTTTTGCAGAATATGGTGGTAATGATGCACTAAATACATAAGCAGTTGATTGAATTCTTTGATGATGAACCATTTCATAATCTCCAACACAAAATCCACCCGATGATGCAAAAGAATTTGCCATTGAACCAATAGTAATTGAAATTTCTGATCTTGAAATATTATAATATTCAGTTAAACCTTTACCAGTTTTACCAATTGTACCAATTGATAAACTTTCATCTAAAAATAATCGATATTTAAATTTATTCTTTAATTGAATAATTTTTGGTAAATTTGCAAAATCTCCAGTATTAGAAAATAATGCTTCAGTTATAATAAATCTTCTTTTAATTGGTTTTTGCTTTTCAACTAATGGTTTAATTTCAGATAAAATTTGTTCTAAATGAATCATATCATTATGATCATACCATTCAATATCACATCTACTTACAATTAAAGCCTTTTGAATTGCTAAATTAATTCCACTATCAACTACACAAAGATCACCTCTTTTTAAAAATGCAGGAATAACTGAACCGGCAGTAACAAAATCTTGACCATAAAGAATTGAATTATCACAATTTAAATAACGAGATAAATCTTCTTCTAATCTAACATGAACATCTTGAGTACCATAAAAGTTTGGTGGACCACAAGCTCCAACTCCTGTAGTTGATATAACTGATTTAGCAGCTAATTTAATTGATTGATTTTCATTTAAATTTAAAAAATCGTTTGATGCTAAATTTATAACATTTTGTCTACCATTAATATTTATATGAGAACCATTATGACCTTTAACAATTGGTACAGTATCTAATTGCCATTTTTCATAAGGATTAATTTCTTCAACTAATGATTCAGGTATCCATTCTTCACATAATTCATCAATTTCCTTTTTTGAAAATTTTACAAAATCTGATTTATTTTCTCTTCTTTTTGAAGATAAAAAATAATGCAATGCAAATAAAAATAATGCTAATTCAAATAATGAACGAATTGGATCATTTTTATATGATGATTTAATATATCTTAAAATTATTTGACCACCAGGTAAATTATCTAAACTATTTAAATAAAATACAAAATTATCGGCCAATTTTTGTGATACTAAATCCCAAGTTGGTGGAATAGTAGTAGTTGTAGTGGTAGTGGTTGTGGTGGTGGTGGTAGCAGTATAAATAACTTCTGCAGCTGATGCCATTTTTGTTTGGAATAGGATTGATTAAATAATTAATGGATAAAAAGGTTAAATTAAATTAAATTAGATTAGATTAACAATAAGTTGAATTAACAATAAACAGAATAGAATAAATAATTACAAGATTAAATGGAAAATAACAAAAAAGCGAATGGAATGGAATGGAATGAGTGAATGAAAAAAGTTCAATGAATGATATGAATGACAAATGATTGACTGGGATATATTCTCTCGCTCTCTACCTATACTTACCTTAAATGATAGGGATCTCTTGGAATATATACAGTTGAATTGTATTGATTGAAGTTGGTTTCGTTGTTAATAATAAATTATTATTATTATTATTATTGTTGTTGTTGTTGTTGTTGATTAAAAAAAATTTTTTGGTTTTTTTAAACATAAAAAAAAAATTGACGTGTAAAGAATCAAAAAAAAAAAAATTAATTATGAAGAACCCCTATTAATAAATTTAACGATTGATAATTAACCATTTATTATTCTATTCCATTACAATATTATATAGATAGATATATAAATATAAATATATAATAGAGGAGGCTATGGTATAAATACTTTTGACACACCTTCAACTTCTCTACGACAACATACACAACCTTCCATACCTTTACTTACTAAACTTAACCGACATGATTCACAAATTGCAAAACATTTACATGGCCAAGTTATAATTTCTCTAGTATTGGTTTGACATATAACACAATCTAATCTTGATAATAAATCGTTATTATTATTATTATTATTATCCTTCTGAGTTTGATTAATTCTTTTTGATATGATTAATTCTAATAATTTTAAACTTTCATCAGTATTAAATTTTTCGTCTGAATCATAATTATTATTATTATTATTATAATTATAGTTATTATCATTGCTAGATAATGCCTTAAATCTTGATCTTGTTAATACTCCATTATTAGTATTCTGTAAATGATATCTCATAATATTTATATCATTTGAATTATTATTAGTAATTATTTCATTAAATTCTTCGGCGGTTAATAATTCTTGAATTGGACTTATATCAGTTATTATATTTCTTGCTCTTAATTCATTATTATTATTATTATTTATTACTTCACTATCTTCATCAATTTCCAGCTCACTATAAAAATTATCACCATTTTCATTTATAATATAATCATCCGATAAATCAATATCTGGTAATAATTCTCCATTTAATATATTACCATATTCAATTTCTAATTGCTCTTCAGTATATTTATCTATTGATATTATATTGCTATTATTATTGTTGTTATTATTATTATTTCCTTCTCTTCTTTTAATTAATCCTCTTAAAAATCTTGGTAATTTGGATTTTCTTCTTTCAAATTCTAATTCTGATTCTGGTTTATTATAATCAATTAAATTTGTCTCTCTTCTTAAAATAAATCTATTAATTAATTTTGGAACAAGTTCAAATAAAATTTTTGTAAATATTATACTCCATACTAATTCAATTATATTTTTAATCATTGATTTAATATATTTAAATCTCCTTTTAATTACACTAGTTGCTTTGGAATCTTTATCTTTATTATCATTAATATCATTAATATATCCACCTTTAATTAAATTCTGTGATGGCAGAATAATTAAATTTGAATATCCTAATTTCTTTTTATTTCTATCATCTTTTAATAATGATATTATACTTCTATGTTGATTATAATAATTATTATTATTATTATTATTATTATTATTATTAAAATTTAATTTAATTTTTTCCCATATACTTCTTTCAATCCATGTTTCTTCATCTAAAGTTACAAGACTTAATTCAGTTATATAACTTGATTTTCCTGCCAGAGTTATAGCCAACATTCCAATATTTAATAATGCAGTATAAAAATCATCACCTAAATTAATATTAAAATTTCTTGATGCAAAATCAATTTGTTCATCATCATCACTATTTTCATTATCATTAGTATCATGAATGAAAAAACTGGCATAATTTAAATCTTCTAAACTAAATCCATTAGTTATAATTGCTGCAATAAATATAAATGAACTTATACCAATTATAATAATAATTAAAACTTGAGGTATAAATGTCATAATTAATATAGTTGGAAATCCTAAAATTTTCCAATTAAATAAAGTTGAAATAAAATAGGTTAAAAAAGTAATACCAATAATTGACAGTGGAATTAATCTAAATTTATTATCATTAATTAATGCTCCAATATGAATATTTAAATGATTTAAAATCAGAAATAATGTTGATAATAAAACTTGTTCAGTTGGTCGTTTTAAAAATTTTGAATTACCAAAAAAGAATGCTCCACTTAAACTAAATTCTTGAAATGCTAATGAATGTTCAAATATTGTTATGCCACTTTCAGTATATGGTTTTTTACCTTGAATCAGGGAAATAAAAGTTTCAATAAAACTCAGTAAACAAAAATTTAAAAATATTGGCCAATACATATCACTGGTTGGACCAATCATAACTTGAGTCTTTGGAGTACTCATATACTTATTTGATGAAAAATATTCACTATTATATGTAAAAAATTTATCAGGTATTAAATTATAAAACCATGGAATTGAATCATTTGATAAACTAATTTTTGAAAATAAATTAAGCGTAACTAAAACATTAAATAAATTATAAAATAATAGCAATATAACTCCAACTCTAAAACTAATAATACTTAAATTCTTTAAAATTTCTGCCAGTTTTGGTTTACCAATTATACCTCTATTTCTATTAATTGCTAATTGTTGGGTTCTATGAGTATTGGTTGATGCCATTACTAAGGTACGGTTTAGAATTAATGCCATGACTAAACATGTTAATCCATATATTGAACAACAATAAGTTGTTATACCTCCAATTCTATTCCACAGATAATTAACTGTATTATTGGATTTTTGTTCCCAAATAGCCTCTAAAAATGCTGAAATTAATCGCATTAAAAGCCAATCATCTTCATCATTATGATTACGACTGTTTTCAGCAAGGGCCCTATTGACTGTTTCTGTAAGATTTGCAGTTATATTAGTATTAGACATCTAGTTTCATTGAATTGAAATCGTTTATGGAATTCCTAAAGAAATTAATTTTAAATTAGTGATCAAGAAAAAAAAAGGAGATTTTATTTTTTGTGTGGTGATAATTTTTACAATCAATTAACTCAAATCAATCAATTCAAATCAATCATTTCAATTGATCAATGAATGATTCAATGAATCGGAACTACCTACAACAACTATGTTGATTTTATATTTAACTAATGCATTTCGTAATTAAGTTCAGCTATTAATATTATCCTATTTATGTTTTTATTAGACTTCATATATTTGATTGATTGATTCCAACAGATATAATACAACATGATACTACGAAGGGTTGGTTATTAATGATTATATTATATCAAAAGAAGCCATTTAATTATACATTTCTTACTATATAAAGAATGCTACAAAGATATACGCTTATCAGAAGTGTTTAAATCATCAAATGATCTCTTCAATGGGTTAGATTGAGAGTATACTAGTATGAAACAAAAAGCTCTTTCGGTGTAATATCCAGAGGTAATATTAGAACCTGACTCAATTGATTTTTGTTCATGTTCTTTAAACCTAGTTAAAACATCACAGAAAGACTTTTCAAACAAGTCTTTATGATACCCCATGTTGATTAGAATAAGTAACATCAAATAAGCTAACTTTCATCTTCTCTGCCATCTGTGAAAACAGCTGAAAATGTTGGTTGTTTGTTTGTTTGATTGTTCCATGAATCGGTTTCCCTAATTCACACCATTAAATTCCAAGCAATCAATATTTTGACGAGCAATTTCAAATTTATTTAAGGACTTAATGGTAACTTTTAAACAAACTTCTTCATAATTGATCCTCATTGATTCAGAATTAGTATTTGCATTGAGGAATTCTAAATAATCCTCTCATATGAAAGGTTTTTTAAAGAATCATTAAGGTATGATAAGCACTATTTTACCACAATAAAAATTTAATTATAATGAAATGCTTAGACTGCTTTGATATGTGAGATTTATCTTTATCTTTCTCTTTATATTTATTAATGATTAAGTATAGATATTGATATAGTTTTATAAAAATATACATGTTATTTATTTTTGCAGACTGTTTTTATATACACACCATACAAATTTTTTTGTTGTTAATAAAAAGCATCACAAAGAAATGAAAGGTGAAATATTTATTATAATCTTTAAAATCAATTAATCATTATAACGTATACTTATAGGAATGGGTCGCAAGATACCTCCACCACATCCTCCGCCTCCAGGGATACTGAATGGAAGGCAATCAAATGGTAACAGACCTCCACCTCCACCACCTCCTCCTCCTCCTCCTTTATCATCATCAAATAGTGGTAGAAGAGTTCAACCACCACCACCTCCTCCTCCTCCTGGTTCAGGATTGAGAAATAGAAATGTGAATAATGTTCCACCTCCTCCTCCACCTCCTCCATCTGGTAGAGTGGTCACCAAAAGATCCTCCTCCGAAATAGTTTCTAAAGAAGAATTAGATCAAAGAAAGAAAAGCTGGTTACAACTACAAAAGTCAAGATATAATGTCAAACAATCTAAAAAGAGTGGAGTTATAATACCTCAAAAGCCAGAAATGCCACCAGAGCATTTAAGGAAAATTATAATTGATCATGGTGATCTTTCATCAAGAAAAGTTGCATCTGATAAGAAAGCTTATTTAGGTGCTTTAAAATATATGCCTCATGCAATATTGAAATTATTGGAAAATATGCCACAACCATGGGAACAAACCAAAGAAGTTAAAGTATTATACCATATTGGAGGAGCAATCACTTTTGTCAATGAGGTTCCAAGAGTAATAGAACCAGTATATACTGCTCAATGGGCATCTGCTTGGACAACTATGAGAAGAGAAAAAAGGGATAGAAGACATTTTAAGAGAATGAGATTTCCTCCATTTGATGATGAAGAACCTCCATTAGATTGGTTGGAAAATTTAGAAGGAATTGATGCTCCAGATGCTATTCGTCTCGATTTAAACAATAAGAAGGATGCAGCAGTTATAGATTGGATTTATGATGAAAGGCCCTTGAGTGAAGATTCAAACTTTGTTAATGGAGAATCATATAGAAAATGGAACCTTGAATTACCAATTATGTCTAATTTATATAAATTATCACAACCGTTAATGCCGGATATCACAGACCCAAATTATTTTCATTTATTTGATAAAAATGCATTTTTTACAGCCAAAGCTTTAAATGTTGCAGTTCCTGGGGGTCCAAAATTTGAACCTCTTTATAAAGATAAAATAAATAATCCCGAATTAGAAGATTTTACAGAATTCAATTCAATTGATAGAATAATATTCAGAAATCCAATACGAACAGAATACAAAGTTGCATTTCCGTACCTATATAATTCATTTATTAAACTGGCTCATTTAATATGGTATCATGATCCAATAGATTGTCATATATTAGAAATTGATCTTGATTTACCTGCTTTTATATTTAATGAGACCTTTAATCCAATAATCCCTCATAAAAATACTATAGAGAATGAAGTTAAAGATAAGGAAAATTTTTCTTTGGATGGAATTCAGCCGTTCATGACTTATGATGATGATTATGAAGAAGACACAGATGCAGATGAAATGTATGATGAAAAGCTTCTTCCTCTAGAACCAGAAGGTGTATCAGATGGTTTGCAATTGCTTTGGGCACCATATCCATTTAATCGTCGAAGTGGTAATATGATCAGAGCAGAAGATGCCGCATTGGTCAAAGCCTGGTATAAACAACATTCATCAAGAGACAATCCAACTAAAGTTCGTATATCATATCAGAAGTTATTAAAAAATAATGTTTTAAATGAATTACATAATCCACCCGGCAGTAAAACGGGTAAAAAGGCAAGTAATCAACGTAAAATTAAACTTCTCAAAAGTTTAAAATCTACAAAATATTTTCAACAGACGTCTATTGATTGGGTTGAAGCTGGTTTACAAGTATGTAGGCAAGGTTTCAACATGTTGAATTTATTAATTCATAGAAAAGGTTTAACTTATTTGCATCTTGATTATAATTTTAATTTAAAACCAACTAAAACTTTAACTACCAAAGAAAGAAAGAAATCAAGATTTGGACATGCCTTCCATTTAACACGTGAAATATTAAGAATTATTAAGATACTTGTTGATTCTCATGTTCAGTATCGATTAGGAAATGTGGATGCTTTCCAATTAGCTGATGGGATTTATTATATTCTTAATCATTTAGGTCAATTAACTGGTATTTATCGTTACAAGTATAAAGTAATGCATCAAATTCGTCAATGTAAAGATTTAAAGCATATTGTATATTCAAGATTTAATCAAATTATTGGTAAAGGTCCTGGTTGTGGGTTCTGGCAACCTGCTTGGAGAGTATGGATTTTTTTCCTTAGAGGTATTATTCCATTATTAGAAAGATGGTTAGGTAACTTGTTAGCAAGGCAATTTGAAGGTAGAAGAAGTAATGATGTTGCCAAAACAATCACTAAGCAGAGAATAGATTCTTATTATGATTTAGAATTAAGAGCTCAAGTTATGCATGATATTTTAGATATGATTCCTGAAGGTTTAAAACAAAACAAATCAAGAACAATATTGCAGCATCTAAGTGAAGCATGGAGATGTTGGAAAGCCAATATCCCTTGGAAAGTACCTGGATTACCAGAACCTATCGAAAAGATTATTGAAAGGTATATTCAAGCTAAGGCTGACAATTGGGTTTCAGTGGCTCATTATAATAGAGATAGAATTCGTAAAGGAACTACTATTGAAAAAACAGTTGCCAAAAAGAATTTAGGTCGTTTAACTAGATTATGGATCAAGAATGAACAAGAACGTCAAATGAACTTTTCAAAAGATGGTCCTTATGTTTCTCCTGATGAAGCGGTTACAATTTTCCAAACAATGGTCCAATGGTTAGAAAGTAGAAAATTTAGCCCAATTCCTTTCCCTCCGTTATCTTACAAGCATGATACAAAGTTACTTGTATTAGCATTAGAAAATCTTAAGGAAAGTTATAGCGCAGATGCTAGATTAAATTCTGCTCAAAGAGAAGAATTAGCACTTATTGAACAAGCCTATGACAACCCTCATGAATGTTTAGCCAGAATTAAAAAGTTTTTATTAACTCAAAGAATCTTCAAAGAAATTGGTTTGGAAATGATGGACTATTATACCCATTTGGTTCCTACTTATACTGTCGATCCTCTTGAAAAGATAACTGATGCTTATCTTGACCATTATTTATGGTATGAGGCCGATAAAAGAAAGCTCTTCCCAAATTGGGTAAAGCCAAGTGATGATGAAATTCCACCTTTATTGGTATACAAATGGTCTCAAGGCATTAATAATTTAAATAATGTGTGGGATTATTCTAATGGTGAATGTAATGTTATGTTAGAGACATCATTAAGTAAAATGTCAGATAAGATTGATTTTACTTTATTGAATAGACTTTTAAGATTAATTGTTGATGCTAATATTGCCGACTATATAACGTCCAAAAATAATGTCAATATCACATACAAAGATATGAATCATGTTAACCTGTACGGTCTTACACGTGGTTTGCAATTTTCTTCATTTATTTATCAGTACTATGGTTTAGTTATAGATTTATTAATCCTAGGTTTAGATAGAGCAAATGATTTGGCCGGACCTATCCAACAACCAAATAGCTTCTTACAATTCAAAGATTTGGAAACAGAAACCTCAAGTCCAATTAGATTATATTCAAGATACTTGGATAAGATTCATATTTTCTTTAGATTTGACAATGATGAAGCTAATGGTCTAATTCAAGATTATTTATCTGAAAATCCGGATCCAAACTTTGAAAATGTCGTTGGTTATAATAATCGTCGTTGTTGGCCAAAAGATGCTCGTATGAGATTAATGCGTCATGATGTAAACTTGGGTCGTGCAGTTCATTGGGAAATTGCAGGTCGTATTCCTAGATCTATCACAAGTATAGAGTGGGAAGATACTTTTGCTTCTGTTTATTCTAGAGATAATCCTAATTTATTATTTTCGATGTGTGGTTTTGAAGTTCGAATTTTACCAAAATGCCGTTCGAAGGAAGATATTTCTTCACAAGAAGGAGTTTGGGATCTTATTGACCAAAGAACAAAAGAAAGAACTGCAAAGGCTTATCTTCAAGTATCTCAAGAAGAAATTGAGAAGTTTAATAGTAGAATTCGCCAAATTTTGATGTCATCTGGTTCGACAACTTTTACAAAAGTAGCTTCGAAGTGGAATACTGCTTTAATTGCTCTTTTCACTTATTATAGAGAAGCAATAGTTGCAACAGAACCATTACTTGATATTTTAGTTAAGTGCGAAACCAAAATTCAGAATAGAGTTAAAGTGGGACTTAATTCAAAAATGCCTACTAGATTTCCACCTGCTGTTTTTTATACTCCAAAAGAATTAGGTGGCCTTGGAATGTTGAGTGCTTCTCATATTTTAATTCCAGCGTCCGATCTTAGATGGTCGAAACAAACTGATACGGGTATAACTCATTTCAGAGCTGGTATGACCCATCAAGATGAAAAAATGATTCCAACCTTATTTAGATATATTACCACTTGGGAAAATGAATTTTTGGATTCACAAAGAGTATGGGCAGAATATTCAATTAAACGTCAAGAAGCTATGGAACAAAATCGTCGTCTTACTTTTGAAGATATGGAAAATAATTGGGATAGAGGTATTCCACGTATAAGTACATTATTCCAAAAAGACAGACATACTTTGGCTTATGATAAAGGTCATAGAATTAGAAGACAATTTAAGCAATATAGCTTAGCTAGGTTCAATCCATTTTGGTGGACTAATAATCATCATGATGGTAAATTATGGAATCTTAATGCTTATAGAACTGATGTAATTCAAGCACTTGGTGGTATTGAAACTATTCTTGAGCATACATTATTTAAAGGTACAGGTTTCGATTCATGGGAAGGTTTATTTTGGGAAAAAGCATCAGGATTTGAAGATTCATTAAAGTTTAAAAAATTAACCAATGCTCAAAGATCAGGTTTAAGTCAAATTCCAAATCGTCGTTTTACTTTATGGTGGTCACCAACTATTAATCGTGCTAATGTTTATGTTGGTTTCTTGGTTCAATTAGATTTAACGGGTATATTCTTGCATGGTAAAATTCCAACTTTAAAGATATCGTTAATCCAAATATTTAGAGCACATTTATGGCAGAAAATTCATGAAAGTGTAGTTCAAGATTTATGTCAAGTTTTGGATAAAGAATTAGAAGTGTTACAAATTGATAATGTTGAAAAGCAAGCTATTCATCCTCGTAAATCTTATAAGATGAACTCATCTACTGCAGATATTGTTGCCACTAGTACTTATAAATGGAATGTATCAAGACCATCACTTTTAAATGATAAAAATGATTCTTTTGAGATTAGTTCCAACAAATTTTGGATTGATGTTCAATTAAGATATGGTGATTATGATTCTCATGATATATCACGTTATGCAAGATCTAAATTTTTAGATTATACATCTGATAGTACGAGTACATATCCCTCACCTACAGGTATAATAATTGCTATTGATTTATCATATAATATGTATGATGTTTATGGAAATTGGTTTCCTGGTCTTAAACCATTAATTCAAAATGCAATGAAAGAAATAATGAAAGCTAATCCTGCATTATATGTTTTAAGAGAACGTATACGTAAAGGTTTACAATTATATCAATCTCAACCACAAGAGGCATATTTAAATTCCAATAATTATGCTGAATTATTTAATAATGAAACTCAGTTGTTTATTGATGATACTAATGTTTATAGAGTTACAGTTCATAAAACTTTTGAAGGAAATTTAACCACAAAACCAATTAATGGATCAATTTTTATACTAAATCCAAAATCAGGTCAATTATTTTTAAAAATTATTCATACATCAGTTTGGTCAGGTCAAAAACGTTTAGGACAATTAGCTAAATGGAAAACTGCAGAAGAGGTAGCTTCATTAGTTAGGTCATTACCAAGAGAAGAACAGCCAAAGCAATTAATTGTAACTAGAAAGGGAATGTTAGATCCACTTGAAGTTCATATGTTAGATTTCCCAAATATTTCAATTAGACCATCAGAATTACATTTACCATTTGCATCAGCTATGAAGATTGATAAATTGGCAGATATAGTTTTAAAGGCTAATGAACCACAAATGGTATTATTTAATTTATATGATGATTGGTTAAAGAACATTTCTGCTTATACTGCATTTTCAAGAGTTATACTTTTACTTCGATCATTAGGTATAAGTCAAGAACGTACAAATTTAATATTAAGGCCGGATTCTTCAATTATTACTCAAAATCATCACATTTGGCCAACATTTACTGATGATCAATGGATTGATGTTGAAGCCCAATTAAGAGATTTGATACTTAATGATTATTCTAAAAAATATAATGTTAATATTCAATCATTAACCCAGTCAGAAATAAGAGATTTAATATTAGGTCAAGATATTCGAGCTCCATCAATTAAAAGACAAGAAATATCTGAAATTGAAAATACCCCTCTAGAACAAGATAATAAACAATTGACTGCATTAAAAACTACTACAACTAATGTTCATGGTGAAGAAATTGTTACTGTTACAACAACAAATTATGAACAACTGACATTTTCATCTAAGAATGAATGGAGAAACAGAGCAATTGCATCAAGTAATTTACATTTACGTACAAAGAATGTATATATTTCATCTGAAGACTATATTGATGATTCAAATTCATATACTTATATTTTACCCAAGAATTTACTTCAAAAATTTGTTGAAATATCAGATTTAAGAATTCAAATAGGGGCATTTATTTATGGGAAATCACCTGATGATAATAATGAAGTTAAAGAAATTAAATGTATTGTACTTGTTCCACAATTAGGTAATCCAACATCAATTCAATTTCCAAATAAATTACCAAATAATGAAACATTAGATAAATTAGAATTATTAGGATGGATTCATACTCAATCACAAGAATCAAATAATTTATCACCAATTGATATAAGTATTCAATCTAAATTTTTTGAAGAATTTAAATATAATTTCATAACTCTAATAGTATCATTTACACCTGGATCAATATCATTAAGTGCATTTGAATTAAATCAAGCAGGATTTGAATGGGGTAAAACAAATAATGATTATTTATCACCATCACCAAAGGGATATTCACAAAGTTTTAGTAAAAAATCCCAATTAATTTTATCTGATAAAATAATTGGAACATTTATGGTACCAGATGATGAAATTTGGAATTATTTCTTTATTGGATCAATTTGGAATAAAAATAATTTATTTGGAATTAAATTTGATATACCATTAAAATTTTATGATCAATTACATAGACCAATTCATTTTACAACATTTAACGAAATTGAAAATTCCAATATTGTTGAAGCAAATTTAGAAAATGTATTTACATAGTTAAATAAATAGTGTATAAAAAATAAGAAATTATATTACCAATGTCTAACGGAAATAATATGATCTTCAATTGCAAATAATAATTTTCTTAATTCAGTTCGGGAAATATTTTCTTTAAGTAATAATAATTCTAATGGACTTTTACCATTCATATATTTTAATAATTTATAAAAGATTTTTGTTAATTCTGGTGATAATTTACATTCATCATAAATAATCTTATTAATCCATCTTCTTTCTAGAGTTGTTGCTCTACCTGGATCAAGTATAATCGTATCATCTTCTTCTTCTAAATTAACCTTTGGACCATTTAAAGAATTTGATTGTAATCTTTCCTTTATAATATCAATTTCATCATCATTTGATTTAATTGATTTTTTAATTGATTTTTCAATATTTTTTGATGTATTGTCAGTACCACCAATAATGTTTTGTCTTTCCTTTTGTTGTTGTTGTTGTTGTTGCTGTTGTTGTTGTTGTTGTTTTGATGATGATGATGATCTCTTTTTAATTAGATTTTCATTTTCAAAATCTTCTTCAACTTTAATTTTAACCTTTCTAGAAATTTTTAACCAAATAAAAGTTTGTAATTGTGTAACATATCCATACCTTATTAACCAACTTAAAGCTTCTAAATAAATATCTCGATGATCTTTTGAAGGTATAACTGTTGCAAATTGTGAAGGTTTTTTTGATTTTGGACTTAATAATTTTAAAAAATGAGGTAATGATGGTAAAGTTGGAAATATTTTTTTAAATTTTATTATATCATCAAATAAATTAATTGTAATTGGAGCCATTGGACTTACAATATAAACTGATCTTGTACTTAATGGTTGAATAACTCTTGCTCTTCTCCAATAAATTAAATGAAATGCAAATGATTTAATTTGTAAAATATCTAGTGATGAATTATTTTTGTTTCTTAATGATAATTTAATTAATGATTCTGTTGGATTAATTAATCGAATAAAGTTAGCTAATGAACTCTCTGATTCTGTTTTAATATCTCTTATAATTGATTCTGGATCATCAAGTAACAATAATGCAAAATAAATAACATCATCACTAGCATCATTACCTTCTTCTTCATCATGCTGTTGTTGTTGTTGAACTTGTTGAACCTGTTGATTATTTGATGAATCATAATTAAATTGTCCATCATATCTTGTAGTTTCACCAATACTTATTAACCCAGAATTACTTAATAAATTTACAGTTGATGAAAGATGAGAACCCGGAATGTAAGGAACAGATGATTCTGGTAAACTATGAAATTCTGTTTTAATTGGAATTTGAAATGATCTTAATTTATTATTAATTAATAAATTTGCAATTTTTGATTGAGTTATTGAATTATAACAATCTTGAATTATTTTACATAATGATGATTTTAATAATAAAATATTTAGTAAATTTTCATTATCTTTATCTTTATTTTGATCTTTTAAATTTAAAATTAATTTAATTTCATTTGATACAAAATCAGATTTCAGTTGTTCATATCTTAATACTAAAGTTAATTTCGAAATAACATAATGAAACATTTCATCAATTCTATAATTATGTTCAATAATTGGTGGATTCATTATAAATACCAAATGAAACATATTCATATTTAATTTCGTGGCAGTTGTCTTTAATAATGATTCGTCAAGATCTTCATCCTCTTCTTCATGTTCTAAACCATCAGTTCCTTCTCCTCCTTCATATCCTTCTACTTTTTCTTTTTGTTGTTTTTGTTTTTGTTTTCTTTTTTTAGTTTTTAATCTCCAATTTCCATTATCATATTTATAAATTGGTAACCCTAAAAAGACTTTATTATCAAATGTTAATTCAAATCTTGTATTACACATTTTTTTTGGTGGTGCCAACATTTCACATAAATAAGTTGGATCAATTCCAAATATTGAATTATTATTATTATTATTATTATTATTGTTGTTGTTGTTGTTATTATTATTATTGTTAATGTTATTATTAATTGGCGATGATGATGATGGTATTGAATTTGATGATGGAATACTTGGAGCATTTGAATCTATTTTGGTTAATGATATTCTATCCAATTGATAATGCTTTAATTTCTTGTTAGAAGGAATAATTGGTGATGATACATTATTATTGTCATTATTATTATTATTATTCCTTTGTTCTTGTTGTTGTTGTTGTTTAAATTTTAAATCTCGTTTCTTTTCTAATTCTTCAAGAAACAGTAATATATCTTTGGTATTATCCATATGAAAATTTAAATTATCTGAATCCCATTGATAATAAAGATAATTACCACCTATATTATTATTTGTGGTGGTAATTGTAGTTGAATTTTCTTGATTATCAGGATGTAGAAGTAAATCATTTTCTTGATTATGGTCATTATCATGATCATGATCATGGTCATGGTCATGGTCACGATCATTTTCTGATTGACTAATTTCATAATTGTCATAATCTGCCAATTCTTCATCGGAACTATTTATATCATCATTATTATTATTGGTTATATTTGAAGTTAAAATTGATGATTTTTCATCATCTTTATTTGATAAATCATCAGGATATTTAAAGATCAATTGAGGTCCACTATGAGTAGATATGATAAGCAAGATTCCTAATAGACTAGGGTTGGGTAGATTAAAACTCATATTGAAAAGAAAGAAAAAAAAAAAAAAAGAAAGAAAGAGATAATAATAATAATCTGTTGCTAAATAAATTTTTAGATTATTTTCTTTTTGGTGATACTTTCCGATTTTATTAAAGTATTTTCTTTTTTTTTTTGGCTGTAAAACTTGAAATAAAATTTTTAAAATACTAAAAAGAACCAAATTTATCGATTGATTTCGATTAGATGGAGTTCAATGGTTAATGAATTTAAATTATTAAGCGCCAATGTGAAATAACTAAATTTTAATAGAGGTATATATATATATATATGATTACAGCAAGTTAAAAAAAAAAACTAAGAATATATTTTTCAAACGTTTAATAAATAAGAAAACCAAAAGACTAGACAATATATATATATATATATATATATATATATATATTTCATTCAATGAAATATAAACTAAGACTTTAAATCAAGGATTCTGTTAAAATTTATGTTTAATTTCCTTTTGACTAATAGCCACAAATCTTGATTGAGGAACACCTTCAATCCATTTATAAAAACCTCTAACCACTTCTTTTGTAGTTGAAGAAGTAATAAATTGATCTCTATTTGCCTTTAATAATTGTTTGTTTTGCAAGATTGAATCTTCATGTAAATGTTCAACTTGATCAAATAATTCTTGTTGAACTTTTAAATTAAATTCTTCAGTAGTATTAAATTGTCCATCATAAGATTTATTAATAAATCCCAATTCTTTTAATTCTTGACCTTGAATTGGTCTGGCTAATAATAAAGCTTCAGAAGCCTTTGACCAACCTAATCTAAGGAATAATGAAGCTGATGATGCACCTTCAGCAACTAAACCTAAATTAGCAAATGGAGCTAATAAATAAAATTTTGATAATTCTTTAACATAAACTAAATCACATAATGCAACCAATGCAGCACTTAAACCAATAACTGGACCATTAATTGATGCCACCAAGATTTTTTTATGATTATGAAATAAATCAGTTAACCAAACATTTCTAGCAACAAAATTTGCCAACCAATATTCATGAGAAAATAAAACAGCAGGATCAGTTTTTGCTAATGATTTATCAGCAACATTGGCACCAGCACTAAAATATCTACCTGATGATTGAAATATAGTAATGATTGTATCTTCTTCTGCATCAGCTCTTTCAATTAATTTACCTAATAAAAGATATTGAGCCCCATTTAAAGCATTTAATTTGGTTGGAACATTAAGAGTAATGATTGCAATTTTATCTTTAACTTCGTATAAGATATCTTCACCTTCTGACATGATTGATTGATTGATTGATTGATTGATTGATTTAATTAATTGATTGAATATAAGTATTATAGACAGGTCTATTGATATATATAATCGACCAGAATAAAAGTAATAACCATTTAAAACATTTACAGATATATTGAAATATATTTATATAAAAATTCATAAAATGGATAATTGCATGTGGGGAATTAAAATTTCCTCGGTTAAAAATATATATATATAAAAATTTATATATATAAAATTTATTTATTTATTTATTTATTTATTTATTTCACTTGTTTTTTTTTGGTATGTAATATAACAATAAGATTGTCAATACTATACCTAGTTAGATGATAAATGATATATGATCGACAATATCACAAATTATCATGTAAAATTATATGTAAATTATTAAGTTAATTGATAAGTTAATAATCATATGAAAATAAAAAAAAAAACGAATGAAAAATATGGATATATATATATATAATTAACCCACAATTTTCAAATTTTTTGTTTAAGTTTATAGGTTAAAGTTTACTCCATCTTTTTATATGATATTACACAATTAATATATAATAATATAATAATATAATAATATAATATATGGTTTTATATCAATTTACAAACCATAGCCGGTTTTAACAGCAGATTTGCATTTTTTTATTTTTATCGCCGACATCCAAACTGCAACACGTAACATGTAACACCCAAACTTCAATAGTTAAGATGTATATACCCCTTTTTTAAAAATATATAAAGATAACAATATTTATATATTTATATTTATATTTATATTTATAAATTATAATAATAATAATTACTTAATTAATTGATGAATTTTTTTGATTTAGTTATACAGAAAGAAAGAAAAATTTTATGGGTTTTTGTTGTAAATATAAATAATCATAATTATTAATAATAATTAATAATAATAATAATTAATCATAATAATAATAATAATAATAATAATAATAATAATATTAATCATAATGATAATAATATATTATTTACTAATAAACATCTTATTGCTTCTTTAAATTTGTTGATAACCATTCTAAACCTTCATATAATCCATCACCAGTTGTTGCACAAGTTGCTTGAATATACCAAGGTCTTTGTCTAATTGAATGTAAACCTAATTTTTCAGTAATTTCAGCAGCATTCATAGCATTTGGTAAATCTTGTTTATTAGCAAACACTAATAACAATGCATCTCTTAATTCATCTTCATTTAACATTTGTTGTAATTCTTCTCTGGCTTCACTAATTCTATCTCTATCATTTGAATCAACAACAAATATAATTCCTTGAGTATTTTGAAAATAATATCTCCATAATGGTCGAATTTTATCTTGTCCACCAACATCCCATACTGTAAAACTAATGTTTTTATATTCAACAGTCTCAACATTGAATCCAATAGTTGGAATGGTTGTTACAATTTCTCCTAATTTTAACTTATATAATATGGTGGTTTTACCGGCTGCATCTAATCCCACCATTAAAATTCTCATTTCTTTACGGCCAAAAAGACCAGATAATAATTTTGAAATTGATAATCCCATTATATATGTTATATACTAGATCTATTATCTTATGGTTCTTAATTTGATTATACAATTAATTAATTAAATAAATTAATATAAAAGATCTCTAATTAAAACAAATCAATTGGAAAAAAAAAATCCTTCTTTTTTTTTTTTTTGTTTTGAATTACGTTTTAAAAAAAAAAAATGGTCGTGTAATTTTGTAAGGTCGTGTGTCAGCTCAATATATATTTGAATTCTTTGAATAGGATAGAACAACAATTTTAATGAATATTCATTCCTTAATCAACTTCAACTTCAACTTCAATCATGTCTGTTGAAGTAATACATCCATCCATCCCACTAAGACCTTCCTTTTCCAGCACATCCCCCATTCAGCTAAATATTACTTCACCTATTGAGTCAGATATAACTTCAATAATTTCATCAATTGGTATACCAATATTTATTTATAATGATGAAATTTATATATTAATTAAACATTTATCTCAAGTATGGAATTATCCATCATCATATCAATTAATATCGAAATTATTAAAGAATTCAGGATTATCTAAATCTGAACTTTTATTAAACTCTAATCCAAAATTAAATCAATTATTATTTGAAAATAAATTAATTTTAAATAAAGATTTAAAATTTAGTTTATTTTATAGTAAATTATCAACAATTTATTCAATTATTCAAAATAAAGATGTGTTTGTTAATCAAAATCCTAATCATATAATAAAATCAAAAGTTATTAAACAGGAAGATAAACAGATTGAAAACGAGGAAAATAAGAAGATGAAAGATGATAATGATGAAGAAAGAAATAATGATGAAGATGACGATGAAGACGACGATGATGAAGAAGAAGACGATGATGAAGACGATGATGAAGAAGAAGAGGGTGACGATGATGAGGATGATGATGATGATGATGATGACGATGATGAAAAAATAATTGCCAAAAAAAGAAAATTAACTCCTTCATTATCAGAAGAAAAACCAGCAATTCATCATCATAAACATCATCATTCAAATATTAATGAAAAAGTTACAATAAGTCAAGCCTTTCCTCAATATGGCTTAGTCAATTCTTCATTACAATTAAATCCTTCAACATTTAATACATTAAATTCATTTACAAAATTAAATTTTTATAAAACTTTATCATCACCCTATAAATTTTTACCAAATTCAAAAATCACATTTAGTGAAAGAGAATTAATTCTTAAAGATCATGATTATTCAGAATTAAATATTAATGAAGAAAAAATTAATGATCAACAAGATAAAAAAAGAATTAGAAAATCAATTGGTAAATCAAAAAAGCATAATATAAATATTGATCCAAATACAATTGATTTAACAGAATCAGTTATACCAGGTCAAGGTTATATTCAAGAATTTAATATAAATCATTTATGTAAAGTACCAAATTATTATATAACATCAAATCAACAATATGTTAGTGCATCATCATCACAATCATCATTATTTAATCTTAAAAAAAATATAAATTCAACCTCAAATTCTTCATTTTTATTTAATGAAAATATTAGAATGTCAAAAAATATTCAACAATTAGTATTTAGTAATGATAATGATTATCATCATTCAAAATATTATTATACTAAGAGTTATCGAGGTCCAGGTTCAGGAAATTATAAAGATGCTGCATTAATGAATAGAATTAATAAAATTCATCTATTAGATGAACCAGCTTCTAAAAACCATAAAAAATCAATTTATCAACCTCATGATGAAAGATATAATCAAAGTTTAAAAGGTTTAATTTATGAAAAATTTAATAAAGATTATGTTGAATCAACTTTATCAAGACAAAGAAAATATACTGAAGATTATGTTAATTTAGAAATGTTACATAATAATTTACAATTTAATTTATTAATTAATACTTATAGAGAAATTAGTGAAGAAACTTGGTCAAATTATTATAAATTTAAAACCATTGATTTTGAACAATTAAAAGCAATTCAAAGACAACAAGAAGAATTGGAAATTAAACAAGAAGATCTTGAATTAAGAAAACAATGGCAAGATAAAGAAAGAACAAGGCAAGATAATTTACGTCAATTAATTGAAAAATTTAATTTAAATCGAGATAATCTTAGAAGAGATCGAATTTTAAGAACTAAAGAATTTGAAGAAAAGAAAAGACAAAAACAATTGGAATCAACGTTTAATGATCCATTTGGTGAGTCAGTTTCTGCATCTTCTACAACATCATCATCAATTGATTTAATTGAACCAAATTTTGATGATATAATTAATCAAGAACGTGAATTAAGTGAAAATTTTGAAAAAGAAAGATTAGAATTAATCAAACCAATACCTCCTCCTCAAGTAAGTGAAACTCCTCAACTTGATGTTATAAATAGATTTACATTACCATCTTATCATTCTGAAATTTTAAGACATTTGCCAATTAATTTAAGAAATCAAGAAATTATTAATAATAAAGATGAAATTCCAATCATTAAAAATCCAATAAGGTATGTTAGTACATATCCTGATAAACATAATCCTGAATTACTAAATAGAGTTGAAATTGTTAAATTACCAAATTCAAATTCTATAGGTTGGGATAATTTAAAAAAGTATGCCTCTTCTTAATAAATAGTTTTTTTTAACACTACAACTTTTATAATATACATGTAACATTATTTATATTAAAAGATATATGCACTTAAATTTAACAATTGTCATTATAGTTATTAGTATTAGTATTATTATTGTTATTATTATTATTATTATTATTATTATTGTCCTTGTATATTTCAAAATCAAGAATATTTTTTGGTTTGATATTAAACATTCCATTTAAATTTTTATTAATATATTTTGAATTTATATCATAATTAATTGTTCTCTTTGCTAATAACTTCGTTGTATTAGTAATATTATTATTATTACTATCAAATTTTAATTTCTTTGGTTTAATATGCTTACTAGATTTATTTAATTCTTTAATAAATTTTTCACCATTTGGTTTAATTAATTCCATATGAGTTGAATAATCAATTGGTCTTGATATGAATGGATTACTTACTTGAGGAGGTTGTTTCAGTAACAACATGGGTGATGACGATGATGATGATGATGGTAATGATTCAATAAACGGATTATCTAATTCATATCTCTTACTTATTCCAAGGTATTGTCGTATAATTTCTTGTTGTTCTTCTTCTTCTTCTTTATCTTGCTCATTATCAGATAATTCATTTACTTTAGAATCTCCATACCATTCCTTAACTTCATCTTCTGTTATAACATTCTTGGTGGGTGTATGAGGTATAATTTCGGAAATATCTAATTCTGGAAGTATTTGGTGATTATCTTCATTATTATTATTGTCATTCAATTCAAATGGAGGGAATACAGGTATACTTGAAGTTCTACCACTTCCTATTGTCAGTTTTCGAACCGTGCTCTGAATTGGAGATTTATTATTTGATGGAGTTGTTAATATTGACATATCTTCAGAATTCCTTTTACTTTTAGGGGATGAAGATGATGGTGTAAATCCAGGACTTAATAAATAACTTGATAAATTCATGGATGAAGAATCTCTTCTACTCTGTCTATAACTTGACCGCTTTGATATTGACGATTGATTACGACTAGTGGTATTTTTAGTTAAACTAACTGGAGTGTTTAAGGTATCTAAGGAGAATCTTCTTGTTAATGTTCTACTACTACCAGCTGAATTCATCTCTTTTCTTTTCCTTGGAGGTGGAGTCGAAGGATCTTCATTCTGATACTCCGCTTCCATTGTTCTATATTCTTCCTTTCTTTTATTCTGTTTTTATTATTGATTCTGATTTGAAAATCTTGCAACATTAATTAATTTTTAATTAATTGTTAATTTTATAAATTTTTCCCTAATTAAGAATTCATATTAAAACCTGCAAAAAAGACATCTTTTTACAGTTTATGAATTTTACAGTTTTCGTTACTGAAATTTTACAGTTTTTGACCGCATTTTTCTTTAAAAAATAAATTTTTAACCAAAACAAACATAAAATGTTTGGAAACACAATTTAATAATTACTTCTTTCAAGCACTAAATTCAAGATATATTAAGTGATTTCTAGTATGCTGGGGTCATCATTCTATGATAGCTTTTGGACTAGTGATTATGAACTGGGATTTCGCAAATTATTTGATCAATTACAAGCTGGGATCAAAGAAAATGAATCATTTATTCAATTGGTTCAAACTAGAATGGATCTGGAATATTCATATGGAAGTCAATTAAGAGCAAGCGACGAATCAATTAAGAAACGTGATAATCGATTATATAATGACGAATATGTTTCCACCACCAAAACTGCATTTCAAATATTTCAAGAGAATTTTAAAGACCAAGGTTCATATCATATGATAATTGCATCAACAATTCATGAAAATGTTTTAGAACCATTGATTAAATCAACTGATGAACATAAAGAAAAAATCAATAAATCAAAGAGGAAAATCTTTGATAAATTAGAAGAATTCAAAAAATTTAAAAAGCAAGCATTACAGATTAGAAGTAGATATTTTAGTAAAGCAAGAAGCTTAGAAATTTTTAAAGAAAATTTTTCAATTGAACAATTGAATTTTGAATTTAATGAATATCTTAATATAAAGGATGATGAAAGAGATAAAATTTATTATATTGCCGGTGATGAATATGATATAACTGAATTAAAAATTTTATTAACAAAAATGCTAACATCAATTGATTTAATAACTCATAAAAATAATTTTTATATAACTTATAATAATGTATCATCTGGTATTTCAATAACTCAATGGGTATTAGATAATTTACCAAACATTGAAAAAAATATAGCAAAAGCTGAAAAATTTGGTCAAGATTTATTAGATTATGATTTTATTAAAACGGCAGGCATTGGTGGTAACAATTTTGTTAATTCATCGCAGTATTATTATCAATGGAAACCAATTGTATTTGATATTACTAAATTAAAAGCTCCTACCAATAATGATCATCCAACCCCAATGACAAACGCAACTACTTCAATTTTAGAACAGATTGGTGTAGTTGGTACAATTGATGAACATGATATAACTCAATACCCAAAATTATCATTAGATGTTGAACGATTAGAAAATAATTATAAAGATTCTGTTGAAAAGTTTGATAAAATAAGATGTGAATATGAAGAAATAATAATTGAAAATTTAAGTGAAATCCAAAAGAGTGAATTTAATAGATCATCAAATATAAAATCTTTAACTCATGAATTTCTAAATTGTATATCATCAAAAATTGATGAAATGGAAAGATCATTTAAAGATTTAGAGATTCTTGAAGAAACAATTAAACCTCAACAAGATTTAAATTTTTTAATTCAATCAAATTCTACTGGTTCATTTAGACCACAAGTTATGATATTTGAAAATTATTTTAAAAAACCAGATGAAACTTTTGGTATAAAATTGCTGACAAGATCAGATATTGATAATAGAGTATTACCATTTATAATCCAATCAATAATGTCATATTTAGATAAAACTTATAAATTATTAGCGGATGATGAAAAGATTATTGAATTATGGACAGGACCAGTAAGTTTAAAAGTTGTTCATGATTTAAGATTTAAATTAAATAAAGTATCAGGATTGGAAAATATTAAAAGAATCTTATCAGAAGTTGAGCCAATTACAGTTACAAATGTTTTAAAATTATATTTATTAGAATTGCCGGAATCTGTTATACCTGAAGAAAATTATGCATTAATTAAAGCAATTTATTCCCAAAATTCTGGTCATGAACCTGAAGCTTTAGAAAGTAGATTAAATGGTTTAATTAATGTATTGAAAGAAGTTAATACGTGTAATCTAGCTACATTGGATACAATTTTACTTCATATTAACCATCTTATAAATATAATTGGTAAAAAACATGTTGAATTAGCTGAAAATTTTAAATTAAAATTATTAAGAGATTTTAGTGATTTATTACATAGATCAAAAATTGATGATGAACATTCTGGTAGTATAACAACTGATAGACATCTTTTTGAATTAATTAATGATTTGTATGAATATAGAAATCAAATTTTCACAGCTATAAGAAATAATTCAGGTCCATCGTCTCATATTAAAGAGAAGCCTCATTCACCATCAATTAAATCAATTGAACAACAACAGCAACAACAAGCTCAAAATTCTCCTATAACCCCATCAAAATCAAATCTTAATTTAAAGAGATCTTCATCTCCTGTGAAGAGAAAATTAAATACAATATTAACTGAAAAGAAAAAATTTACAGTTATATCGTCAAATGTATCATCACCAAATATAAAAGATAAATCCTCATCATCAAGTCCTTCAAATGAAGATATTGATTCAAAGAAATACCATGATGAAAATGATTATAAGCCCAAATCAAAATCTCCTCACAAGAGGGAAGTTATAAATATTGATTAATAAATAAGGTTTCATATATACATATATTTGAATATATATATTCTTGTATAAATAATAATAATACAGTTCATTAACTTTTTTTAAAGCATCTTTGAATGCTTTATTTCTTTTCTTAATCTGTTGACGAATAAAATAAGAACTATGATCACAATAATAACTGGTATTAAAATCCATTTTATTATAAAATTCATAAAGTTTGAAATTTCATTGGTTGAAGCAGAAGTTTCTGAAGTCAGTTTTTGATATTGATAAGCAATTTCTTGATGATTATTCATTAATAAATCAACTTTTTTGGAAATTTCTTCAGTACCATATTGTTGTTCACGAACTTCCCCAATAACCTTTTCATTTAACTTTGAAACAGCTCCTAACATTTGACTATATTGTTCACTAATTATAGTTTTAAACTCTTCTAAATTATTTTGCAATTCATTAATCAATTTATGTTGATTTCCTTGAATTTGAGAAATATCAGAAAGTTTTGAAACAATAGTTTTAATATCATAGTCTTCATTTTTATCTAAAGTTTCAATTCTTTTTTGAATACTTTGTAAATTATTTAAAATTTCATTAAATAATGGTTCATAATTTGAATTATCTGTTGATGATAATGATTCTTCATTTTGAATTTTTTCTCGTAATTTTCGACTTTTTTCTAAGATTGATTCACGAATTATATTTGGCTTAACATATTCATCATCATTAATTGGTTTTGAATCCACATCATCTTCAATAACTTTTTCTACTACAACTACTTGACCATCAGATATTAATCCATGATCATCAATTGCATCTTCAGTTAAATGATCATAAACATTAAACTTTAATATTTCATATACTTCCGTTGATTGAGATGAACCAGTTATACCAAATTTAAAATCCTTTATGCTTGTTGGAATTTCAATTTGATTAGTTTTGAAACATAAGTTGTTATCAATTTGTACTTTAAACCAGTTATTTAATTTTGAATAAGAAATTCTTAAAGTAAATGGTACTTGAGAATCTAAAAAATTAAATGAACAATGTCCAATTGATGCTGATAATTCATTTATAATTGACTTTGTACCATCATTATTAAATATTTTTAAACCTTTAAAATCTTTATTATTAATTAAAAATTGAAATCCATCAAATTTTAATGGTCCTCCAAAATTATAATTCTTATTATTATGATTGTTTTCTTCTTCCCCTTCCTCTTCAATCTTACTTTCAGAATCAATCAAAAATAATGACAATCCATTTGATTCAGAAAATTGAATATCTCTAGTATTTGTACCAGTTGATCTAAATACTAATTCAATGGTCCATTCTTTTGATGTATTAATTAATGATTTAAGTGACCATATACCACCAAATCCATCTTCAGTAGCATCAATTAATAATCGTCCTGTATCAAGCTTAATATTTCCAATGGTCTCCCAATTAGATTTTAAATTATTTATATCATTAAGTTCTAATAAATTTGGTAATGATAATGGTCCTGGTTCATCATGTTGAATTGAATCAAATCCTTCAGATGGTGGAGGTGGAACATTAGGTAAAATTGCATATGAAATGGTTGATAATAAAATCACCGAAATAATCGCTCTCCTTACTACCCAGATCATTCTAATACAATTGTTTTTCAATTTCAATGTCAATTTATTAAAATCTAAGAGTAGTACTAAGAAAATTGTTCTACAATTAAATTTTTGATTTAATTATCAACATTTTGACGACATTTCATCAATAGAAATGTCGTGGCAGAAAATAAGGACGTGGCGTAGATAAATGTCGTTTTGTGCGGCAAGTTGCATTGCCCCAAAATATTGATAAGGAAAGAATCAGCTTTTTTTGTATTTTAAATAAAATAAAAAAAAGGGGGGGTTAGGTTTATAAACAGAGGCTGGGGTTCTAAGGTTCTTTAAAGTTTGGCTAGATAGGAAAGAAGGTTTTAGTATAAATAGTACTTAATTTCTCCTTCAAAAGATTAGATTTTAATCTTTTGATTATATAATAGAAACACGTTTAACATATCGATAATGGTTTCAAGGGATGAATATGATGAAAAGATGGTATTACTTAGTAAACAAATCAGTGGATTAAGTACTGAAGCAAGTACTGAGGTTAGTACACTTAATGAAGTTGAGTTACAGGATGATTCAGTTGAAAAGAAAAGACAAGAGCATTTAAATCGTGAATATACCAGAATTTTAGGTGATTATTTAAAGAAATATAAAGATTGTCAATTATTGGAAATTATTAAATATTTTGAGACTGCTGAAATTCCTGATAGATTTAAAGGTAAAGAAAGTAATTTTATAAATTATACCTATGAATTCTTTTTAGATTCTGGTAAATTATATAAAAAAAATAATGATGGATATTTTCCACAACTTGTTTTATTAAATATTGATGAATATCAAGAAATTTTTAATTTAGTTCATAGGTTTGGTGGTCAAAAATTTATTAAATCAATTAATCAATTAATTCATTTAAAATATTATGTACCAAAATTAGATAATTTATTAGATCTTCATTTTAAATGTTGTGATATTTGTCAAAAGGGTGGATCCAATGGATTTAATAATAATACATTACAATTTTAAGTAGTTACAAAGTTTATATAAATTATTTTTTGTTGTTGATCTAATGTATTTAATTAATACTAAATATATATATATTATAAATATAAATATAAATCGAGCTAAAAAGAAAAAGAAAGAAAAGAAAAACTGTCATTAAAATCATTAAATGCAAACTAAAAGTGATTTATTTTATTTTTAAGTTTATTTTTTATTTTTTGTTTTTTGTTTTATTATTTTATTTTTTTTAAAAAACCTTTTTCTATTTATTTGGCAACTGAAGCACATAAAGCAGCACCAACTCCACTACCATCTTTGGCAATTCTAAGATGAATCTTTTTAGTTGAACCTTTTAATGGATCAATTAATGCAACTGCTTCCAAAATCTTGGCTTGGAATCCAGGATAAAATTCAACAATTGAACCATCACAACCAACTTCAAAATCTCTTGTATCATCTTTATATTGATCTTTAACCTTTTTAACAATGGCAGCTAAAGGAATAGCAGATAACCAAGCAGCTCTATGAGCAATGGCTCTTGTTATAGCTTGGATTGCTAATCTTTCTTCAGTTGTTGTTGGTAATCTTAAATGATTTTCTAAAACTAATTTAGACATTTTTAAATCAGTTGAATCATCAATTTGTAAATATGATAAAACTTCACCAGAAATTAACCATGGTTCAGTTAATCTATGAGGTAATGAACCATTTCTTTGTTTAAATAATTCTCCAAATACTAATGATCTATCAAATAAATCAATTAAAACAACTCTTAATAATTCACCTAAAAACATACCAGAAATTCTTTTTTCAAATAAATGATATCCAACATTAGCAGTTTCTTTATCAATAATTTGATCATATTTTGTATTTGGATTAATGGTTAAATTATTATCAAATGAACCCCATTCAGTATTAATAACCATACCATCAATACCTTCAACAACTCCTTTTAATTTTGGAATATTTTCTAAAGTTTCATAATATGCACCATTTGTACCAGTACCAAAAATTGCTCCAATAACCGTATTTGATTTTGATTTTTCTGGATCATTTGAATAAGCTCTTGATAATAATGTACCAACTGTATCATTTGCTAATGCAGCACAATGAACATTTACTTTTAATTCATCTAATTCAGCTTGAAATAATTCAACAATGTCTTTATCAACACAATCAGGTAAATCAAAACCTTTTGTCCATCTAATTAAAGTACCTCTGTTTAAACCAGTTTGATTTACTGGGAAGCTAAATGTAAAACCTAATTTTAATTTTTCATCTGAAGCCCAATCTTTATGATGTAAATCTAAAAATTCTTGAACTTTTAAAGCTAAATAAGAGAATAAATCAGTAGCTTTTGAACCTTGCATAAATTCTTTTGGAATTTCGGATTTTTCTTGTTTTAAAGTAAATGTATGGTCACCTTTTAAATGAATTGAACAAACTCTAAAATTAGTACCACCTAAATCAGCAGCTAAAAATAATCCTTGTTCTTTACCATTTGGAATTCCAGTAACATAAGTTGGAATCATTGGTAAATAATCTTTAACTGGTACTTTGGTTCTTAAACCTTCATTCATGGATTCAACAAATACATCGGTTGCTTTAATAAGAAATTCCTTATCAATGGAAAAATCTTCAACAACTTCATCAACAGCTTTTTGTAAATCGGCATTCATTTTGAAGATTAGTTGATATATTGATAATTATATGAAATTGTAAAAAAGTGGACTAGTAAATGAATAAAATTGATATATTCTAATAAAAGTGTAATAGTAATAATAATAATAAATAATAAATAATAAAGAATAAACAATAATATTATATTATAATTTATAAGTAACAATAACTTTGAAAGATTAATAAAAACAAAATTTTAACTTTATTTAAAACAATTATAGATAATTTCGACTATATTTATATTAATTGGTTGAAAATGCTTTTAAATGGAAATTTTTTGGAAATTTTTTGGAAATTTGGAAAATTAAAAAAAAAAAAAAATAAAAAAATTCTCGGAGCATATCTCTCCATCCATACCACAATAGTTTAAAAATTATTTTTAAATGATGATGTAACATACATCATGAGACTTCAAAATTATATTACTTAAATTTTTAATTATTTATTATGATGATGATTCTTTTAAAGGGTCAAGAAATTTTTATTATTTGTATCAGCTGTTTACCCCATGTGGCGATCATCTTAAAAAGAATTATTGTACATTCTTATTGTTTTATTAATTTTATTTAGAATTATATAATTATTATTTTGCTGCAATATGATGATATTGATAATATCTACTTAGAGTAATAGAGAGAGAGAGATGAGAGATGAGAGATGGATAGATGGATGGAAATAGCCTCTATTGGTATTACACTATAATTATGATTATTATTATTATTATTATTATTATTATTATTATTATTTTCTTGATATGCGTATTAGCCATCTCCATGTCATCTCCATATGGAGATGAAATATGGAGGTTAAAATTTGGAAATGGGGAGAAAGATGTCAGATCCTTTTATAATTCCATATTTTTTTATTATATTTGTCTTTGTTGTTCGTGTTTGTGTGCTTACTTGCCTCATTTATATGTCATTTTTATCATTCTAATTACCCTAAATTCATTCCTTCCCCAATATTTATTATTTTTATTTAATTTATTATTTAGTTATATTTCCGAATAATTATAAAAAAGAAGAACTATAAGAAGTTATAAGTAACATATAATTATAATAGTGCTATTTCCCTCATCGCTCTAACTTTCCCATTTTTAAAATAAAAAATTTAATTTCTTTTTTTTTTTAATTTTTAATTTTTTAATTTTTAATTTTTTTTTGGGGTGGTCGTATAATTTATCCGAAATAACCCATCATTCAAAAAAACAAAACAAAAATCAATCAGACATTTTTAAAAAATACTACACCCAAAGCGCATAATACACAATAACAATAATATAATTATATAAACAAATTATAAATAAATATGTACAATGAGATATTCTCGGATAAATTCCGTTATTTATTAAATAATTTATTTAAGAATAATTTATTTTTTTAGTTGTTTCTTTAGCTTCTCTTAATAATGATCTATATAGTCATTAAGTATTTTGACAAGTAGATTAAGTAATAATATTATTTAACTTATAAATCCGTCTAATGATGACATTATTCTTTCGAAGATAAGAATTAATTATTTAAAATTACAGGTAGCAGAATAGTTAAAAGGATTAGCCAATACATATATACATAAATCAGCTAATCATTGAAAATCTAGGCGTTTAATTTCCCCTATTTTTCTCATAAAACGTTATCAACATTTGATCTACCTAATATTTGTTGTCTTTCCATTTCAATACAAAATGGGTCAAAATTCCAAATTCGTTTGCTCAGTTACTTCAACTCGTCTGACACTTCCTTTGCTGTTAATTTCTTACAGGACAGGACAGACGAGTAGTTGTGGAGGTTAGATATTTCAATTCTTATATTTATACCAGTCAAATTATAACCTCATTTTCAGTAATACTCTTATGGGTGGGCTGTTCCTTTGCTCTTGGTGTCGACTCTAAGATTCTGTTTATTATACCTACTTACTATCTCAATAATTTTATTTATCTCTACTAATCTTGGAAAAGAGAAAAATATTCAAAAGTTAACAATTATTTGATTAAAAATTCGCCAAAATTATTTAAAAAAAAGACTAGCATATGCTTCTTTTTATCAATATAATCTGGACTACATCAGTTATTATATAATAAAAAAAAAGACATATAGCTTATAGATTATAATAATAATCATTTTAGTATTTCAATCAACAAGCAAAAGTAAGTTAATCAATTGAGTGGCGAATTAAAATATATCATTAAAATATAAAGGTGCTACTGAATTCCATTATAAATATATTATTAGTTATTTATAGTTATAGTTGAAAACATTATTTATGAGTATACTATTATTACATTATTATTATATTACATATTATATAAATATATATTATACATATATATATATATATATGTAGTGATATTGATATTATATATAACGATGCCTTATTTCGCGGTTGCCAGAGGTTAACTTGTTGGAGTTTATGAATATTTAGTAGATTATAACGAACAAGTTAAAGGTTTCAGCAATCCAAGATCAAGAAAATTCGATACCGCTAAAGAAGTATTTGATTTTATTGATTACAACGGTTGTATATGTTGATGGTACATGTAGAGGTAATGGTCGATATGGCAAGCGCTATTCTTCTGGGTATGGGGTATTTTATCGACCTAAAGATTCCAGAAATGCTTCAAGAAATAGACCAATCAATCAAAGAGCAGAATTGTTTGCTATATTACATGGCTTTAAAAGACATTTATAAGGAATTGTCACCTTATGAAGATTATGATTTGATCTATCAAGTTATAACCGATTCAATTTATTCAATAAATATTCTGATACACTTGCAAATAGAGGTGTTGATAAAATTTGAAAAAAGATTAATAATAATTAATTAAAAATCATTTGTAAAATTTTTATTTTACGCGTAAACAAAATTAAAAATTAAAGATCAAAATAATTATTTCAAATTATTTAATATTTGATTTTAATAACTCTTTCAAAAATTAGATTAAATTCATTTAAAAACATGGTATATTATGCCGTTGCAAAGGGTAAAAATGCTGGCATTTATAAAGATTGGAATTCTTGTAAAAATCAAGTAAATGGATATTCTGGAGCTCTGTATAAAAAATTTAATACCGCTGCTGAAGCTAGTCAATTTATAAGTCGTCATTCAAATAATAATACATCTTATACTTCAGCAAGCTCCAAATCTCATCCACATTCACATTCAAATTCCAGCTCTCGTTCAAGTCCAAGTTCAAATTCATATTCAACATCTTCATATATTTCAAGTGTACCGGTAACTTATTCTGGATATGCTAATTTGAGTTCACCTTCAGAATCACAATCACAATCACAATCACAATCAAAGCCAGTGGAAACAAAGCAAATATATGTGGATGGTGCATCAAGAGGTAATGGAAAAAGTTCAATGCCTTCTTCGGGTTATGGTGTTTATCATGGACCAAATCATCCAAAAAATGCCGCTGTACCACTTACAAAAGTTGATAATGTTTCAAAAAATAAACCAACCAATCAAAGAGCCGAATTGTTTGGTATGGCACATGCTTTAAAGGATGTTCATGATGATTTACTTAATGGTAACAAGGGACAAAAGTATGAAATTTTAACTGATTCAGCTTATGCAAAAAATTGTATTGAAAAGTGGTCTTCAACTTGGGAAAAAAATGATTGGAAAAATAGTCAAGGTCAACCAGTTGCAAATCGGGATATTATTGAAACTGCTAGAAAAGATTATGATGCAATTAAGCTGATTTTAGAATCAGAAAATTTACCAAAGATTGAAATTACTCATGTTAGAGGTCATCAAGGTAATATTGGTAATGAAAATGCTGATAGGTTAGCAAATAAGGGTGCTGATGCAATGGAACGTGATTTAAATTAAATAATACTTGGTCTTTTTGTCTTTGTCTTTGTCTTCGTCTTCTTTTTAATTTTTTTTTCAATTTTTTTTTCAATTTTTGGTCGTTGGTTTGTTACTTGTGAATATTTATTTGTAATGATTAGAGCTCAAAACAATTGTATCTCAATTATTTTATTTCACATCTTATAATTATTTACTGATTTATTTTAAATGGTGCCATTTTAGGCTGTAGTATTTGAAGTTTAGTGGAAATGTTTGCAACAAGTCCAATTGTTTGTGCTAACAAGTAGAAAAATAGATCTGTAGATAATATAGTACGTATATATTCTGTTTAATTGGTAAGTTCATAATGGATTATTATCAGTCAATTTTCAGCTAAAGTAAGAAGCTAACAATATATTAGTTGATAGTGTCCTTACAAAATCAAAAAGGTCGTGTATGTTTCCCATTATCAAGAAGTTTTCATAAAAAAAAAGTTATAGGATTTGAAAAGATTGAAAAGTGAAAACAAGAGCAAAGCACAAATGATATAGATGAGTGCTTATGCCGCCTTGAAGGATAATTCATCTATTGCTTCAATATTTCATGAAACTGGTGATGGAGAGGATACCGGAACTATAGAATATCAGCAGAATTCATCAGATGAAGATGAACTCCTCAATTTAGATGATGCTAGAAGTCAGCCAGCTACAACTAATGAAACTCCACAACCTCCCGCCCTTTCGTCATTACCACAAATAATGTTTTCCCGATTTATTCCTACTAATGATAATATCATAATCAATGAGAACTATATAATTTTTGGATTGAAAGTAAATGAATATCTTGTGATTAACGGCCAGTTCAAATTGAATATCCAACGGGGTGCTATCCTAATGAATAATTTTCATTATCTAACTGCTCAGAAACGCATTGATCATACAATTATTGCACCATCATCTCATTCTTTACCAATAATAGCGAGTACACAAGTGCTTGATAGATCAAATATCGATGACAATATAACAGAAGAGAATGCACGTTTATTTTCCAGTGACTATAAGTCTGTAATTAAGTTAACAAATTACTTTACTGGATTAGAAGATATTGGTAAATATTATTCTCCTTTTAAAAGATTACTTTTCAACAGAAATATACTTGATGAATTTATTATTAATGAAAATGAAAAAATATTTCAAAATTATTCATTTGAAGTAATACTATACGATAAGAAGTTGGCTGGATTAAATATAGAGAAGTCATGGTCTGTTCCATTAAAAGAAAGAATCTTAAACGATTTAAGCAAAGACTATTTGCCAAAAATTTTAATGACGATAGGAAACAAAAATAGTGGAAAGTCAACCCTTAATAAGATATTAGTTAATTCCCTCCTACTTAACGATGACACACCCATAACAAGTATTTCATATCTCGATCTTGATCCTGGCCAATCGGAATTTTCAAAGCCTTATTCATTATCATTAACTAGAATTTTTAAATCAAATTTTGGTATTAATGTCCCGTCACCATTACCCACCGAATATTGCAAAGAGCATTACTTTGGGTATACTTCTCCCGTACAACGACCAGATCAATATATTTGGATAATTAAAAGCTTATTTAATTATTATTTAGAGAACAACAAGCAGCAAGGAGATCACTTAATAATCAATACTCCTGGTTGGATAAAAGGATATGGAAGAGAGATTTTAATAGAGCTAACATCATTCATCAGACCTGACCATTTAATAATTCTTTCAACAACCACAGACCCCGAAAATAGAGATAACCTAGATGTGATTAATGACTTAATTTTTAAAAATTCTATATTTATAGAAGGAATTTATCAAACTTCAAAATATTCACCTGCACAACTTAGAATTTTAAATAAGTTGGTATATTTTCATCAAGCTTCAAGTTTAAAATTCCAATTCACGCATCATCTATTAAACAATTCACCATTAAAAATATCTTATGAGACGATCAATTCAACAGAAGAATTTGTTGGTATTAACGCCGTTACAGTATTGAATTATGATATTTCAACAAATTTTGATTATGAAGATTTACCATTAATGTTGGAATCATCAATTATGGGAATTTATTTGGTTGAACATGAGTACTTTTATTCATGTAAAGAACTATTATATAAATCATCAGCCCAAGACAATCTTCCAATTTATTTATCAAGCTCAAATTATGATAAATTCGCATTGTATGAAGAATGGGATAAATTCAAATTTTTCGGATTAACGATGATTCACAGCATCAATAAATTTTTGAACTATTTTAATATTTACTTGCCGGAGCTTTTATCGAATGAACTTAGAAAATATCTAAATCAAGGATATAAAATGATAATGGTCAGGGGCGAGGGAGAAATAGCAAATCCAGAAATCTTGAACCCAGCTCTTGTTTCTAAAAAGGATGAAGAGTTGAGGAGGTTATCAAAGAAGAGGAGAAAGGGCCAAGATATCTCTAATGATTTAATTTTGTCACTTCCACATGTTAGTTTTGAGGCTAAGAGTAAAGTGGGGGGTATTTGGAGGATAAGAAGAAATGTACAAAGAAGAGGGCACCAACGCAATTAGACTAACTTACAGTAGATAGCGTAATTAATGTATATTAAGAATCTTTTGTCTCTAAATTGCATGTAAATAAACAAGAGGTTGCGTTCTTTGGAAGGCTAGTAAAGATGTACCTACCTGCCTTCTTTATCGTTCCGACATCATGACACTGACAGTCGATGATACCATTACACTCACTCTCAGTAGCATGGGCCCAGCGGCCATTATGTAAATAAAAATTAAGAGATAATTTTTATGGAGAGTCTGAAGGTGCACCTTAATAGTGTGTTGAGACCGTTATACTTCCAGATTTCTCTTAATCTTCTCTCCTGCTGCCTCGAATGTTTCTTCTTTTCAGTTTAGGAAGTCTTTAAAATATTGCATACTACTTTAAAAGACCCCTAATAATAGAAACACTTATATTCTTTATATAATCCCCATCGGAGGTATAGCATCGGTATAATTCCATTCACCACGATATACTTTGAATCGGCCAATTGATAAACAAAGGAGGGGTGCACGAGGAGCGGCTGTCAATTTACAATATACTCCTTTTTTCCAAAAATAGATAGTTATTTAATTAAAAACAGAATAAATTACATAACCGTGCAATGAGAGATCTGCCCACTAAAGGTCTCATCACTCGGGTTCTGATTATTTAGATGGTAAGAAGGAACCAGGAAATTTGAAATGACCTTGAACAATAAAACACAGCTTAAGTGCCCAAAATGTGACTATAAAATTAATTAGTTAAAAGATAAAAAGTAATTTAAGATGACAAAAGTTAGAATCTCTCTGACTCGCCGACGACCATCTTGCTGAAAATCAATAGCGAGGAGGTTGAGTTGCAGTTCTCAAAGTGAGGCAAACAGATGGTACAATATTACCACTGGTAAAGGAAGCGCCATAATTTCAACCAAATAAATGACTGATAGTATATAATCAATATAAGGCTATTTGTAAGTAAATCACAGTTATCTTGCGAAGGTTTCTGCTTAATTCTTCAGGGTATCCCTTTACCAAAGCTTGACCTCATTATCAAAACTCAAGAAGATCTCTTCAAAACTCTGATTTTGGGCATCTTAATAAAAATAAAATCTGTTCAGCAGCACTCTGACTCTGAAAAGTAGGTCCTGAGATTGTAACGTTGAGGCGTCAATTAGTGAGAAGCCATTGTCCTTCTGAGGAGTAATATACTTCTGAGAATAGATTAACACGAATAACAATAAGAGCCCTTTATCTAGATATATGACAGTTATATTTAATCATTAAATCTACGTTATCTATATTATTTTTATTCTTTATTCACTCTTCAAACCATAAAGCTCCTCGTACGAGATGATAGAGAGTGAACAATTCAACGGGACACATATTTTGTGGAAAGTTACCGCCTAGTCGTTCAATTATTTTATTCCTCTTAGAACATTTTCTTATGTTGCATACCTTTTTTTAATATTCGTTTCAATTTAGTATAGATCATGATATTTTCAACAATAATGTTCATATGGGTGCAACCAAAGTCCCATCAATCATAATAGTTGAAACAGTAAAACGTTATATTTAACTACTCCTGAATTAGCCTTAGCTGTAGTAGCTACACTATAAAAGTCTGGTAATAAATTCATTCATTAGTTGTTTAATATTCCCATCAGGTAGAATGCTTTTTGATTTAATTTATTCCTCAGCTATTCCAAGAGAATTAGGGTATCATTAGAGGGGTATTTTACAGTATTTTCCAGATCAATATGGCTGAATTGAACATATAGCTACCGCAATGTAATACTAGAATGCTGTCCTTTGGTAAGGTCTTTTTCCTAATATAATAAAATAAATTTCGTTATACTGGCTGAAATTATTTGTGATCCTCCATATAACCGTTTTTCTCCTTTGAAATTCCGCAAATTCGCCTTTAAACAGTGAATTCCATAGTTATGGTATCGCGGTTAATGTTCAGTAAAACAAAATATGTAAATACTTGAGGACGAAATATTAATATTGCAAACCACAATAATATATGGTACATGAGTATTATAAAGTTATTTCTTACTAGCAGTTCATGAAATACTTTCTTTTAACTATACAAAATTGTTCTAATTGAGACAACGGCATTTATCTTGAAAATACTGCTTAGTGATTGGATATTTTATCTGATTATAATTTAAGTAATGTAATTTTTAAGTTTCTTTCACGTTCGTTGCAGAACAAATCAGTTCATTACTCAATTAAGATTTAAAAAGTTCGTTAAACGCTTTCAAATAAGAAGAAATCACATTTACCCAATGGGATTAAAATAACGAAGTCATTCTCTTAATTAAACAATGAATCATACTTATTACATGAATGCATAACTTATATAATAACCAGACCAGCTTATTCAGTGAGTGAGATGGTGCTTTGCTCTATCTTGATACAGTTGTTGAGTGTATGTAAAAATACCAGAAGGTACGACAACGAAAAAATAAACAATCAGCGTTCAATATAAATGAGATAAGAAGAGGATTTTACAAATAATTTGATTAATCCTTGATACCATCACAATATTTTAAGCATGGAATCGGAATCTGCAGAAATTATCAATGATAACAAATGGGAGATACTCGATAGTTAGGAGCAGGTTTCATAAGTCTGATAAGCGGTGAAGCAGAGTAATTGAAGTCACATTTGGAACAGAGATATTACTTGTGAATCTGGATTCACTTTCAAACGGTATTGCTGATAATTATACAATGGGATTCCACTTTAATCATTATTAAGTCTGCAAAAAAGTATGACTATTTTCAACGACTTGAGCTTAACAGTCTAGTTGGTAGATTGAAACAAATATAAGCTTTCATAGCAAATTAAACAAAAAAATGCTCCTCCAACTCTATGAGGCAGTATAGTAGTGTAGTCGCGTTTAGTAGTAGAGACTAGCAACACTATAGATGTCGCTAGACTTCCAAAACTGTTTTGAATATAGATATTGAGTGAATTAAGCTATGCTTTCCCCACGCTGATAGTTAACATGAGCTTTGGAGTAACGAACGGTAATTGTGTATTCATTGAAGAATGCATGTTGTAAGTCACAACTGATTAATGTGATTCTGTCACTTACATATTCATTATTTTGATTGTTTGGATTAATAATAAAAATATTCTTTATGAAAGGTTTCAGAAGTTCTATTTTTGCCGCTATTATAATGGAATTGGTCACCTATATATATTTTGCAGCCTGTTATCACTCAGTATTATATTTTAGCATGTTCTTTTAGCCATATGAGTTTTGAGATCATTAATGCTATCTTCGAATTTGTTTGCACCTGTAACAGTAGTATATTCAGTAGGTAGCTTATGTTCTTTTTTGTAACCTTACACAGGAGTGGGTTAAGGGATAAGACTATGGTAAATACATATATATACGAAGGAATATGAGTAGCATCCTGTGCTTGTTTAATGCAACCAAACTCAACTTAGCACTGGAGGTTTTGATATTCATAGGTAGTCCAAGAAGGTGTTTCATCTATGTATTATAATTTCTCATGTAACTTTTAGCAATAAACATTTTTTGGATGTAATCACAGGCATATCATTGAAATATGATTAAATTGAAATATTTGATTGTAAATCTTCTCCATAATAATTTAATAATGTAATCGTAATTAATTATAATATTGGATATTGGTAACTTGGTCACTCAAACTGTAGTATCCCTTGGAAAGAAAATGTCTATCGAATTTATATAGATACAAACTAAATGGTTACTATTGTTTCAGTATATTTAAGAGAACGCGCTTGATCAATTAATAATAAATGCCAATCAAAGTGCATTAAGAAGTGGCATGTTCACATTCTAATTCAAGAAGGTGTGATGTCCTGTTTAAGAGTATTTAAGTTATTGATGCAATAAAGGTATTCCCTATCCTATGACATACAATTCATGTAGCGTTGGAGAACAATGTTAAGAAGCAGAAGCTGCTGTAACGATGCTGAACCAATAAATCGTGCGATACAACAAGAAATATGTGGTTTAGTATATAAGAATAAAGATGGGTAGGATTCTATAAAGAGTTTTTATGGAGATTAAGGTTTTCTAATAAACATTTGTTTACATTGCGTTAAGCTCGTCTGTGCCATAAGGTCAGGCTTTCTATGTTATCTTCGACCTATAGTATATATAAGACATAAGTTATAAACCCTGGTTCCACTATCCATTATGTTTCTAATTTTTTGATTAGCTTAGTTTACTATTATTAAGTCTATACTTATTCAAAAAATGAAGTAAAAAAGTTCTCGTAATACCAATTTAGCTAGCTGAAGTCAGCTGTGGAAAGGCTGTAGAGGAATTCAGCAGTTGAAAATGCAAATTGTTAGTAAAATATATTGAAGTTGATGATAATGAAGCATGTTGGAAAAAGCTTTGGGATAGTGAAGTTATCATGAAGTATTTAAGGATTGGAGAAGGTTCAATCAATAATAATATTGGCAGCTTCAGTGTTGGCGCATATTACTTTTGCAATAAGTTCTCAGGCTACAAGAGAAGCTGTAATTCTAAAAAATAAGTGCCAGAAATAATTCTGCTTGTTCTTTATCTGATGCTAAAAAAAATGATTAGTAAGATAGATTCAGTTAGTTGACACTTTTTTATTATTTTTGTCTATTTTAAATTGTTGATATTATCTCCAATTCGAGTTTATGAGAGCTGATCCAAGTTTCCTTTCGAAATTGAGAACATCTAAAGGGAAGGGTGTGATGGTTTAGGTGCTACTGTTTATTTCCTTTTCTATATCTTTATTGTCTTAGCCCTATTTGCAAAATATATTACTCTGAACCACGATCTTTCGCAGAGCTTCTTTCTTTTAGTCTTTATTTTTGTATTTGCCCTGTTTATATATATGAGCTCTCCCTTACGTTGGATAGATCCGAGTACTACTACTTACTTTACCACGACAATTTAATATATATATATCAAATTGTATTTGTCTCGGCTTCATTCTGATATTAAGGATATACCTTTTTTTATTCGTATAGATAGAGAGAAATTGTATAGAACAGATTATATCGTATAAACGAGCCTATCATATATTGTCTTATTCAACTAGTTTATTATGCATTATTTTAGTTATATTATTTTAGTTATATTATTTTATTTACATCAATCTATAAATAAAAGAATGTAAAAACTTCGACCTAAATAATATTATAGAGATCTTTTCACTTTGCTAATCCCACTGTAATGAATATAAACTGTAGTACCAATACCAAATACAAGTACAAGTCCTGACATAAGTCCTGCTGATCCAGCAAAATTCAAATTGTTAAACATAATCTGAAAATAAAATGGTCCTGCAAAGCCAAATAATTGTCTCCAAATATTTAAAAATAATCCGACATCTGAAGCATATTCTGGTGCACTATCAATTGCAAAAGTAATTAAAATAGTTGCAACAATATTATTACCAGCAGATGCAATTGCTGCTCCAATTAATGAATTAATTTTCCAATGGCCAGGAACTGCCTTATATAAATAAACTCCCCATATAATTATTCCAACTATAACACAAAGAAATCCATTATACGAAAGCCATAATCTGTCAAAGATTACACGTTTACCACCTCTTTTCCTTATACACATCTCCATCCACCAGTCAGAAAGTGGTCCTGCTAAAAGTTCTCCAATGGCTGATCCAACAATTAAAGCAACATATTGATAACTTAATTGTTGAGCATCTAAATCAAATAAGATACCCATAGCTTGTGGTAATTCAACAATAAGAACTGTATTAGCATAGCAAAAGGTTATTGAAAGTGCAACAACTGCTAGTACAACGTCCAAATTAAATGATAGTTTGAAAGGTCTACAAAATATAGCCAAATCTAATTTTTTAGTTGGATTTGATTTTAGACCAAAAAGTCCAAGTAGCCCTTTTTGCTTTTGTTGTAATCCACCATCTCTTATGTATACTGTTTCATCAACAAAACACCAGAAAATTAACAAAACAAAATTCATTATAGCAAAGAAGAAATAAATCCATTTCGTACCAGCATGCTGCTGAATAAAACCACAAATAAATGGACCACAAGGAGTTCCAAGGGTAACAGCTGTTGACCACCAACCATTTTTTCTCCCTCTTTCATGACTGAAACATAAATCAGCAACAATTGAAGATCCGGTTGCATAAGCTGTACCAATAAATAAAGCCAGTAAAATTCTAGTAGCCATTTGCTGTCCGTAAGTTTTACAAAATCCTCCGGCAATATTTAATCCACAACACAATAAACTTGTTACAATTATAAAGGGATTTCTACCATACATATTCATTACGGGAACCCAAAATAAAGGAACAACCCCTAAAACTGCTATTTGAGCCGAGGTAAAGTAAGAAGCAGTTGTAATTGATACTCCGTAAGCTTCAGCCATTGGTTGAAAAGCTGGTGTTATACCACCAGCCATAATATTACAACTTAAAGTTGTGAGTGCAATTAAGATAATTTCACAATTCTTTTTCCAAGTTGGCCAATTAAGAGGATCTAAAGGATCACTTGAAGGTAAAGGATCTAAATTAATAGTTCCATGTCTTCTAATAAGATAATCGTAATGTTCTTGCGAAATATCTGGGAAGATTGAACCACTTGATTTTTCAAGGTCAGCCGTCGACTTTTTAATGTCAGTACCGTAAGACATATTTATCTTTTAAAAAATGAATGAAATAATAATTAAAATACAAATAATAATTATTATTTTGACATTTATTTATACATTGCAAAACAATTTTTGATATATTTTTTATGACTAAAATATTATAAACCGGAAAATGGAAATGTTTTCCAATTTGGGTGGCCTGATATGAAGGGGGTGGGGGACCCTCCTAAATAAAATAAGCTAGTTAATTTTTTTTTATGCGTATATTAGCTAAATAACGACATTAATATATAATAGTTGTAGTTCTAGCTGTTAAGTAAAGATGTTACTTATAAAAATAAAGTAAATAAAGTAGAAGAATAAGTGGGAATAAATAAATTTGATATTCCAATGATATAAGTACAATAATAATAATAAAAATAGTAAAGAATATGATAGTATAAAAAGTATTCAAAATCAATTTTCTCTATATTTATTTAACTTTATTTAAGAGGTAGTACTTTCATCTTGATGTTGAGTTTTAAGATCAAAACTTTCAGCTTGTCTACGAATTTGCTGTTCTGATGTTGGCATTAGCCTGTTACTCTTCTGTACTGGTGGTGCTGCTTCTGTATCTGCTTGCCATTTTCTTCAATTTCTACTGTTGCTTTTACTTCTTGTTTATTTTCTTGCACTTTCTTTGAGACATAAAATTCTTCTCTATCTAATTCATCTATTCTGAATTAAAATGTATGACGTACTAATTTCAGTTCTTGGTGTTGAAACTAACTTGGAAAAATATCCCCAGATTACATTGGCAAGCTGAAAAATACACAGAAAATAAAAAATATCGTCGAAGCAAGTGGATAAAGACATCATTCATTTTTGATACCAGACAAATGAAAATAAAATATCATTATCTGCATCATTGTAAATCTGATAAACAAAAGAAATTTCGCGAATTAGATTCACTCGTTATTTATATAAGAGATACTTATGATTTATAGTCATTTATTAATGCTGCTATAATTGGAGAGAAACACATTTACATGCAATCAGCTAATCAAATATGAGCACCGATATTCAAATTTGTACGAACCGAGTTATCATTGACAGAAGCATGGTCAACTTATCTTTACTAAACTTCAACAAACGGATAAAACTTCCATTCATCTGAATATATTATACAAAAGTGATTTATTTAATTTAAATTTTCTTTTAGAGATTGCGTTTTGAAAAAGCATTAAAAGCATTGCTATGAAATGCATTTTGTCATGTTTTTGTAAACCAAATTCTGATAATGATTTAGTATACACTTTAAATTTAGCAAGATTATTTGAAAATATTATAAGTTGATTTGTATATTAATTCGAGATAATGTATCATAAATCAGTTTAGTGCTGATATAAGTCTACCACTGATTAGGATAAAGTTCATTCAAGGGGGTTCATAAAAGAAAATGTTTTTAAGGTTTGCTTGATGAATTTGGTAGCGACATTTTGGTGGCGACATACCCTTCAACCAAAAAGAAAGAATAATACTTTTCATTGCGTCTCAATAAACAATTTTATCGTCTACTGGATGAAAGCATCTCCATGGAAGAAAAATTTCCACCAACCTTCACTCATTTAAGCATCCCCCCCAAAGGGCTAATGTCGTTTGGAAGACAAAGTTCTGTATGCAGGATATGCTTATATAAGCATAGGTAACACTTTTTTGAATTTGTGAATCAGTTGACATTTTTAGAGTTGCTTCCATTCATAGTCCTTGTATGAGTCTCGTAGCACAATGGAGTACTAAACTAGCACAATGAATTTCTTCTACTTCCGACCAGTAACATGCAGCAAACATAATTGTGAAAATTAGCAAAGAAAAATACAATAATGTTACTTTGGAGTGAGTATAAGTGGTAGTCATTATGTGCTATGTGTTGAAATTTGTGACAGTCTAAAGAGATTAGAGGTTAAGGTTAAGGCTAAAGTTTACCTCATTTGTCTAGAATCCAGCAGAAAAAATGGTAACAGTAAATACATAATGAGCGGTTTTGAGAGTTTTTGTTGTGAGCAGTTTTTGTCTTTTGCAATTCTCACTTCATACTTTACCAATTACGTCGTCTCATAAGCAATATTGGAGAGTATATCATTCAATATCTGATGATTAGAAGGTAATAATATTGTCGCGACTGTATTTAGTGATGCTTAATTTGTTGCTATGCAACTTGTATCTGTACAGGCTGCTTATTGTGTGACAAATTAGGGACGAAACTCATTGGTTTACTTATTGTGTGTCAGAGGTGCCCACATTAACTTTCAGAAGATCCTCCGACATGATTTACTTAAAATATGAATGAACATATAAGTACTCAAAAATCTTCTGTAAATTCATTGCTTGTTTGCTTTTGTTTCTTTCAATATATTCTTCAGATCTAAATTAAAGTAAATCAAGATGCAATACATTTCACTGATAATACGTTTCCTTCAAATGGTAACAGGTTTAGGAGTATGTGGGTTGGCTGCCGGAATAACTGGCCTTTTAGGTTACGGTCAACGAAAGGTTTCATTGTTAATAGCTTTAGGAGCAATTACTGCGATATATTGCTTTTTTACCTTGTGTCCATTCCAGAAAAGTATTAGAATATTTCCCATATTAGTTTTTGAAATAGTTCTTAACTACTTTTGGATAATTGCACTTTCTTTGGTTTCCGATACATATGGAACAATCGATTACAATCATTTGGGTACTTATTCTAAATTGGCTATTGCTACAATTCCACTTAGTGTGTTTAACTGGGTCTTGTTTGACGCTAGTTTACTTTTATTTGTTGTTTATACCTTATCACCAGTACTCAAAAAGCATGGGTTTGCTTATACCATTATAACTCCATCTAAATTACAATACGGGATTATTGCACTTGCACCAGAGCACTTGCATGATGGCGAAGCTAATGTAGGTACTTCCGATGAGGAACCAAAAGATACCCAGCAAGGATCAGAAGGTAGCCATCAAGACTAATCAACTATGCACTTCTTTCAAGCTAGAGCCTTGCCAATAATTTCTTTTTTCAGTTACTGACTTGGTATTTTGCTTATGTAAAAATTATATATCTGTTTAGTAATACATTTTCAAATAAAAATAATTATGATGCCGACTTAAGTGTCATTTAAAAAATCAAGCGACCATATTTTTCATTATAAGCCAGAAATGATGTAAAAGTATATAGTAAAGCGATCTCTTCGTGTAATGGTTGCACATGTACAATACTAGTCAACATGAGGAATCGAAAAGAGATCCAAGAGTGATGAATCATTAAGAAATTCAAACTGAGAAGTTAAATTGGCATAATTGAACTGAGTACTGTCTATGGTAGCACCTGTAGTAATGTTGGGATGATTATCGCCCCCACAAGAAACTCCTCCAAAGGAATCATTCTCAGCGTCGGTATTAATCTTACGTAATTGCAACCAGAAAGTATCTGTCTGTAAGTCATTTACCACGCTACTCCTATCCTTAACTTCAAAAGTACTCAATGAGCCATTAGATAATACCCTTAATGAATCCATAATATTGTCAGGAGAATCAGTTCCCTCAGCAGCTGGTACAATACTGGTGTGTGACGCATAGTACCTCAAAATTCTCTCAAAGTCACGTAACTGCTCCTTAGAATACTTTAATACAGCCCTTTGGGTTAACGAAGTATTGCTTTCATAAATAGGCACTTCATTCATCAACTTTATACCATACAAGTGTGCTTTATTGATTTTCCATGCAAAAAAATACCTGTTAGCAATTTCAGACAATGTTTTGATGGTATTTCTTGTGCAAGCCAATGACAATTGTAAAATATCTTGGATTAATTCTCTTGCGCTATCATCTGGATTGGTACTTCTAGATTCAAGATCTTCCCTTAGAGTAGCAGATAGCCTAACACAAAATGAAGCCATCACAATACACTTAACATGATGTATAAGATTAAGTATTGGGGATAGCAACAATGTAAACGCCCTGCCAAATCTTCTGGAATTAACATAATCCTTGATCCTGCAAAGATCGCCTAATTCGTAATATAGTACAGTGAAGACTTTCTTATGATAGAAAAACTCCAAATCTTTTTCACCTGCATCACCGTAGTAAAGATGGCAAAAAAAATACATCTCAGCTAAGAAGACTTTCATGTGTAAATAGTAATATATTTGCTTTATTTTTAAGGATTCAGATGACAAAACGTCTTCACCTGTTACATTCTTAAATCTTCCGAATACTCTTGCGCAAAGTACTTCTAAATCGAGCAATTCTTCTAAGAAATCTGAGAATTCAACTTTGGACTTTATGTTACTAACAGTTTTTGCAAGACTTGTCATTGAATGTATTATTGGACGACACATAACAAAACTTCGTGAAACATCTTTTTCTAACTCTAAATCAACAATGTTCGATGACCCTTCTTTATAAAACGGTAATTTTGTATCATAGTTCAGATTAGAATCCGTAATTAATGCCTTCCCGAATAAAAATGAATCTTCCACATCTAATCCAACTAAATAATGCCAGATCTTCCTTTTCAAATTATTAATCTTATCATCCGCTTTTGAATCAAGAAAATAGTCCGGATCCCTATTAAGGCGTAATGACATGGCTGTTTGGATGATTATACCGTCAAATGCTTGTGTTTCCGGTCCAGTAAAACTGTCACCACCTTCTGGAGCATACTTCTTATAGATTCTTGAAAAAATTAAAGCTTGAAGAAGGCAAAGATCTTGGGCTCTAGTCAAACTAAATAATCTGATACACTCCTCAGCAACACTTACAATATCAACTGGAATTGGCAGTTTCAATATCAATTCTTTTTCTCTTGCAAAAGAAGGAGAATCTTCTCCCGCCAATTCGTAATTAGAATCAGCATCATTTGTAAACCAAAGAAAGTAAGTTAATCTAAGAACAAAGAAAAATGTGGCCAAAATTGCATAGTCCAATTTATTTACTATGTTAATTGAGACTATTCTATCAGTGAACTCATCGGCTGCACCCAATATCCTGGATAATTCTGTTCGAAATGTTAGTTCGTCTAGCAACGGAAAAAATGGATATAAATATTCAAAAAATGCATTCAAAAATTTTGCTATTACTCTTTGCTTTGGTATCAAGGCAATTATTTTTTGATTCAACGTTAAATCATTAATATCTTCCAGAGAAAACGTTATTCCAAGGCCAGCACCATAATTAGAAATGCTGTCCTTAACTTCTCTTACCGAGTATCCATCTTCTAATTGCTTTACATACTTGTCGCCAAATCTTTCCTTGGCAGTTTCTCTAAATTTCGCTAGTTTCTTATCACTATTACTCCTATTGAAAAATAAGTCCTTAAAGGAAAACTCTCCAAACCTTGACAGTGAATCAATGACCCAAAACAACTTGACTCCTGGGTCTCTTTTCAGCAAAAACGCAAAAGGTAAGATAGGCTTGGTAATTCGAGTAGATTCGTCTATAAAATGAAGGTTGATTGGGGGTTCATCTTTTCTACGAGGCAAGATACCTACTAACAAATCTTTGTTTTGATCCATTATGGTTTTGTTGCCGTCGATAAAAATATGCCCTTCCCTAAGATTCTCCTTGCCATCAAAAGGTTCAACAGACAATTGTAGTGCATCAGCATTTGTAGAGAGAGAAGACTCCAACTCTTTTAATCTGTATTTTAAATAAGACAATTCCTTATGGATTCCTGGACTACCGGGTCTGTTTGGGATCTTAAACTCTTTGCTTTTATTATGATTAACATGATTTGGGGAACTATAATTGCAAGTATGTGAAATACTTAATTTGACACAATTTGTGCAGGGTAAACCACGATCGCATTTTGTTTTCTTTTTACGACAGTTGTCACAACTTAATGCAATCCTCTTTCTTTTCTTCGTTTGGTCTGACATTGTATTGATATCTTTAGAGATAAGTACGTAACACAAATTTTTAAATACAAATTTTTTTTATGTGAGGGAATTAACCTCCGAATTTGACAGGAAAAAAGCGGAGTTTACAACCAGATTTAAAATTGTAAATTCAAACCTAGACATTCTTAAAATTAGTACAACATTATAAATCTATATGGACACTATTTACTTACTGTGTTCCTTATAACCAAATGGAAATTTGCTATATGCTATAACATTCCTTTAGTAAGATTGGGATCTTACGCAAATTATTCCTTCTATTTTCATCTGAACAACTTCCCATCTGCATCTCCTTGTCGCCTCCATTGTGGTTTAAACGAGCCGCTGTTTTCAAGCTTGTACAATCTCCATGCCTCTCGGATATGGTGGGGTTGTAAAGGTTTTATTTCGTCGCCTTCATATTTCAATCTTCTTTCGTCTACTTCTATATCTTGTCCTCTCTCAAGACTTTTTAATATCTCTCTTTTTTGATTTTTCTTATCCTCTATGTCTAGAATGAGCTTGGCTTTATAATCATGTTCCTGAATCTCAAAGGCTTTTGTTATTATCTCACCCAAAAGCAGCTTCGAAAGACTCCCCAACACAACAGCGATATTGTGAGGAATGGAATGGCCCACTACACCATTTATAACTTTTTTTACACCTGGCTTATTTATTGTCATTCTTCTATAGGTTTCAAATTTTTCTGATTGTTCGGGAGTAAAATTATCCACCAACATTGCCTTTTTCTGCTCTTTGGTTAAATCTTTATCGATCTTCATTTGCTTCAACTCATAGTACTTTTTCACCAATTCGGGATCATCTATATCTGATAAATCATCAATATCTTCTGATGATTCTCCTGTATTGTCTTCTTCATCATATTCTGAATCGTAATCGTCTTCTTTAAAACCATTGTTAAATGCTGAATCTCCATAGAATACTCTACCAATTAATTCTTCATCATCTTCATCCAAGCTCACCTCACTCTCGTACTCCTCTTCTGAGTCCACTTCAGGTCGTATGTTACTTTCCTCTATTACTTCCATTGCTGTTATTGTTTACTTATAGAATGAATTATTCTTAAATGTAAAGCGCTACAAAAAAATAAGCGCTACAAAAAATTTATCAAATAATTTCCTTGCATACAGGAAGTTGAATTTTACATATAGTAGATCCTATAAATATTACTTTAACATGCCATAAAATTCTCTGGATTTAAGTAAAAGGTAGTCCCATGAGGAGCTCTTGGAAGAAATTAATTGATCAGTCAATTTAAAAACTTCTTGTGCTGTAGAATCATACTTAACAGATTCCAAATCTTCAAAGTATAGCAAACTCTTAAGAGCTTCTTCCAAAGTCTTAATTGTGTAGAACCGCTTCATCGACTGGATCTTGGTTTTAAGATTATTCTTTGGGTGTTCAGGTAAACCGAGATGGTCTTCTATTGCTTTCTTTAACTCTGTAAGTATACTTTTAGTATCCTGGATTCTTATATAAAATGTGCTATCGATATTGTCTGATTTTATATCAACACTAGAATAAGAATTGTCATATGCAACAATTCTGAAATCACCAATTGAATTCTCCAATGGATAGTCTTCATTAATAGTGAGATCAAAGTTAAGTTCCCAAAGACCTCTGAAGCAGTCAAAATATTTATTCAAGGAACTCGTGATTTCATCCTTAGTCAAATCAAGGCCAGCGGCTGCAATTACGATAGAAATGTAATATGCTGAATTCAGAACTAAAGCAGGACGAATAGTAGTGTATTGGAAAGTTGTTATCTCTGCTTTAAAAAGATGGTGAACTATTGCTTGAGCTATAAAAAATGGCAAATCGTTAGAATGAACAGTTTCAAGTGAATAAAATACATAGCATTTTGAAGATTCAGCATCAATTCCCACAGAGTCTTCTTTTGCAAGTATTAGTTCAACAATATACTGTTCTGTATCTGTAACATTCTTTTGAATCTTAGATGTTTCTAACTCGTCAATCAATTCTATCCTGAATCCAAACGGATACACCCGACTCAATTCTTCATCCAATTGAAATTGAACAGCTTCTGCTAAATCTGGGAAGTTAAAGCCTTCGTCACCAAATCTTAAACGAACTGGTAAAGTAATTACTAAATCATGGTGCACGAAATCATTTAGTTTTTGCAAAACATCAATCCTAGATGATTTCCTAAACAGATTGAATACCACTGGAATAACTAATGCAATTATTAAAATTACATAGGAAGAATATTTCTTATAACTTTTTCCCATTACTTCGTACCCCTAGCAATCAGAGTTAATAAATATCCTTAAAGTGTTCGCATACTTTAAAAAAAATTATTTAAAAAAAATCATCTCAAAGTTTTTGTTTCCTAGAGTTAATATTACTTGTATATTTATAGATAAATGTCAGTTCCTTCAGTATCTATTAGTAAGAATCTAGATCCAAAAAATCAAGAAGAAGACTATGTTCATACAGTTTATAATGAAATAGCATCCCACTTTTCTCAAACACGATTTAAACCATGGCCAATTGTTGAAAAATTCCTTAAGTCAAGAGATGATTATTCAATAGGAATAGATGTTGGATGTGGAAATGGTAAATACTTAGGCGTTAATGATAAATTATTTATGATTGGAACAGATAGATCAGATGGTCTCATCCAGTGTGCTCAAGAAATTTCAAATAAAAAATATAATATTGGAGTAGCCGATGGTTTAAATTTGCCTCATCCTGAAAATTCACTTGATTTTGCTATTTCAATTGCAGTAATTCATCATTTTGCCACAGAGGAGAGGAGAATAGAAGCAATATCTCATATTCTAACTAAATTAAAGAGCGGGGGAGAGTTATTAATTTATTGTTGGGCCCTTGAACAAGAAAATTCCAGAAGGGGATATAAAGAAGGGGATGAGCAGGATATTTTAATTCCCTGGGTTCTTGCCAAAAAGCAAGTGAAAAAGAAAGCTAAGGAGCCTAGAAGAAGAAACAAAAATAACGGTAATACTAACAAGGTAGTAGTAGAAGCAACTGAATTGGAGCTTCAAACTACTATAACAACAGTAGAGGGAGATAAATCAGAAACTGAAGAGCAACTCGATAAAGAATTGAAAGAACTGCAAACCAAATACAGGTACTATCATTTATATAAAAAAGGAGAATTGGTGGATAATGCAGTTAAAACAAAAAAATGCACAATTGTGGAAGAAGGATATGAAAAGGATAATTGGTGGGTAATAGTAAAGAAGATATGATGCATATATATGTAGCAATTATTTAATAAACTATATATTTCACCTTTCGATATATCCTGTAATTTTTGCAAATCTTTTGTTCATCAAGCGCTTAGCGGTTAAGCAACAAAAAAAAAACTATTCTAAAATTTAAGAATAATTTAAGACTTTGCTGTGAAGTTTAAGAAAGCAACAACTATGCTATCTCCACAAGAAAAGAAGGATAAGGTAATCCGATCCACTGATATAGACGCATTGAGTTGTCGTTACAGTGCCAACAAGCAATCATACTTTGCTCCACCTGATCTATATATTGATTTATTAGTAGGATCTTATCAAAAATATTTACAATTTTGTCAAGGGTATACCAATCTTTCATCAGGAAGAAATTTAAGATCTGCATTTGGTGAAAAAAAGCTTCCGCTAATTAACAGAGGAACTTACTTTAGAACTAATGCCATTGATGGAGTAATCAATCAATTTATTAAAGAATTCCCAAATTGTCAAATAGTTTCACTTGGTGGTGGATCAGACACTAGGGCGTTTAGAATATTAAAAACATATCAACATCAAATTAGTTATTATGAAATAGATTTCCCAGAATCTACCAAAATCAAAAAGTTGGCTATACTTCAATCTAAAGAGTTAAGAAACATAATAAATTATAATGGCAACGATGTGGTCGATGTAACTAATAGAAATGAATTTGAACTAATGCTGCCAACATTACATACTGAAAAGTATCATCTAATTTCATATGATTTACGAAATTTAAAGGATAATTCTATTGGCTTGAAAGAATCACTTCAGTCATTTGATCTCAAACAACCTACGTTAGTACTAAGTGAATGTGTTCTTTGTTATATGAATCCAGAAGAAAACAAAGTGGTTATAGAATTCTGGAAGGGCCTCTGCGAAAAATATATTTCGTTCTTTATTTATGAACCAATATCGTTAAATGATGTGTTTGGCGCTACTATGGCAAAAAATTTGGCAGAAAGAGGAATAAATTTATTAACTTTCTATGATTATCCAAATTTAAAGGCAAAATCAAAGTTCTTGAATGATATATGTGGCTTTCAGAGAGTTAGATTAACTGATTTAAGCTCAGTAGCAGGGTATAGTTCTATTACAGATGATACGAAAGAATCTTGGGTTGTCAAGGAAGAGTTAATCAGAATTAATCACCTAGAACTTATTGATGAAGTGGAAGAGATTAGACTTCTTTTACAACATTATTGTCTTTGTTATGCTGAGTATAGTTATGATTCAATTTTTTTAGAAGGTATAGATAGATGGAGTTGGATTGAAAGTTTTAATTAAATCTTTATAGGTTTTTTTTTATTCGTATATTATGTTACAGGTAATAAAAATTTTGGTAGAATTATATTTTCTCCAACTTGGATGCGAAATTTTGTATTTTTTCATAAAAGTTATAAGAACAAGAAAACAAGCCGAAAAAAGGTCTGCTACACATTTATACAATACTAGATCTACTGTCAGTTCTGCTACTCTTAATATCTGATTTGCTTTCTAATAAACTTTCAATTTAATGCACAAATTTTTCTTTTAATTTTTAATATTTTTGTTCGTATAAATATCTCTTATTATCCTGCTTTTTATCTTTTTACAACGAAACTCTTTAAATTATATTTCATTTATATCATCATAAAGTCTCATAGTTTGATATTATTTTCTTTGATATAGTTTGAAATACGAGATTTGTGAAACAAATTGGAAACTAATATGAAGTTCTCAAAAAAAATTGAATATATGATGCTTGTGATTTGGCCCAAAACAACACAAACAAACTTAAATGCTTGAAAAATGATATTATATATACTTGAAAGTGATTTAAATAGAACTTGATAATAAATTTAGTATATTTACTAAGAAAATCTTTCCAAAATAAATTTTTCGCCAGAAAAGTCTTTGAGAAGCAAATTTCTCTACCAAAAACCGGCGAGTCTTTTTTGCAAGAAATATCCGATATAGTGTAACGGCTAGCACGGTTCGCTTTCACCGAGCAGACCCGGGTTCGACTCCCGGTATCGGAATTTTTTTCTAATTTTTAATTTACGCATAATTAACTTGGGAATTATTACATAGATTCTCTTTCTTCGATCACTTATTTGATTTGTTAAGTCTTCGGAAAAAAAAATACGCTGGATAAAGAAGTTAAAGTTCATACGTAGAGTTTTGGAGTTCTGCTATGTTGCCTTTTTGTTAGAGAGCAAGTCCACCTAATAATAGAATCTTCAAACCACCCTAAAAGTAGCGATTGTAACTTGACAATACAACTGTAAATCGTATGGATTAACAAAATAAAATAAAATGATCTAAGTCAGAAGCAATCAAAAAAACAAAAGAAAAAAAAGAAAAGGTTTGGTAATTGTGCATCAGATTGTTTATGAATTTTCCATAAGAAAAAAGTTTCATTTTCTTATATGTTTTAAAGTCAGCCTTGCTATTTGATTGGTTATAACTGAGGCACTCCCAAGGCACTTTAAACTGTGACGATTTTGTTGATCTGAAGAAAAGAGACCAATACGCACAAAGCCAATGAAAATAAAGAAGCGGCGTTTTTTAACAATTGCGTATTTTTCTTAATTCCCCACATATACATTGATAATATATATAAACGCATGCCTACAACGGACCTTTTATAGAGGCAATTGATTACAATGGGTCGTTAAGAAAAAAATGTAATACAAAGACACAGAAGATGAGATCTTGGATAAGAAGAAAAAGATAATAAGTTTGTGATACTTGAATTAAAAGAAATTTAAACAATGCGATAAATAAAGATATAAAATATTGTAGACCACATCAGTAGCTACAAAATAATTCGTATTTTGTTATGCGTGTATAGAAAAATTACTCGCCAGACAGAGACAGTATTAAAAAAGAAAGGAGAAACTTAACGAGAGATGAAATTGTCAGGTTTGTAATATAAAATTTAATAAAATAAAGATTACGATAAAATCTAAATATTTAGATCTAAAAAAGAATCAGATGGAATTACATTTCCGTCGTCATTAATTTATTTTTATTTTTATTTTTCGACGTTACTTAAAGTGCAACATTCTTACTCTGCAATCTCCAAGAGAAATTGAAAAATAATTAAAATAGATGAGTGGGGTTAATTAAGATCATCGTAGTTAAGTTACAGTCATCTCTTCCTCCTCCTCATTGTTGTTTCAAAGTATCAAAAAAAAAGATTCGCGTTACATGTGGAATGAATATAATAATAGATTAATATACTATAGGAATTAGAAGCAGAAGAATTAAATAAAGAATAAATAATTCAACTAAAGAGTCTATATAATACGGGCGAACACTCGCCTAAGTATCGTACCATCGCCTGGAGATAAAGACAAGAAATAATAATTGTAAGAAACTTTCAAGAAGAAAGTAACAACGACGGACAAAGATAAGGGGCGAGCCAATAAAAAAAAATGAGATAAGTGAAAAAAGCCTTAAAAGAATTCTTTAATACTACTCTTGTTAAAACTTGACAATTAGTATGTAACGGATTTGAGAAGTAGTTGATGAATATTTTTAATTAATTAATCTACTAAAGTCCATTAAGCATCAAAAAAATATTTTATATTGATAATAATACAAAAAAGAACAAAAACAAAAGAAACTTAAGATAAGACCAAACATCAGGATATGTAGTATCTACAGTAATAAATATACAATGATTAAAAAATAATAAATATATTGAGATTCACTAATTGAACGCCTTTAGCTATTTTACGATTAATCATAATAAAAAGGATTTAATTTAATCGTAAAAAATTTTGAAGGTATGTAATATACAATAGTAAGTGTGTGTGGTAGCCGTTAATGTTATGTATGTTGTTTTCTGATATGTTATTAAGTTTTATCTTTCTTCAAATGCCTTAAATCAATACAACTCAAATGTTTAACTTGTAAATCACCTTTAACATGTAAAAAAAAGAAAAAAATAAATCAATTTAATTTTACAGATTAAAGCAATTCTTATCTATTAAGTGAAATTTCTCTCTATAATTTTTATTTATTATTTATCATTTACTTATTATTATTATTTATTATTTATTATTTATTATTTGTTGTTATTTATTTATTAATTTAAATTAAATTATTTTTGACGTTCCTTAATCTCATCTCACTTAAACATTCATACTGTAGAAAAAAAATAAAAAAAGAAATAAAAGAAATAATTTGCTGGTTTAAATTATTTTTAACAGACATTTTTCCATCTGTACAAAAGATCATCTTAAGCATAATCGAAATTAAAAATTCAGATTAATATAGCTGATAGTTTAACGAAATTATGGTATGATAAAATCTCCTATTGTTAATGTGGGGTTTAGTGAAACATAGTTATAATTATCAAACTGTAGTTTTATTTAGAATATAACGCCGTTAAGAAAAAAAAAGATAAAACTTATTGAATCAGAAAATAACATAAAAATATACTAATTTTAATTTAATCCACAATTACTTGTCTATATAAAGTAAAGTAAATGATAGAAATTTTTGATTCTGTCTTCTAATGGTTAAGGTTTTGGTACGGCGATTTTGTCTTTGTGTCATTTGCAGGTTGATAGGGAATACAATTGACCAAAACCACACGACCCCCCTAAGAAAATATTACTGATAAGAAACGAACCCCAAATAAAAAGAAAATAAAAAAGAAAAAGAAATTCTGGTGATTTCCTGATTGGGACGTAACAGGTATTTTTTAATATTTTTATTATTATTGTTTTAAAATGATATACACTGTATTCATTATCTTTTAATTTTTAATTAAATTTATCCTAGCGCTTAAAAACTATTATATAGATATATTAATTAATTTTTTAAAAGAGGCAATTTTAAAATTAATATTAATATTAATATTTAAATTACTTTTTTTTTTTTTTTAATTTTATTATTTATTATTTTTGTCCGAGAAGAATTGTTCTTGTTATCTCATCATCAATCATATATATATATATCCTTGACCAGAACCCTAAATTTTTAATTGTTTTAATTTTTCAATTCTTTTTCTTTCTATTCTTATTTGTATTCCCTTTTTCATTTTGATTTTATACATTCTATAATACTCTACAATGCCAGAAAAGGAATTAGATTATATCAGATCAAGAGAAGCTGCTGCCGGTGATGGCTCTTCTACAGAAAAGAATGGTGGTGTTTATATTGATGCCTTTGATGAAAAGCCTCAATTATCAGGTTTTTCAAAATTCATTGATGGTTTTAAAAGAGCCGATGCTGGTGAGTTAGGTATTGATCCAAACTTGTCAGATACTGAAAAAATTGCCATTATGACTGCCAATTCTCCACTTTCAAGATCCCTTAAAAATAGACATTTACAAATGATTGCCATTGGTGGTGCTATTGGTACTGGTTTATTCGTTGGTTCAGGTTCTTCTTTAAGAACTGGTGGTCCAGCCGGTGTTATTATTGCTTATTGTATTATTGGTACTATGATTTATTGTACAGTTCAATCCTTAGGGGAATTGGCTGTTACATTCCCTGTTGCTGGTGCTTTCGTTACTTATAATTCAAGATTTATTGAACCTTCATGGGGTTTCTCCATGGCTTGGAATTATGCTATGCAATGGTTAGTCGTGTTGCCATTAGAATTGGTTGCTGCTGCTCTTACCATTAAATATTGGGATGAAAAAACAAATTCTGCGGCATTTGTGGCTTTATTTTATGTTTTAATTTGTGCTATTAATTTCTTTGGTGTTAGAGGTTATGGTGAAGCTGAATTTTTATTTTCGTTAATTAAAGTTGTAGCCGTTTCAGGTTATATTATTTTAGGTATAGTATTAGCTGCTGGTGGTGGTCCAACACATAAATATATCGGTGGTATGTATTGGCAAAATCCTGGTGCATTTGCTAATGGTTTCAAAGGGGTTTGTTCTGTCTTTGTTACAGCTGCTTTTGCATTCGGTGGTACCGAACTTTGTGGTTTAGCAGCTGCCGAAACTGCCAATCCAAGAAAATCATTACCAAAAGCTACCAAACAAGTTTTCTGGAGAATCACATTATTTTATGTTGTTTCTTTAACTTTAGTTGGTTTATTAGTTCCATATAATGATCCAAGATTAATTGGTAATTCATCAGTTGATGCCAATGCTTCTCCATTTGTTATTTCAATTGCAAACGCTAAAATTTCTGGTTTACCATCAGTTATGAATGTTGTTATTATGGTTTCTGTTTTATCTGTTGGTAACTCATCAGTTTATGGTTCTTCAAGAACTTTAGCCGCTTTAGCTGCTTCTGGTCAAGCTCCAAGGTTCTTAGGTTATATTGATAAGCAAGGTAGACCATTAGCTGGTATTATTGTGCAATGTGTCTTTGGTTTATTATGTTTCATCACTGGTGCCAGTTCTAATACTTCTGGTAATGTTTTCAATTGGTTATTAGCTTTATCTGGGTTATCATCTTTATTCACCTGGGGTTCAATTAATGTTTGTTTAATTAGATTTAGAAGAGCTTTACATGTTCAAGGTAGAGATACCAGTGAAGTTGCATTTACTTCTCAAGTTGGTATTTATGGTGCTATTTATGCTGTTGTTGTTATTGCATTAGTTTTAATTGCTCAATTCTGGGTTGCTTTATGGCCAATTGGTGGTCCAAATCTTAATGCTGAAAATTTCTTTGAAGCTTATTTAGGTGCTCCAGTTGTTATTTTATTCTGGGCTGTTCATAAATTATGGAAGAGAGAATGGAGATTATTCATCAGAGCCAAGGATATTGATATTGATACTGGTAGAAGAGAATTAGATTTAGATTTATTAAAACAAGAAATTGCCGAAGAAAAAGCTTATATTGCTTCAAAACCATTCTACTTCAGAATATGGAGTTTCTGGTGTTAGAAAATTATTCTTATTTTGGGTTTAAATAAATTCTTTATGTATTTCTACAAGACATCTTATGTCAACTTTTGTTCAATTCTAACTTATTTTTAATTTTATATAATTTTTAATTCTAGTATATTATTTCAAAAAAAATGAAAATTTCTTAATTATTATTATTTTTAATATGTATACAAGTCATAAATTCTCATGATAGCATTAATCTAGGAACTGCTCTATCCGTTAACGGGCATGGGAACATTGATCGAAAAACAGTTTTAAAAATGCTCCTATCGTACGGCATTCAAATGCCGTTTGGGCTATTGAAACTAAAAAAAATTAAAATTTAGATTGGACCTTACGATGTATGATAGTTGTTTTTATGCAGATAGATAAACGGAAATATAGTGCCGAGGTTAATAAAAAGTAAAGCTCCGAAAAGTCGTGTGACGTTTGAATATCACCAATGTCGTTAATGTCGAATATGTTGCACGTGTCATGAAAATGTCGCGCAGAACAGGGTAAGGGTAATTTCGTGCATTTACCAAACTAAAAGTAAAATATGCGTTAATATACAGGACATACACCAAATGTTTTTTTGTTTTTCTTTTGTGGAATGGCAGTTACCAAAAAGAAAAAAAAAATTAAATCTTTCTTGATCGATTGTGCGTGTCTTGGTAATTAGGAGATTGTTGATTTAAACAAAGAATACAAGTTTTATTCAATATAATAAGGAGTAAACAAAGGTAAACCATCTGATTTTTGGTTCCAGTATTGCTTCTGTGTGTTTCTATTGCTATTAATAATTTGTTGATTCTGTATAGTCTGAGCAACATACTTTAAAGTTTATTTTTACAACCAAAAATTCAAAATTACAACAATCAAGTTGCCAGTCAATCCATCAATCCACCAATACTCAAATAGGTAATAATTATAGTCATAATCATAGTCATAACCATAGTCATAATAAGAATAATACTATTGTAGGATGAATCTTCCGAATATCTTCAAAAAGCCTAGTTCTAGGAAATACCGGTCTATGCTTATACGCCTTACGGTCCTTATATGGATATTTGTTACCTGGTATTGGATTCAAATAAATTACTTTCAATCAGGTTCAAGTAATGAATTGAATCAATTATTTGATATATCTACATATAGTCCGACCATAGATGCCAAAAAATTCAATATATATTTGGATCTTCATTATCCAAAAATCTTTAAAAAGAAACCAATTGATTCAATATATGAATTCGATGAAGAAAATTCAATTCATTATGATCCAAATCTTAATTCTCATGTTTATGATCAATTTTTAAAAATTAATGATACTGATGAATTAATTAATGAGAAATTATATCATATATTAAGAACTTTAGATTATCAACAACGTTGTAATCTTTATTTTAATAATTTATATATAAATCATAAATCAAGTGAACCAATAATTCTGCCTCATAAACATTTTGATTTTAATAGAAATCATTATAAAACTTGGAAAGAATTTAAACAAGCAATGATTGATGAACTTAAAAAGGAAAATTCTGATATTAATTCATTATCAGAAGAAGATGAAAAAAAATTAAAAGATGAATATAATCAAATTCAATCAAATATAATTCAAGATAATCAAATGTTGCATAATTTTATAACTCATTTGAAAGTATTTAATAAATGTTTTCTTATTGATAATGATAATAAAGATTCATTTATTGCCAATCAGAAAACATTAATTAATTCATTTGAAAAACCTTCACAAGCATATAAATCAATTGCAGTTGCTCCAAGTTATCATAATGAACATTATTTAGAAACTTTACTTTATCCATGGTTAAGTCAAAGATCTCCACTTTACGAAACATCAAATGATAAGACCTATGAATTTATTTCCAATACTCAATTTCAAAAAACCAAATCATTTTTAAAATCATTTAAATCAAAAATAAGAGGAAAAGGTATTGTATTAACTATATCAAATAGTCATGTTGATAATGCTATTAGATTATTACATTTATTACGTCAATTAGGTAATGATTTACCAATTCAAATTATTTATGATTCAACTACTTTATCAGCAGAATCAAAATATCAAATCTTTCAAGCCACCAGTTCAAAATTTCATAATTTAAGAAATCAAGATTTAACATTTGTTCAAGTTAATCCTGCTATAAATGAAGGATTTATTGGAAAATTTGGAGGATTTGGAAATAAAATTCTTGCAATTTTATTTAATACATTTGAAGAAATGATATTTTTAGATGCTGATGTGGTAATTTTACAACCTCCTATTCATTTTTTTAATTTAAGAAAGTATCAAGAATTTGGTACATTATTTTATAAAGATAGATCAGCCGTTGAATTTAGACCAGATTCTGATATACAATTTTTTAAAAATTTTATGAATAATCAATTAGATGAAATTTTATTTGATTTACATCAAGTATCAGAACGTACTTTAAGCTTACCATTTTTTTCAAAACATGTTAATCATTTAATGGAATCGGGTTTGGTATTAATTAATAGAAAAAGGCATTTTGAACAAGCTTTAATTATGGCAAATATGAATTTTTATTTACCTATTCAATCAAGATTATATGGTGATAAAGAATTATTTTGGTTAAGTATGGCAATTTATGGTGATGAAACTTATCAATTTAATAATCATTTTGCAGCAGCCGTTGGAGAAATAACTCCAGAATCAGAAAGAATTTTAGATGTTGGTAAAGCTCAAGCATTTATTTCAAAAGAAATTTGTTCAAATCATCCGGCTCATATTAATGATGAAGATGATCATACATTATTATGGTTTAATTCTGGATTTATATTTTGTAATCAAATTCCAAAACTTAATTTTGAAAATGAATTTAGTTCTAAGAAAAGGTATACCAATATTAAAACTTTAAATCAATTTAAAACTTTTTTTACTTCCAAGTTAACCATTAAATCAGCTATTATTCCTCCTTACTTAAAATTAACTTCTCCTAATGAAAAAGGTGAACCATCACAAGCATGGGGTAGTTTATGGCAGTATTGTGCAGGATATACTTGGTGTGGATATAGTTCAATTGGTATGGCAGAAACTGAAGAAGAAAAGGGTATTTTAATAAATTATTCTGAAGAAGAACAACTTTTATTTGCATCATTAGGTGACATTTGGATGGAAGATTTTGATTATAGATCATTTGCTCAAATTGAAAAGGATGAAAAAGAAGGTAAAAAGAAATATTCAATTAAATTTATTGATGAAGAAGCAGTAAAAAAGGATGAATCAGAAATTCGTGAAGAAAAATTATTGAAGAAACAACAAAAATTAAATGAAAAATTAGATAAAGAATCTAAATCAAAACCTGGTTGGTGGAGTCTTACCTAGTATACAATATATATATATATAACTCTTTTTTTTTAATATAGTAACAGACTTTTTATAGATTTTATAAATTCAATTAATCAATTTATAAAAAAAATTAAGGATCACGAGACTGTAAGCAAACCGGAAAAAAAAACCCCCTGAGAACAACAAATAGAAAAAAAAAAACGTAGAACTTTTGGTGATTGTTATTTTTATCTTTTTAATAGATTTCAGATTCAAATTCATTTAATTAATAGTAAGAATATGATGCTTGGTAATTCAACTACTATATCTAGTAGATTATTCAGATCTCAAAGATATATGATGTTAATAATTGTATCATTATTCATAACCTTATTATTTATTACTGCATTAGCAGGAAGAAATTCATATAATTCTAAAGAGTTAATGGACAAAGCTAGTAATAAGTTTTCAGATTATTATTCAAGTGTTAGTTCTTCATTGGGAGGAAGTAAAAGTTTGACTGAAGACCCAGATACTGAAGATAAAGAAGATATACCACCTCTTCAATATGAAGATCCTGAAGATGTTGAAAAGCAAGCACAAGCATTGGCTGAAGCTGTCTTACCAACTGTTACAAGTGCAAAATCAACACTGAGACCTACCGCTGTGCCAGAAGATGCTGATGATTCATTATATGAAGATGATTCTGAGCCAGTGGATACCAAAGCTACAGCAGCAGCAGAAACTGAAGCTGAAGTAGAAGTTGAACTGGAAGCCGAAGTAGAAGCTGAACAAAAACAAGAACAAGATGAAGCTTATGATTCAGCAGAAGTTGCCGAAACCGAAGAATCAACCGAAGACGCTACAAATGAACTGGATGAAAGTGCAAAAGCTTTAATTTAGTTTTACTTCTTTTTTTTATATATATATGTATAGTAAAGTAATAGATATTCATATTTTTACAAAAAACAAATTTATTATACACCTTTCCATATAACTTTTTCTAAATGATCACCTTTTGGTTTTTCCTTTAATAAACCCATCATAACAAGCTCATGACAAGTTTGTATGAACCATGAATAAGTTAATTTATTCCAATCATCTTTATTATTTTCTATATCTAAATTCTTTATGAATGAATCATTATGATCTTGTTTATATTTTTCAATTAATTGCTTAATATCTTTCTTATTTAATGATTGCTTAAAGGCAGAAAAGAAATCATAAATGTTTATAGAAGTTGGCGCTTCTTTATATACTCGGAATAAATGAGTTATGATCGGATCTAAATTTGAACTAGAATTGTTATTTAATTGATTAGTATAGAAGAATGGATTTTTTAAATAGGATGAACAATTATCTAATCCTAATTCAATTGAAGATCTTAAATTTGGTCTGATTAAATTAATCATTAAATTTTCGAAACTTTCTTCATTAATAGGTTGAGAATTTTGAGTTATTAAACCACCATTCATGGTAAATATTTCATTAAATAAAAAATCCAGTAATGGTTCAATTAAATTTAATGAATTAAAATAATCTAATAATAAAGTTTTAAAAGGTTTAAAATTCTTTAATTGAGGTGATTCATTACTAATTAATTTTAATAATATTGAATTTTTAATATCGGAAGAAATTATAAATGATCTAAATTTACTAAAATTAATTTGAAAATTTGATGATTCTGTAAATTTGGTAATTAAATTAGGTATAAATGATGAAGCATTTGATGTTAATTTATTACTTATAAGTAATATATATAATTCAAATTGTTCTTTTCTATCTTCAAAATGAATTAAAGTTTGTAATTTATCAATAATATTTATGCCACTAATAATTGATGTTGTATAATTAATAAATTCTGATCTTTTTTGAATAAATAAATTCTTAATAATTTCATTATTATTAGGTTGTAATAAATTTATAAAATCAAAATAATGATTATCAATATTATTACGTTCATAAATTTTTTTTTCAATAAATCTTTTAAATGATGGTAATTTCTTTAATGATTCAGTATATTCATTGGTTAATTGATGATCTGAGATTAATATACTTAAAGGCAGATTATAAAAATGTATCATATAACATAATTTAATTTCGGCAATTAATGAATCAATGGAATTATTTGAATTTTCAAATCTTGATAAAATAATAGTTGAAGCTTTAACGTTTAATAATAATTTTAAATTGGTTGATTGATCATTTTCATCGTCATTTTCATTTTCATTATCGGATAAAAATAACTTTTTTAATATAGTATACCCTAAAGTTTTATTATCATTACACTTAAATTTGAATCCATTTATAATGATTCTTAATTCATTATTGAAATTATTATTAATCCAATTACTTATATTATTAGCAGATAATCCCAAGATTAACTTGATTGGTAATGTTGATCGATATGAATATAAGATTTTAATTAATTGATTTATAACATGATTACTAATTGAATTTGTATCATGAATAATTATAACGAATCGTAGTTGACGTTTCAGTTTATATTTTTTATTATACCATTCTTCTACCATATCTAAATCATATAATAATTTACCTTGGACTTTAAGTCCTTCAATTTGATCTATTTCTTCATCGTCATCATCATCTTCACTATCTTCTTTTTCTTGTTCTACTTCTTCCTCTTCATCATCTTGTTCAATTTCATCATTAAAACTACCGGTGTTATTTTCAATAGAATTAAGTACTTGTTTAACAAGTTCTTTTAAAGTTGCCTTTATATTATGACAATTTTTAGAAGTTATATTTATAATTTTATAATCAAATTGATCATTTTTTGAATTTTCCAAGATTAGCAGTTTATTAAATTCTTGTAAAATTCTTAAATTATTGGCGGTATTGGAACTTAATTGTAAGAAACCTACCGATAATTTATTAATATTTACATTATTAATATTGGATTCATTTATAAACAGTTGTAATTGATGAAATAATTCTTTATTGGTATTATTTAAAATTTTATTTATTTTATTATGTTGAATTGTCCAATATTCTTCATATAAATTATATCGTATATTAACTTTTTCATTAGTTTCTTTTCCATTAAATAAATTAATAAATAAATTTTGTTTACCTGATTTAACACGGGTTGAACTATTGGAATTATCATAAGATTTATTTGATTTCCAAAGTGATGATAGGAGACTACCAAATATAGACGGTATATCAATGGATGATGATGATGATGACGATGATGATGATGATTTCGTTTTATTGGTTATATTTGGTGTTATATAATAATGAGTCTTTTGATTATTATCAGAAAGTGAATTAGAAAACCCAGGTTGAGGATGAACGGTTTCATCATCAGATGACAAAGAATCATCGTCCGCATCTGATTCTACCTCATTTCTTCTTCGTTTACTCATGAATGATTAATTGATTAATGATTGATTAGACGTGTTGCCAATTTTTTTACAACTATAAAATTAAAAATTAACAATTTAAAAATTTAAATTTTTTTTTTGGTTGAATCGACACGACCACATAGATCCAACCATCAATAAATCATTACATCAATACATAATATAACATATTATATTATATTATAATACTATATAATAATATAATACTATATAATAATATAATACTATATAATAATATAATACTATATAATAATATAATACTATATAATAATATATAATATATATCTCTTTATTAAAAAATATTTCATGTACAGTTTTACATATTAGTATAATAAGATTTAATTAATTACTATATTTAGTTATATTTATTTATTTTAAATTTTAATGTGAAAAAAAATTTAAAATCATATGCTTAATTATGTAAATATCTTTTTTTTTTGCATCAATAATTAATATCATATAGATTGGATTTGATATGATATTATATTATATTAGATTAGTTATATGATAAATCAAAGATATTTAATTGATTTACGATAGTAAAAAAAAAAAAATAAATAATAAAAATGTCAAATTTATCCAAAAGAGCAATTACAAATAAGATAAAATAAAAGGGATAAAATACACAGCAAAGGTTAAGAGGGGATTTTTTTAAACAAATTAATTTTTAAATAATAATAAATTTTTAAATTAAATTTAATAAATTTGAATCCCTTTTGTATTTTAATTAACTAATTTAATTTCAAGGAGGTAAAAATGTTAAGGGGGAAATAAAAAATGGAATGGTTTTTCCCTCTACACCCCTACACATACACATTAATTATTTTTTAACCCGTGGTTTCCACTCTATTCCTCATTATTAATCATAATAATAATAATAATAATAATAATAATAATAATAATAACCTTTCGTTTAAGTAAGCTGTCTCTTTTAATTCGGTTAAAATGATAATTGTAAATCATTCTATTATTTAAGATCATATTATATAAATCATTTAAATAAAAGATATAATTATCATATCATTATCAATTATTACCCTTTTAGGAACGGCTTCTTTTTTTTTTTTTCTCGTCCTCCTCCCCATAAAAAAAAAAAAAAAAATTATTTTTTATTATTACTTTAAATTTTTCTTTTCAAATATTTCTTTCTTTAATTTTTGATCCTTATTTTTATTTTTATTTTTACATATATATATATATATATTATATATATTCTATAGACTATCATGCCAGAAAAGGATCAGATGGCTGAAGCAGATATGGTCTTGAGAAATAGAAAGGATGTCACTGGTAATAAAATTCAGGATCAAAATTATAATCAAGATCCAACACGAGGTGGTAAAGAAAATAATCTAAATGAAAAGCAATCATTAGAATCAAATAATAGTAATAATATTAATAATAATAACAATAATAATAGTGATAATATTAATATTAATAATAAAAATCATCAAAAACAAAAACCATTGAAAGATTCAAAATTAACTGGGGATAAAAAGAAACAATTCATTCATATAGCTCCTTTAAATACTCCTTTACGTCAAAGATTAGAAACTTTAGGAGTTATTTGGCATACTATCAGTATACCTGTATTCATAAGCCTCTTTTTATTTGCCATTGCCTTAGGTTGGGTTGTTTGGTTGGCAGTTATTTTACCATATTTCATTTGGTGGTATGGATTTGATTTACATACTCCAACTAATGGTAAGGTGGTCTATAGAGTTAAAGATTTCATGACTAATATGATAGTTTGGGAATGGTTTGTCAATTATTTCCCCATTAGAGTTCATAAAGCAGTTGAATTAAAACCAACTTTTTCAGAAGTATTGGTAGAAGAAGATTATCAGGGTTCTGATGATGAAGAAGACTTGATTTCAGAAGATTCTCGTACAATTATTGATGGAATATTTAAACGTTTAGGACTTCGAAAAAGACTTAATGATACTAATGCATATCAACCTGAAAATAGTCCTCCTCAAGTATCAATTTCAAAAGCATCATCATCATCTAAAAAATTTAAAAAAGTATTAACTGGTCCTCGTTATATATTTGGTTATCATCCTCATGGAGTTATTTCAATGGGTTGTATGGGATTATTCGGTACCAATGCAATTAGAAATGAACCATTTGAACCACCCTTGAGATTTTTAAAATCATTTTTTCATGATCCATCAAAGGGAGTACGACAATTTCCTGGTATTGGTCATATATTTCCATTAACTTTAACTACTCAATTCACCTTACCATTTTATCGTGATTATTTATTAAGCTTAGGATTAACGAGTGCCTCGGCCAAAAACATTAAGAGTTTAATTAATAATGGTGATAATTCAGTTTGTATCGTGGTTGGTGGAGCTCAAGAATCTTTATTAAATAATATGGTAGGATCATTATCAAAAGTTGGTAAGGGATTTAAAGGAGATAAAGGAGATAAAGAAGAAATGAATAATAATAATAATAATAATAATAATAATAATAATAATAATAATGAAGAAATTAATGAAAAAAGTAAAACTTTATCAACTGATACACCCAAAAAGAAGAGAGAAATTCAATTAGTATTACATAAAAGAAAAGGATTTGTTAAATTGGCTATTGAAGTTGGGAATATATCACTTGTTCCAACGTTTGCATTTGGTGAAGCTGATCTTTATAAATTAACCATACCCCAACCAGGATCAATTGGATATGCATTTCAACAATGGATGAAAACAAAATTTCAGTTTACCGTACCATTTTTCAGTGCAAGAGGAGTATTTATTTATGATTTTGGATTTTTACCATATAGAAATCCAATTAATGTATGTATGGGTCGACCAATTCATATACCCAGTGGATCATTAGAAAAATATAAATTAGAACATCCTGAATTTGATGATCAATATGATTCAATAAGTAATACCCATACCATTACAGATAATAATAATAATAGCAATAATAACAACAACAGCAATAATAATAATAATATTGATAATAATAATAATATTGATAATAATAATAATAATCATGGTCATCTTCATGCTCCACCCACCAAACCAAAAGCAATGTTAAGAAAAGATTCATTCACAAATTTATTTAAAATTGCTGATGATAAACCAAAACGATCAAGTATTAAGACAAAAATTCCTCAAGAATTATTGGATCATTATCATAAATTATACGTGGATGAATTGAAAAAAGTTTATGAAGATAATAAACATAAATATGGGTATGGTGATGTTGAATTAAACATTATTGAATAAAAAGGAAAAAAGTAAAAAGTGTAAAAAAAGGAAAAAGGAAAAAGGAAAAGAATAAGAAAATGAAAGCAGTATATATAAATAAATAAATAAATATATATAATTTACATCTATTACTTTGCATTTAAATAAAACATTAATGATAAATATGCATTTATAAAAGAACAAGACCTAAATACTATAATAAAAAAAAAATTGAAATAAACCACTACGAATTAATCTTTTCACTTAAACTCCATTTTTTTTCTTTAGTTGGAAGTTTACCTTCTTTCTTTAATTTTTTAAATTTTTTAACGGCTTTTCTATTAATTTTTGGACGTGAACCAGAAGTTGAAACAAAAGTATTTGGTGCTGAAAGACTTTTAGTTAATTCAAAAAATTCTTTATTATTTTCTTCTCGTTTTAGTTTTTCTTCTTCTTCTTCTCGTTGTTGTAATTCTTTGGCTTGCGGTGTAACTCCAAATGGACTTACTTCATTATATAAAAACTCATCATCAAAATCTTCCATTTGTGGATTTACATTAATCATCCCCAGTAAGGATTTTCTAATAGGATGATCTGGTATTGGAGTTAATTCATTAGTTTCATGATTTTGATATAATTTAATTAATTTTGAATTCGATAAATCTAAATCTTCTAAATTACTAGGATCAACTATATGTTCTAATTCATCGATTATTAAATGGGTTTTATTATTAAATTCTTCATGCATTTTTGATTTTAAAAATCGATCGGGTATTTCTTTATCCTTTATTCTTTGTTCTTCAATAGTTAATTTTTTTGATTCGGTAAGTGATGGATATTCAAGACCAAAAAATTGTTCTAATTCTTTTAATGACATATTAACATAATTTTCAGGTGGTTTAGGGAATTCAGTTTGTGATATATAATTTGGTAATATATTAATCTTATTATTATTATTATTATTATTATTATTAATATTATGACTACTATTAGTTTTGGTTACTAATTTAGGGTCTATAAGGATGGAATTCCTTCTCCGTGATGAGACTTTCTTTGTACTTTCATCACCCACAGCTTCAGTGGCATTGATTTTAGAAACTTGCGTCTTTATGGTAGGTTTCTTTAATGATTTAGTAGTAGTATTATTGATTGGTGATACCTCGCCATCTTTTCCTGATGGAGGTTTTGAAGATATGAATCTCACAGCATAAGCTGACGAGAAACAAGAGCCTGAATTATTCCTAATTAAGGATCTTGTTAATGTTGATGATAACATTTATTTCTATTATGAATAATCTCAATATTAACTAGTTCTGTTATGGATAATCAAAATTTTTTGATTATTTTTGTTTTTTTTATGTACTATTTCGTTATGCTCAAAAAGGGGAGAGAGAAATCCAAAAATTTGGTTTACAGTTTAGACGGTTAATCTGTAAACACAATGTAAACTGTAAACCTATTACTTTTTACAGTTTACAGCTTTTGCCACACTTCACACTACCCATGTGTGTGCACCTTTAATTTTATTTTGAGTGTAATAATAATTACGATCAGAAAATAATATAAAAATTTCTAAAAAATTTTGGTATATAAAAGTAGACGTGTTTTGTCAGTCGTTGGAAATATATTCCTTAATATACGTTAATTGAAACTTTTAAATACCATTAATCAGTATGTCATTACATAGAGATAGTATTGATATTACTCAATTACCTCATCATTATGATGGTAAAGTTTTATTAGCAGTTATTGGAGGTACAGGATTCTATGATTTACCAAATTTAAAACCAGTAGCTAGATTAACAATTTCAACACCTTGGGGATTTCCATCATCACCAATCACAATTTCAGTCACCAATGAAGGATTTCCCGTTGCTTTCTTAGCCAGACATGGTCAACATCATGATTTATTACCATCGGATGTCCCATCAAGAGCAAATATTGCTGCTTTGAAACATATCGGTGTTAAGGCAATTATTGCCTTTTCAGCAGTTGGATCATTACAACCCGAAATTAAACCAAGAGATTTCGTAGTCCCAACTCAAATCATTGATAGAACAAAAGGCATTAGACCTTCAACCTTTTTTGAAAAGGGGTTTGTGGCTCATGCCATGTTTGGTGAACCGTTTGATGTTAGATTAAATAAATTAATCACCGAGCATATTCCTTCTCAAGGATTCTTAGATGGTTCAAATCCAGGCCATATTCCAACTTTCCATACCAAGGATAAAACTAATAAAGGTGAAGATTTAACGGTTATATGTATGGAAGGTCCACAATTTAGTACTAGAGCTGAATCAAGATTATATAGAACTTGGGGTGGATCAGTTATTAATATGTCAGTTTTACCTGAAGGTAAATTAGCTAGAGAAGCTGAAATTGCTTATCAAATGATTTGTATGTCCACTGATTATGATTCATGGAATGAAAATGAAGAACCAGTTACAGTTGAAACTGTTGTTGGTAATTTAAAGGCCAATTCTGCTAATGCTTGTAAATTAGCTGCCAAATTAATTGATATTGTTGCTGAAGAATTTGCTAATGGTACCGGAATAGGTGATGATTTAGCTGGTTCAATGAAATTTTCAGTTAGTACTAGTACTCATGGTGTTAAGAAAGAATTATTAGAAAAAATGCATTTCTTATTACCTGGATATTGGCCAGTTCACTAAAAATCTAAGAATTTTTAGATTTAGATTTTTTTTTTCTTTATCACCTTATTATTATTATTATTATTATAAAATAATAATTATTTTTATTTTTGTTTACAGTTTATTAGATATAAAGAATAGAATTTTTATTCATATAGAAAAGCCAAAACATTAAGTTTCAAGGTAGAATAATAATTTATTTTGCATTTTACATTACTTCTCCTCTAGCGGAGTACAACTCGGGCTATTGAAATAAAAAAACTAATTACAAATCAAAAAAAAAAAAAAATTGTTTTTTTCATTTTTTTTTATTTTTTATTGGGGCCGTTCATCGCCTGGATCTGTCTAATATTTTTAAGGTGCTGCAGCACTTTAATTTAACCCCTAATCAATAATCAATTAAAATAACGTTTAGGGAGTAAATAATGGTGACATATCTACACCAATTGTGGATTTCGTTATCTTTCAGGCTAATTTCTAATTTCTAATTATTTATTTTATTTATTATGGGTTTGTTAATAATATAAATATAGAGTAAATCCCCCCCTAGGTTTAAAATAGTAATATTTTAATTCTTTTCATAATTTTATAATATTCAAATACTATATATTTTTTTTTCAATAATAAATATCTCCAATACTTAATAAATAAGAGAATGATTCATTAAATTATTTATAGTGAAACTATACATAGTTAATACTTACACTAAAATATGGTTCTTGCCGGTACAGGAAGTCCCCTCCTAGCCAAGTAAATATGAATATCAAATTTAGGAATATAGATCCAGATCCAGAATCTAATTACGAATAATATTAATTATTTAATTAGCATGACTTGTTATTACACTAATTAAGATGCTTCTCCACAAACTATAAATAGTCAATACGAAATAAAATAAAATAAAAAAGAGCTTTGCTTAATTCACTAGCTACAACTAACCACGAACTGAAAGGCAAAATGCTTAATTTCCTTACGGCAAAATAAATTAATATATAATTTTTTTAACTATAAAACCGTTGAATATAAAAGCCAAATAGTTAGATGGCTCTTCATACAAATACGATTCACGTGATCCAGTTATTAAATAAAAATAATAAAAAAAGGAAAAAAAGTGGGCTGAAAAAAAAAAAGAAATTTTTGACAACGCCGCAAATCCCTAATTTGGCGAATAGAGAAGAGAAGAGAAAGAGAAATAAAGGGCATTATTATTTCTATTTTAGTTCAAGGTACCATTAAATAAATTTTAAAGTATTATAAAAAAAATGGAAAATTGCCTTATGTCATTGCATCTAACACTTTCAATGAGGCCCCATTTCTTTTTAATAATTTTCAATTTCCGTAAGGCTCACGAGATTACCATACTTCCAGAAATGGACCTAAACGCAAATTTATTATAGTATAATTGCTTTTTTTTATTATTATTCTTAGTTTCAATGAGTCCACAAAAGTTACACTTTTCTTTTTTAATTAAATTGAAATCGGGATGCCTAAATCTTTTGATGATTTCACTTGCATTTCCTTACATTTGATGTCATTTTTAAATTACTCCGCTCCTGTGATTAATTAGTCACTCATTAGCTGATTGGTAGATAAAACAACCATCTATATTTGAGATATTTTAATAATGAAACTTTTTTTTTTGATTAATTTTGTTTCTCTTATTTTTATATTCTTTTTTATCAAAATATAAATATACCAATTTCCTGGCATTATTAAGATCTTTTCTTTGTTAATTAACTTTTTTCTTGATTTTTCTTTTTGTTCGTTTATTTTTTTTCTTATTTTGTTTATCTGACCATCTATCTAAAATTCATATCAGTACTTATACAATGTCAGATTCTTATCAAGATGAAAAGGTTCCAACTGAATCTCCTGAAAAGCAATTATCCGAACTTGAGACTTCTACAGCTCCGTCATTAGAAAAGAAATCTTCCAATTATGAAGGTGGTATAGTTGAAAAGTTTTCAACTAATCAAGCTGAAGATGAAGGTAGAGAACCAACTGACGAAGAAATGAAACATTTAAGACATGTTTCTGAAAAAATTCCATTAAGATGTTGGTTAGTAGCCATTGTTGAATTAGCAGAAAGATTTTCATACTATGGTTTATCAGCTCCATTTCAAAATTATATGCAAAATACTCCACAGGATTCTCCAAAGGGTGTATTAGGTTTAAATCAACAAGGTGCTACTGCTTTATCATATTTCTTCCAATTTTGGTGTTATGTTACTCCAATTTTTGGTGGTTGGTTATCTGATACTTACTGGGGTAAATATAAAACTATTTTTGTATTTTGTCTTATTTATATTGTGGGTATTTTTATTTTATTTATAACTTCTTTACCATCAATTACTGATAGAAATACTGCTTTAGGTGGTTATGTTGCTGCTATTATTATCATTGGTTTTGCTACTGGTGGTGTTAAATCAAATGTTTCACCATTAATTGCTGATCAAATTCCAAAAACTAAACCAGTCATTAGAGTATTGAAATCTGGTGAAAAAGTCGTTCAAGATCCAAATATCACTATTCAAAATGTTTTTATGTTCTTTTATCTTATGATTAATATTGGTTCATTATCAGTTATTGCTACTACTCAATTAGAAGCTCATGTTGGTTTCTGGGCTGCTTATTTATTACCATTCTGTTTCTTCTTTATTGCTGTCCTTGCTTTAATTCTTGGTAGAAATCAATATGTTAAAGTTCCAGTTGGTGATAAAATTATTAATAAAACCTTTAAATGTGCCTTTGTTGGTATTAGACATGGTTTTAATTTAGATGCTGCCAAACCATCATTAAATCCAGATAAAGAATTCCCATGGAATGATCATTTTGTTGAAGAAGTTAGAAGATCTGTTTATGCTTGTAAAGTTTTTGTATTTTATCCAATTTATTGGGTTGTCTATGGTCAAATGTTAAATAATTTCGTTTCTCAAGCTGGTGATATGGAATTACATGGTTTACCAAATGATATTTTACAAGCTATTGATTCTATTGCTATTATTATTTTCATTCCAATTTGTGAAAGATTAATTTATCCATTTATTAGAAGATTTACTCCATTTAAAGCCATTACTAAGATCTTTTGGGGATTTATGTTTGGTGCTGGTGCCATGGTTTATGCTGCTGTTTTACAACATTATATATATGCCGCTGGTCCATGTTACACTCATCCAAAAGCTTGTGCTCCAGAATATCTTAATGTTCCAAATCATGTTCATGTTGCTATTCAAGCTCCTGCTTACTTTTTAATTGCCATGTCTGAAATCTTAGCTTCAATTACTGGTTTAGAATATGCTTATACTAAAGCTCCAGTTTCAATGAAATCATTTATTATGTCTATTTACTTATTCACTACTGCTATTGGTTCAGCATTAGGTATTGCATTATCACCAACTTCTCAAGATCCAAAATTAGTCTGGACTTATTCCGGTTTAGCTGTTGCATGTTTCCTTGCTGGTTGTCTCTTCTGGATATGTTTCCATCATTATAATGCTAAAGAAGATGATTTAAATAAATTAGAATTTAATGGTGAAAGTGAAGAACAAAATAATTTAGTTCCAATTGCTTCAATGCCTCATTCAATGAGAAGTCTTGCTTAATCAAATAATAATAATTTAATTTTGATTTTTCATCCTTTAAAAGAAAAAGGTCCTTAATTTTGTAATTTTATTAATAGCATATTTTTTTTATTTAGTATATTTTTCTTGTGTGATTACTCCCCCCATATTTTTTGGTTTATTTATTCATTTATTTATTAGACGTGATTAAGGGTGTATACTTGAAAAGTATATATATAGACTATATAGCATCTTTTACGCCAGTTAATGTATTCATTTTATTATAATTTGAAAATTAATGTTTTGAAGTACGATAATTGGGGGACATTGGGGGAAAGATTTTACAAGTAATTTTTAAATGGAATTTTAAATGAAATAATAAAGCCCCCCCATTCCTTTAAACCAATTCCTAATTTAAAGTTTTAAATTGTAGGGAGAAAATCTTGGGGTATTGATTCAACTCCTTATCTTTAAAAGTTAATTAATATTTGCAGCCTATTTAAAGTTTGTTTCTCAGCTAAGAAAAAAAAAATGTAATAAGAAAAAAAATGTAACTAGAATTTATGAAATGCCTTATAGTTTCTCTAGTCTTGGCGATGACTTTAATTAAATAAATTATAATCAAAAAATCATGCTAGCTGTTAATACTCACTCAGCCCACCCTTGTTAATATATTGGTAGAAAGCCGTTCCACTGAATGGCTAATACTTTAACTTGGTCTTGGTATTTTCAAAAAAGTGGGTAGTAAACTATAAATTGACTGTTTAACTGGAGATAGATAAGACACGTCTTAATTAAGAAACATCAGTATATTCTTGGAAGTAAAATTTTCTGAATGATATTTCAGACTTATATAGTTGGGATTTCCCTGATTATCATTCATTCTTTTTTTAATACTATATAATATATTTAAAAGATAATTCAATAAAATGTCAGATATTAAAGAAATTAAAGATGAAAATAATTTATCTGATATCTTAGATCTGAAAAATAGTTCCTTGACTCATAATATTTCCGATGATGAAGGTAGAGAACCAACTCTTGAAGAAATGAAACATTTAAGACACGTTTCCGGTCATATACCACTTAGATGTTGGTTAGTAGCCATTGTTGAATTAGCAGAAAGATTTTCATACTATGGTTTATCAGCTCCATTTCAAAATTATATGCAAAATACTCCACAAGATTCTCCAAAGGGTGTATTAGGTTTAAATCAACAAGGTGCTACTGCTTTATCATATTTCTTCCAATTTTGGTGTTATGTTACTCCAATTTTTGGTGGTTGGTTATCTGATACTTACTGGGGTAAATATAAAACTATTTGTTTCTTTTGTGGATTCTATATTATTGGTATATTTATTTTATTTATTACTTCCATTCCATCCATAACCAATAAAAATGCAGCATTAGGAGGATTTGTAACAGGTATAATTCTTATTGGTTTCGCAACTGGTGGTGTTAAATCAAATGTTTCACCATTAATTGCCGATCAAATTCCAAAAACCAAACCAGTTATCAAAATTTTAAAGTCAGGCGAGAGAGTAGTCGTTGACCCAAATATTACTATTCAAAATGTTTTCATGTTCTTTTATCTCATGATTAATGTCGGTTCATTATCAGTTATTGCTACTACTCAATTAGAACATCATGTTGGATTCTGGGCAGCATTTTTACTTCCATTCTGTTTCTTCTTTATTGCAGTTATAGTACTTTTTATTGGTAAAAATCAATATGTTAAAGTTCCAGTTGGTGATAAAATTGTTAATAAAACCTTTAAATGTGCTTGGATTGCTATTAAAAGTGGATTTAGTTTAGATGCTGCCAAACCATCATTACATCCAGACAAAGAATATCCTTGGAGTGATAAATTTGTTGAAGAAGTTAAGAGAGCTCTTTATGCTTGTAAAGTTTTTGTATTTTATCCAATTTATTGGGTTTGTTATGGTCAAATGGTTAATAATTTTGTTTCTCAAGCTGGTGCTATGGAATTACATGGTTTACCAAATGATATTTTACAAGCTATTAATTCATTATCAATCATTATTTTTATTCCAATTTGTGAAAGATTTGTATATCCATTTATTAGAAAATTTACTCCATTCAGAGCAATTACAAAAATCTTTTGGGGATTTATGTTTGCAAGTTCAGCTATGGTTTATGCTGCTGTTTTACAACATTATATTTATCAAGCTGGTCCTTGTTATAAATTTCCTAAAGCTTGTGCTCCAGAATATAAAACAGTTCCAAATCACATTCATGTTGCTATTCAAGCTCCTGCTTACTTTTTAATTGCCATGTCTGAAATTTTAGCATCTGTTACAGGTTTAGAATACGCTTATACCAAAGCTCCAGTTTCCATGAAAGCTTTTATCACCTCACTTTTCTTAGTTACTAATGCTTTTGGTTCAGCTATTGGTATTGCATTAGCCTCTACTTCTGAAGATCCAAAATTAGTCTGGACTTATACTGGGTTAGCAGTTGCTTGCTTTATTGCCGGTTGTTGTTTCTGGTATTTCTACCACCACTTTAATGATAAAGAAGATGAACTTAACAAATTAGAATATTCAGAAGAAGCTGAGTATGAACTTTCTACTGGACTTAAACCAGTCGCTTCATTAACTCGTTCATTAAAAGATCTTTCTTAAAGTAATATTCAACTATTCGTGAAGTTTCTACAATTGCCCATAACCTACCAAGACATACAAACATTATAGTTGGAGAATGGCTTTGTATATTTATATACCTATTTAATATATTTTAAACAATTCGTAAGCAATAAGTAAAATTTGTTTCATATAGTAAAATATTATGTGCATGTGCAATATAACTAGTACTCTCATATTCAGTAACTTTACATTTAATTGCTAAACTTTCTAATAAATCGATACACACAAATTGGAGTAAAAATAGTGATTGATAGAAAGAAAGTAATTATAAGAATATATCACGTGACATAATGTGCTTGGGTGGGTGCAAACTAATTTTGTTGATACTTGTTACAAATAATTTCGCACAAATTTCTCAACCTATTCATTACACGAAGAAGATATTTATATATTTATATATAGATAATTTAAACTGCCTTGAGATATATTTATTGAAACTTCAAAACTTTCTTATAATGAATACCTGAAAAGTGGATTCTCTTGATCTGTTAAGTCAGCAAATTCGTGATTTTCAATTAATTCAAACTTTTCAGCAGCTTCAGACGAAGCTCGATCTCTTCTGACATTTTCCCTCCAGTATAAATACCAAATTAAAAGTAAGCAAGCTAAAGAAGCGGTTCCGAAAGCAGCAATACATATTTTAGCAGTCTGATAATCAGGAGCTTCTGTAGCCAAGAAAGTCTGAGGGCCTATCAAGTTACCCACACAATAACCAATGAGGAACAATGCATTGGTTACTATCTTCTTAGTATGGCCTCCCACATTGCTACTAATGATAGAAAGCAAACAAATCATTCCTATTGGTCCTAAACTATAAATGTAATCTATCTTTGTTAGTAAGAAATTATAAAACTTTGAAAAAAGAATTGAAAAAAATACTTACATCCTGCAAGAGAAACAGTTTTTGTCTTTCCAAAAGCAAGCATGAATTCACCAACGACAGCTAAACCAGTACCAACAGAAGCCCAAAATAATCTTGATTTAATATAGCCAGAGCAATAAGCTAATAAGGAGCATCCAACAAACTCAACAACACCCAGGGGTATTTGCATTATCAACGTTTTCAGAGTTGAAAAACCAAAGTCTTCACTTAATAAAATACTACTGAAGTTTGTAATACCACCATTTGGAATATCTGATGCTAACGCGAAAAAGAAAAACAACCAAGTTTTAACATCCAATAGAGCTTCTTTGACTTGATGCCACTTGAAATGTTTATTACCATACCCTTGTTGATTAGTTCTGATACGCTCCACAACTAATATTTTTTCCTCAGCATTCAAAAACCAAGCTTTTGTTGGATAATCAGGAACATGAATAGCAAACACAACACCGAGAGCAATAGTCAAACATCCTGTGATAATAAAAATAATTTTCCAAGGTGCTAAACTAAAATCTTCTCTATCAGCATAAACGTTATAAGCAATGGCACCACTACCAATTATAGTACCCAAACCGTTACTTGAAAACCACAATGCAGTTCTTAAAAATACTTCTTCCTTTTTGTAAAAGAAACCAGTTATAATAAGGTTCAGGACTGTTACAGAACTTTCAAGCATACCTAATATGGTTCTAAGTGCAATGAAACCAGCAAAATTTGGAACCGAATGAAGGCATAGAACTACACCCCAAAGAATGATGAATATAGAAGCAGTTTTGGCAACTGGGAATCTTTGCAATAATCTTGCAGATACGAATTCAAACGCCAAATAACCAATATAGAATGCAGAACCAGTCCAAGCATACATATTACCTTCCATTTTTAAATCAGTACGTAAACCAAGAATTGAAGCATATGAATTAGATAACTTATCCATAAATTGGAAACAGTATAACAAACATAAAACTGGCATAAGAAACAAATCAATCTTCCAAAGTAATTTTCTATCCCTTTCAGCATCAAGTTCTATATGGGCACCTGCGTTTGCCATGGCGAATTGCATGGCATCATCAACATCACCAGTGATTTTAACAACCTTTCCAGTATGTGGAGAAACTATGGTAGTAAGAACATTTGAACTATTTTTCAAATCTTCTTGTGTGAAAGATAAAACTGGTTCTAAAGTTTCCACTACTTGTTCTTCTTTTTCAGCCATTTTTATTTTATAATTTATAAGTTTGGACTTAATTTATTAGTTTGATTAAAGTAAATAAAGAGTGGACATCACATATTTATATTAGTTTTAATCTCTCGTTTTTTGTGCAAATTATCAGCTAAGATCAACTGTGGCCTTAATAGGCCAGGAGCACTATAAAATTACAATTAAAAGTGAAAATTAGAAATGATTCCTTATCATTCTTTTTGGTTTAGAGCCCCGCCTCAAAATTTTTCAAAAAATAAATTATTTTTTTTCTCCCTAAAATATTTTTTCTCCCCCCTAGTCCCTCCCCCCAATTAATTTTCCATTGACCATTAATTTTCACAGTTGTCTAATCTTAATTAATTTAAATTATTTTTTGAAGATTAGAAATATTTTGCTACAAGAATGCTATTTTTGGTGGCGCTATTTATTGTACATTACATTAACAAATATTTTTATTTTCTGAAAAGTTCCGTGGAAAAAAGCTCCCTCAGAACTCTTGTCCTCGGGTAAGCTTTTGTTGATCATAATAATAACTTCTTACGAAATAATAATTTATGTTCAGTGATTTACATTTAAAGAGATAAGGAATTTATATACCTTTTAGTATGTTGAATATAAAAAGTTTAATTGCTTTCTGCAAATGGAGGTAAAGTTGTCGGCGCAATTTTATCGGCCCTATCCAGTGAAATTTTCTTAACAAAGAAAAAAAGAAAAAAAAGAATTGGGGGTTTCAGCCATATGTTTTCTTTTTATTTTCTTTCTTTTGATTAAGGGGGAATTGTGCTAGGAATTGGTTACCTGATTAGGAAAGACATATTCCATAGTATATTGTTCTGTCAATTATATAAATATACTTCTAATATTTATATAGCCGAACCGGTATAATGCCACAGGTGACCAAAATCTAATTTAAAGCAAAATTAGATTAGCAACAAATTAAGGAAAGAGTGGAGGCAGGCGGAATCTGATATGCAAACATTATAGACAAAGAATCTACATATTCTTTTGATAAGTAAACAAATAATACGAATAGATAAGATTAGATAAATTAATTTAATTTAATCTGAAATTAAAGGAAAAGAAAAGATTTACCAATAAAACCTTTTAATATTGTGCAATTCTGAATTAAATATATTATTATTGATCTACATTGTAAGAAAAAGTTGGAGTCAAATTCAGCGACATGTGATTGTCATAACGTGATCCATTTTGTTAACAAAAAAAAATGTAAACAAAAAAAAAAATTAAAAAAAATAACACGCGTAAATCAGTTCAAAGACAAAAAATTTCAATTTATCACAAAGGGTGGAAAGAAGGTGCTAGAGAGAACTGTAAAATCAAAGGGTTGCTATTAGATGGAGTTTACTCAACCTACCCAAACACAACCGACTCAACAATCCCCAGCAACCCAAACTCAGGATGGGAGAGAAGTTGATTCCAATTTGATTTGTCGATTTATTTGTACGACAGGTCAATTGAATTACTTTGATTTCAGTCAAGATAAGGAAACTATTAATAATAGAAAAGAATGGGTCATTGGCAGGGGTCTGGAATGTGATTTTAAAATGATGGCATCGTCACGACTTTCCAATAAACATTTCAAAATATCTTTAAATGTGCCAGATAAATCATTATGGATTCAAGATATTTCAACCAATGGAACTCATCTAAATAATACAAGATTAGTTAAAGGTTCAAATTATTTATTAAGTCAAGGGGATGAAATTGCCGTTGGAATTGGAATTCCAAAGGATGTTATAAGGTTTGTTGTATTATTTTCAGATGCATATAATCCAGCAAAATTACCTAATTCAAATAATAATTCAGCTGTAAAAGATGAAGGTATTTATAAATATTTTATAATAAAGAATGAGACTATTGGTCAGGGTGCCTTTGCTACCGTAAAGAAAGCAGTGGAAAGATCTACAGGTAAATCTTTTGCTGTGAAAGTAATAAACAGAAGAAAAGCATTAAATACAGGCGGTGGAGCATTGGATGGAGTTGACCGAGAATTATCAATTTTACGAGAATTAGATCACCCCAATATTGTATCATTAAAAGCATTTTATGAAGATATGGATAATTATTATATAGTGATGGAATTAGTTCCCGGTGGAGATTTAATGGATTTTGTGGCAGCTAATGGTGCAATAGGGGAAGAAGCTACTCAAGTTATAACAAAACAAATTTTGGAAGGAATTAAATATGTACATAAAAAGGGTATTTCACATCGAGATTTAAAACCAGATAATATATTAATTATGCAGGACGATCCAATATTGGTTAAGATAACAGATTTTGGATTAGCAAAATTTAGTGATAATTCAACATTTATGAAAACTTTTTGTGGAACATTAGCTTATGTTGCTCCTGAAATAATTACTGGTAAATATGATCAAACTGCAGATAATTCTAAACGAAATTATTCTTCATTAGTAGATATTTGGTCATTAGGATGTTTAGTTTATGTTTTATTAACATCTCATTTACCATTTAATGGTAAAACACAAGCTCAAATGTTTCAAAAAATAAAACAAGGAGAATTCCATGAAGCACCATTAAATTCATATCATATTTCACATCAAGGTAGAGATTTCTTAAAACAATGCCTTCAAGTAAATCCAAGATTACGTATAACAGCTGAGGAAGCATTAAATCATCCATGGATACAAGAAGCTTATTGTGAAGAATCTCAACTGCAAAAGCCTTTAAGCTTATCACAATCTCAATCACAACAATCAAGAAAAGTTGATAATGGTTTAGCCATTGATGCCTCGATAAGTAAGATTGATGAAGATGTTATGTTTAGACCATTAGAAGGTAAAAAAGTTAAAAATGCCAAAAATGAATTCAAGGTTCCCAAGCGAGTTGTTCCATTACCCCAATCTCAAGTTCCATTGAGTCAACAATCAAAACAAGAAGCCAAAATACCAGCAGAAGATGATGGACTATTACAGCATTCAACACCATTGCCACCTAATGGTAGTATAAGACAAGAGTTTGAAGAAGGAGATGACGATGATTTATCACCAATAAAATTCAAACGACAAAAAGTTACATCTAGAACTGATTCAACTAAAGAAGTCATTCTAGAAAAGAAAAGATTACCATCTCATCGTCTACTGAGTATTTCTGAAGAAGCCACAGACATTGTTCCAAATGATACATGGTTAACCTTACAACCATTACCCACTTCCATTTATAAAAAAGCTATTCATATGGATCAATTAGATTATCATTCTATTGGTAGAAATGAAATTTGTGATACTTTTATAAATGATGATAGAATGTCAAAGATTCATTGTATAATTCATAAATATTATAGTTCACCAGGAAATGAGTATTCATTGGCATTATTGGATATGAGTACAAATTCATGTGTTGTTGAAGATAAAGTGGTTGGTAAAGGGAATAAAATAATTATACGAGACAAGGATATCGTGCATTTTTTCATTGATGATCAATTAGGCGAACTGATTGGATTTAAGGTTATTGATAGAGGTGATAATAAAAATAAAAGTTTTGATGAAATACCGAAGGTTGAAGTAATGAATTCTTTTGAAAATGCCATGAAACGACTGGCTACTATAAGGGGATCTAAAAGACTCTCGGGTGCATTAGACACAACTGGACGTTGATGTTATATATATATATATACAATAAATAGAAATTATTTACAGTTAGAATAATGAAAGGTTTATATACAAATTTTATTTTTGGATCAATCTCCTCATTTTGAATTTCTCCATGTTATAATTTCCTTAGTATTGTCTTTACTATTATTCAAGTGGTTTATACCTAAATTTCCAACATTATCAAAAACAACAATAAATTTAAATAATCTCAATCTTAAATCATTAAAATATTCTTCAGCTCTATTCTGTCTATCTTGAATAGTCAAGCCTTCATCTATATACTTCAAATCTTGTTTAACATCCAAAATAAGGTTTCTTTCGAGACACGCAACTAATAGTTCTTCATTAACTAAATCCCAAATATTTCCAGAACCTTCCCCATTTGATCCACTTAAAAAATAATTATCAACTTTTAAATAATGATAATGGTTAAGTAATCTTCTTCGTATAACCAACTCTGGAATTAAAGCCACTGGTATATATCTTGAAACTAATCTTAATGATTTGGCAAGAAGTCTTGCTTCATCAAGAGGAATGCTAAAAGCATTCTTGTCTAACATTGGTTTATACTCTTCGCCTACAAGCCTTTTAGATCTTAATTCAAAAAGCTTCTTTGACGATGAGACATTCCATAGCAGTGGTACAATGGAAGGTAATACGCAAGTCAGTGGAGTTATTTCTGGAATATAGTAACATAATATTGGAGTACATTCCATGAATATAAATGCAAGAATACCAAATAACGGAATCTTTATAGAATCGGAAGGAGACCGTTTAAGTATTTGATAATCACTTCTAGTTAGATTATAAAGTCCTGAAGTCAGAATGTCTTCGTTTTCTTTCCTTATACGTTGTTCATTTGAATTTTTATTCAATTGTTTAGGAATTTTATACATGTATAACTCTTGAGACATTTCAAATGTTAATTTCTTAAAGTTTTTAATTTTTATTGAAACATTTTTATTCTTATTATTTATTTGATGAGTTAATTTCATATTTTTGATTAATTCTCTTCGATATTTCAGTCCTTTTCGTACTCTTAAAATACCTTGCTTATAAAATGCTGCCAATGATTTTGCAAAAGTATACCCTTGAAGAAACTTCAATCGTAAGCTGAAGGCATTAGAATTGTCGTTATTTATTTGTTCAAATATATCCTTTCTTGATTTAATTGGAGGTGGTATTGTACATATAGGATTAATTTTCTCGAATGAATTATTTGATTGAACCCATAAATTAGTTAATAATGGGGAAGAATTCATTTGTTTCAAGAATTGTTTCTTGGTTTCAGGAAACTCATAAAAGTACTTCTCGGCTGCCCTTACTAGTTTTATAGCCATGTTATTTGTTATATTTCTTAGTAGGATGCAAAATTGTGATCTGTAACCAGAAAAGTTTTTCAGAAAAAGTCCAAAAAAAAAAGAAAAGAAAAACATTCAACTGCATACTAAATGGGAGACATGGATATAAAAGAAAATTATAGCAAACATTTTTAATTTAAAAAGACTATACTTAATAATATATACTAAAATGATTTATATAAAGCCTGTTAGAAGGATAACGAGTCCTGAAGATTTGGAGAAATGGGTCGATTCATCGTCTTATAATTCAGTTGTACAATTTGTCACTGATTTACAAGAACTGGTGATTGGCCTTACTAATGATGCTGAGGTACATATTTCAAATTCAATAACTACAATCTTAGGAATATTAGATATAATTGATTCTATAATTGATGAGAATCCAGTGATACTTGAAAAGGATATATCTAGATTTGGGAAGATTGAATTCCGAGACTTTTATGACCAAGTATCTGATCGATCAAGTGAATTATTAAGACCATTATTTAATGACGAGTCAGAAAATTCCATAATAGAAGTCAGTACATATTTCAACGAATCATGGGGTAATAGAACCAGAATTGATTATGGATCGGGCCATGAATTAAATTTCATTTGTTTCTTATTATGTTTAAAGAAATTACAAATCATTAATGATTCAGATTATTCTGCTACTGTTTTACGAGTATTTACAAGATATATATCAGTTATGAGAAGATTACAAAAGATATATTGGTTAGAGCCCGCCGGATCACATGGGGTTTGGGGATTAGATGATTATCACTTCTTACCATTTTTATTTGGATCCTCACAATTATCAACTCATCCTCATATGAAACCAAAGCTGATACATAATGAAGAATTAGTTGATGTTTATTATAAAAAATATATGTATTTAGAATGTATTCATTTCATTAATAATATTAAAACCATACCTAAGAATCAAGCTGAGAAATTAAGTATAAGATGGCATTCACCAATGTTAGATGATATACTGGCAGCCAGATCTTGGAAAAAGATCAAAGAAGGAATGATTAAGATGTATAAGGCAGAAGTATTAGGGAAATTACCTATTATTCAACATTTTATGTTTGGAAGTTTAATTGAATGTCCTGAAGGAGTAAGTGAAGAAGGTTATGATTCTGAACATGAAGAAAATTGTGATCATATTCATGATGTTACAAATACTTGGGGTGATTGTTGTGGAATTAAAATTCCAAGTGCAATTGCTGCATCTGAAAGTTTAAGATTAGCTGATAAGCAACATAGTTACAAACCAATACCATTTGATTGATTGAAAAATTATTTATGTTTTTATCTATTAAATTATATATATATTTTACATACGACTTTTTTTTTATTCATTAAATCCAATATTTGTAGATATTAAAACATTCTTAGGAAATGCACCTGGGAATGGAAGTAATATTTTCATTTTATGTTTTTCATCATCATATTTTGAAATATGAACATAACCTAAAATACTAGTATTTAATAATTCACGACTCAGATTATTAATTTGTGGTAATTGAGTTATTGCCATTATTGAATTATCTAAATTTGAAGAACTTGGTTCAGTTAATAATGAATAATATTTTGTTAAACTTTCATCTGATTTTTCACCATCAGGATTATTTTCATCAACTTCATCAGCTGCATAAGAATCAGCGGATGGTAAAAATGCTAATGTTGATGCAAAATCCAGAGCTAAAACTCCTTTATAAATAATTAAATCTTTAGCATCAATGTCGGTTTTAAATGGTGATAATCTTGTTTTATAATTTCCATTAAAATATTCTTTAATGGTTTCTTCTTGACTTCTTCTCATAAATGATTCATCAACTTCTGCAATACCTCCACTTATTGGAACTTTAATAATTTGTAATTGATTTAATTTATGTCTTAATTTTTTTTTTAAATCCAGTAAAAGTCTTTCATTACCCATTACTACAATTAAATAAATTTCAAAATCTGATATTATATTTTCAATTACAGTAAAATCTTTTATAGTTAAAGGTGGAGTATCAATTATTATACCAGAATTTTTAACTAAAATATCTTCTTGTAATCTTGATAGTACTGTCACACCTAATTTTGATATTTGATATTTATATAATTCTAAATTTTCATTTATATTTGAAAATCCATAATTTTTAACAATTGGTTGTTTTGGATTATGACTTAAACTACCAGAAGTAGTTGTAAAACCCCAACCATTAGCACTTTCAATATCTAAGGAATCACTTATAGGAGTTGCCGATATTGAGCCTGGTAAACTGAATACTCCATCTCTTGGATTTAAATTAACTAAAATTGGACAACTATCCATTTTATTAGCATAACTAACAAGAGTCTTTGCTAATGTTGTTTTACCAGAATTTGAATTACCAATTATTAATACATTAGGACCAGTTTTTAAATCTTGAGGATTTAAAATATTATAATCTCTAATTTCTTGTCGTTTTGTTTCTAATATAAGATGTAAATTAATATAAGTTGATTGAGCATGAGTTTCATTACTTAAATATTCAGAAATTTCTTCATCTTCATTAGTAATTACATATTTATTTTGAATTGTGGTATATTCTAATTTACAACCTTCATTTAATGGTGCATAGATTGAATATTTTACTCCTGATAATTGTAATTCAATATTTTGGGGTAATTCAGTTCCAAAAATTTCACCAATTCCTTCAAGAATTTTAAATTTTAATATTGTCTTATGTGGTACTTCAAATCTCCACTCTGAATATCCCGGTATTTCAACTTGAATGATTCCATTTGGATTCCCACTATTATTAGATTCTCCACCCCCAAATCCTGGTATTGACATTGCTTTTTGATTTAATTTGATTTGATTTGTTTTGAGATTTGGAAATTTATGCCATTATTAATTTTTCAATAAAGGCTTTTTTTAGAGATGTTTGACTGTTTTTTTTTATATGGTTTTACATAGTTAATTTTCCGGTATACAACGCGATATTGAAAAAGTTTACTTTTATTATTAAATATATATATATATAAACATATATATATGTATATTGTCTGTTACATAATGATTCATAAAGATGAGAGCTGAACGAGGGAAGTATCTTAACCAGTTAAGAAATTTATCATTCAATTACAAGATTAAACACGTGAAAAATCCAATTTTTTTGGTTTTATTTTTGATTGATTACTAGTTAATTTAAGTATTCTTGATTGACCTGTTTTATGATTAATTAATTCCATATGAGTATCATAATTTATATGATTTGACTTTTCAATGAATGGATTATTATTATTATTATTATTATTATTATTATTCTTAGTTTTACTATTATTAGACTTGTTGGTGTCATCATCTACAAATGGATTTATCAATTTTATAGATTTTGGTAGTTGATTTTCATTCATTACTTCTTCATCCGACGAATAATAATTATTAAATGATTTCCCATGCCAATGATTAACTAATTTTTCATCTATTAATTGCTTACCTGGAGTTTGTGGAGGCATAAATATGTCTTCTTCTTCTTCTTGTTCTTGATATATCATATCTGAACCTTCTTCTACATCATCATCATCATAACTAAGCTGTTTGGCCATGAATATTCTATCTTTTATTGATCTTGATTGATGTCGACCAGAACCAATCTTTGAGGGAGCAGGTAATAATAATCCAAATGATAATTTTTCAGTTCTACTTAATGATGAATCAAACGTGGATTGAAATATTTCATTACTACCAATAACTTTTCTTTTTCTTGCCGTTATTGGAGATCTCTTGGGTGTGAAGTCAGGAGTTATTGGTAATAATTTAATTGAAGATTTTGGAATAATTAAACTTGAAGATTTTTTCTTTTGTATTGAACTTGGAGTTTTAAAATAAGTTGGACTTGATGATAGACCAGGACCTGAATATGAAGCAGTAGTAGTATTAGCCGTAATCGTAGTAGTAGATAACATTTGAGTCTTACTCTTGGTGGTTGTATAAGGTGTCATTAAACCATTTTGTTGTTGAATTGGAGTGGTTGAAGAAGAAGGAGTTGATAATAATGGATTTGATCTATTTGATTTTTCTCTTGACCTTGGTGGAGTCAGAGGTATTATTGAAATATAGTTCGACATTATGTTCGTTAGTGGTGTGGTAGCAAGATAGATTACACTATACTATTACTATACTATAATATAATCTAGATCAAAGATCAAAGATTAAATGAATTGTAAAATTTTTAATATTTTCTCTTTATTTTCTCTTTATTTTCTTTTTTTTCGTTTTTTTGCGTTGTACAAAAAGCGCGTATTCAAATAAATATTAAAAAAATAAAAAATAAATGGCTGGATTAAATAATTTAATTCCTAATTAGGAACAATTACAAAATGCTATTCAATGTTTGCTGCTTATATATAATAGATATATATATATAGATACATAGATAGATTTGACTAAATTATTGATTGCTAAGCCAGCATTATATATTTTTTTCTATTTTTCAATTAATATTAGAATCTTATTAAAGGAATAATAATAATTTTATATCTATTAATAGAAGATTTCACCGTTTAAGTACAATAAGTCAAAAATTTAAAAATGGCTTTAAAAAATATAACAATATCTTATATTTATTAGAATACAATTGCTGTTAATATATATTTAAAGGGGCCATGAATTCTTTTGCATGAATGAAAATTCATCAACACTAAAATTATGTTTTAACTTATTTACTGATCTAATTATACTACTTAGTATAATTATTTGTTAGTAAATTATATATAATTCAGTAATATTTTAAGGAGATGTTTAATGATGATGTGATGGATTGATGGATTGATGGATTGATGGATTGATGGATTGATGATAGGGGGTAAATAGCGGAACAATGTATAAAATTAACCAGTAAGATTTACGTTCTTTTTCTTTTTTCTTGTTTTAATTATTTTTTATATTACTATTTTTTATCATACAAGTCCGTTTATAAACTGGATTTAATAAATGTACATAAATATGTATATATATTATTTATGTATATTATTATGAAATGGCTAAAGTTAATTATATTATATATATATATATATATATAATTTTCATGTTTAGTCTATGATATTTTTAACCCCTATTTTTTATGTATTATGTAGCGTTTAAATAAACAGTATAACTGAAATTTATTTAATTATAAAATATTAAACTTATAATAAAAGTTAATTTATACTAATAATCAATTCAAGTAAAATCTTTTATTATAAAATAGAAATATAATAATTTCTACTTCTTCTTCTTCTATTTGTCTATCATATTATAATTAATGAAGGGGTCGTGTGAAAGTGTTGTGAAATAAAAATTAGACGCTAAAAAAATAAATTTTTTTATTTTTTTTTATTTTTACGCCCAACAGATATCCACTCAAAGCCGATATTTTAATATATAAATATAGATTAAAATATAATTATTATTATTAATTAATTACATATCTATTAATAACAACCAGTATTACCTGGTTAATAGATTAAAGCTATTTTATTGGATTTTACAAAATCAATATATATTTAAATATTTGATTAGCTTTGTGGCAAATTTTCATAATACAATACAAAAAAATTTTATATTATAAAATTTTATATTATTTTTTTGAGGTAATTAATTATAAATATATATATATAAATATTTCAATTTTTATATATATATATATATATATATAGAATTTATTCATATTGAAAGATATTTTTGATTAGTTTATTCATTGCAATAATCAATCATACATACAGTAGAAATATAATATAAATTACAATATATAATATAATATAATACAATTAAATAGGCTATTTGAAATATTTAGAATATTTTAAATATTTATTTATTTATTTTTAAGAATACACACGTACCCTTAACACTCACTTACACTTACATTTACACTTACACTTCACTATATACATTTCTCTCTCTCTCTCATACTTAAAGTTTTCTGTTCTTTTTTTTTTATTTTTTTTTTTTTTTTTTTTTTTTTTTTTTTTTTTTTTTTTTATTTTTTTTTTTTTTTTTTCTTCTTCTTCTTGAAAGGAAAAGAAAAAGAAAAGAAAAGAAAATAGTTAAATTTTCAACAATTCCCTCCCCTCTAATAGCAATTAATTATTATAATTAAGAGGGCGTTAGTGTTTAATTGATTCAATCATATCAATCATATCTACCAATATCTATTCGTCCTTTGGATTTGTTTGAAACAATATTCTAATTACCTTCCCCCACCAAGTTTTTATCGTGCTCCCCAATACATTTTTTTTTTCTTTCTTTTTCATAATTTCACATTCCTTTAATTACAATATAAATTTAATACAAAATTATATATAAGTACTAGTATCATTCATCAGCATAATCAAACTTCATTGTCATCATTAACTTCAGCATCATCATCATCAACATATAATATCTATCATAATGAGTTTCTTTTTCTGTTGTCTGGTAGATAGTACTGAAGATACTAATTCAAATGATGATAAATCTCAAGGTCAAAATTCAAGACAAGCAACCAGTACCAATATAAATAGAAAAGGTGTAACTTCAAATAATATTAATCAACCATCTTCATCAACCCAACGAAATAATAATAATAAGAATAATAATCATAATAATAAATCTACTCTTTCAAAAACCCCTGAAATAACTGCTACAACCGTTACATCTAATTCAAAACAGGGCCATCATAATAGTAATAGTATACAAAAGAAAGATTTACTTGATGATGATAATTCAGTAAATGAAACTGATACAATAACTAATACCAATGATGAGGCTCATAATACTCCAATATCAAATAATGCTCATGATACTGATAAACAAATACCTTCTGATATTCAACAACATAATATAATTACTCAAGTAACTAATAATAATAATAATAATAATAATAATAATATTTCTTCAACAAGTAATGGGGCTGTAAAAATAATAACCAATGAAGGTGATATTGAAGATGAAGGAGATGACTTAGATGAAGAACACGATGAAGAAATTTATGATGAAGAATCTGTCTTAGATTTAACAAAACTTCAAGATGGTCAAGCCTTTAATCCAGAAACTGGTTATCTTTTAGGTAAAAAGGATAAAAAATTTGGTAATAAAAAATGTCTTATACTTGATCTAGATGAAACATTAGTTCATTCATCATTTAAATATTTAAAAACAGCTGATTTTACAATACCAGTTGAAATTGATAATCAAGTTCATTATGTTTATGTTATAAAAAGACCTGGAGTTGATGAATTTTTAAAAAAAGTTGGACAATGGTATGAAGTTGTTGTATTTACTGCATCAGTAGCAAAATATGGTGATCCATTATTAAATAAATTAGATATTCATAGTTCTGTTCATCATCGATTATTTAGAGATTCATGTTATAGTTATCAAGGAAATTTCATTAAAAATCTATCACAAGTTGGTAGACCATTACGTGATTCAATTATAATTGATAATTCCCCAGCATCATATATATTTCATCCTCAACATTCTATACCAATATCAAGTTGGTTTAGTGATACTCATGATAATGAATTATTAGATTTATTACCATTTTTAGAAGATGTTTCTAAATCAAATGTGGATGATGTTGGATTAGTTTTAGACATATCATTATAGAATTTTTTTTTTATTATTATTATTATTATTATTATTATTATTATCATATTTTTTCCCTATATTATCTTTTTTATCATTTCTGTTTTTTTTTTATTTTACATTTTCATATTTCTTCTAATAATTTTTTTTTCTTTCCTTCTTATTCTTCTTATTCTTCTTGTCAACATATATAATGACTATCATCATTTCCATAATAGATTTCAAAATAATTAATTTTTTTCCCTCCCCCCCCACTCAACTCAACAGAATAATAAAGGTTAATAGATGGCACTTGGTTCCCTAAGATTTGTCTTTCCTTCCTTCCTTCAATCCGTCCCAGGTATTCATTATCTCATTATTCCAATAGATATAGATTATACATAAGCAGGACTTATGTTCTATGATAGAAGCACCTTTTTGCAAAGTAAGGTATGGCTAAAGTTAAAGAGGAACCTAGAAGCCCACAACAAACAACCAAAAAAAAAAATGAAGTAAAAGAAGTGATATTTATAGCTTAGTCATTATTATTATTATTATTATTATTATTATTACTATTAATTTCTTATTCTAATTCGTCTTCTTTTCTATTATTATATTATCTAAGTAACATTAACAATTTTACAAGTATTTGTACTAATATATATATATATTTAAAATTATGAACAATTTTTATTTCGCAGTTAAAAAAAAAAGAGAGAATAAATAAAAAATACAAAAAAAAAATTTATTATGAGATGAGTGATATTAACTTAACTTTTAATTAATCATTTGCAAATAGATATTATAATCTATTAAACCAACCCATACATATACATATATATCCTACAGGATGAAGATAAAAACCATCAGTAGGTCATCTGAACAATATGTTCCTGTTCGAAATACTCAAGAATCAACCTTACCACGAAATTTAAATCCTGCTTTACATCCATTTGAAAGAAGTAGAGAATATACCAAAGCATTAACGGCGACCAAATTAGAAAGAATGTTTGCCCAACCGTTTGTAGGACAGTTAGGAGATGGACATCGAGATGGAGTATATTGTATTGCCAAAAATTTTAATACTACTAATCAAGTTGCAACTGGATCCGGTGATGGAATTATAAAATATTGGAATATGACAAGTAGAGAAGAAACCGTTACTTTTAAAGCTCATTATGGGATGGTGACGGGATTGATTGTTACTCCTTCCAAATCTCAAATGTTAAGTTGTGGAGATGATAAACAAATTAAATTATGGTCAGTTAATCATGATGAATTTGATAATCAATTTGGTGAAAATCAAGTATATAATATTAAAAATAAAGGATTGGTTAAAACATTCTTAGGAGAACATGCATTCAAAGGTATTGATCATCATCAACAAGATGATATATTTGTAACGGGTGGATTATCAATTCAATTATGGGATATGAATCGTTCAAAATTTATATCTAATTTAAGTTGGGGAGCTGATAATATAAATACTGTTAAATTTAATAAGACTGAAACTAATATAATAGCGTCGGCCGGATCAGATAATTCGATTGTTTTATATGATATTAGAACCAATACTGCCATTCAAAAAGTTGTTACTTCACTAAGAACTAATTGTATAAGTTGGAATCCAATGGAAGCATTTAATTTTGCTACTGGTAGTGATGATCATAATGGATATTTATGGGATATGAGAAATTTAAATAAATCATTAAATGTTTTTAAAGATCATGTAGCACCTATATTAGATATTGATTTTTCTCCAACTGGTGAAGAATTAGTAACTGGTTCATATGATAAAACTTTAAGAATTTTTAAAACTAGACAAGGTCATTCTCGAGATATTTATCATACTAAAAGAATGCAAAGAATCTTTTGTGTTAAATATACTACGGATGCAAGATATATATTAAGTGGATCTGATGATACAAATATTAGAATTTGGAGATCAAATGCATCTGATAGATCAGGTATAAAATCTTCAAGGCAAAGATCAAAGATGGAATATGATAATGCATTAAAGGAAAGATTTAAACATATGCCTGAAATTAAAAGAATTTCAAGACATAGACATGTACCAAAAGTTATTAAAAAAGCTGGTGAAATTAAAAGAATTGAAATTGATAGTTTAAAGAAAAGACAAGATAATGATAGAAAACATAGTAAACCTGGTAGTAAACCTTATTTACCAGAAAGACAAAAACATATTAGAGGTACTGCTATAAAGGAGAATTAAAAGGATATAATATAATATAATATAATATAATAAAATATAATATAATATAATATAATATTAATAAGTCATTTATATAAAAAGTTCTAGATCTTTTTAGTTTATATTAGCTGTCACATGACCTCTTGCCTCTTTTTTCTTTTTATTACTCCTTTGGGGTTGAAAGGGACATTTTTAAACTGAGATTGCACCACTTATAATTGGTTTAATCAAAATAAATTTCAATTTAATAATCAAATATTATAAAGAATTACTTAACATATGTATATAGATTATTTAACAAAACAGTCATTTATACAACTTGTATTAGTAAATTATTATGTAAAACCAATTATCTATTATATATCCGTAGTTAAAGATAAAATTTGAGTGAATTATGTCAAAATTAACTCACCTTTTTTGGTAAATTTTACACGACCACACAAAAAAAATTCAAAAAAAATAAAAAAAAAATTCTGAGAGACAAAATACTCAACTGATGAAATTATAATCAGTTGATTGATATTGAAGTGAATATACATATATACAATTCATTAATTAATATATTGTGATTACATTCATCATATATATCAATCAATACTTCATATCATCAACATCAATCCCATCAATTTAATTGATTCACTTGTGATAAAATTAATATATAAAAATATAACTTAATTCCTCATCTGCCGTGTATCCAATCCCCCCGTACCTATATATTTAAAAAAAATTTTTTTTTTTTGTTGTTTTGTTAACGAACGTCACCCGTTCTAATTCAATTTTCAAATTAAAATACTTATTTTGAATAAAATCATTTATCAAAATCATATACAGATATATATACATATTCATATAAGTATCTAATAAAATCTGATTAAACAAGATTTACAGATAAATTACTTTTTTTTCGTTCAAGAATTACCTTTTATTATCTGAGATATTTTTAGCAGATAAATAAATAAATTCAAAAATTTTCCTACCAATTCCCAACCAACCATATCCATTCCACCGTTTTCCATATAAATATAAAGATTATTGAATGGATTTGATTGTATAACATCTACTCATTCCACGCTATTAAACAATTTGTTTGCCAAATAAAACCCCCTTCTTCAATTAAGAAGTTAATTAATCCCTTCATCCATAATACCCCCCCACTCACACACACTCACACACAATTTTTATTTATTGCATTCAAAAAAAAATCATAAAAATATTTATTCTTTTTTTCCAAATCCTTAATAATAACTGTATATATATATTATAAAAAGAAAAGCTTGTCTTCAAAATGCCTGATAAACATAAACTTAAGTTATTTTCTCATTTTAAACAACCAACTCAACCAGAAGAAGATTTGGCACCTTCAACCTCAAATCAATCTCATTCAAAAAAGTTTCTTGGATTTCATATTGGAAAACATGAATCGACTGATTCATTAACCAGTCCAACTTTAACCAATTCTTCTGATCATCATTTTCATCAACAAACTGGTCAAAGTCAACATTTACAACTGCCAATTCCTCAACAACATGTATCAATTCCTCAACATAATTTAAGTAATACGGATATTACATCACCATTTCAAAGTCACCTTAATACTAGTACTAATAATAATAATTCTCGTACCACATCTCCTCAACCTCCAATTAATAGAGAAGATTCAAGTCACACATTTTTACAATCAAGTTCCATGGTAGATTTAAAGAAATTTTTTAAACCAACTAAAAAAGTTTCATCTACAAGAGGTAAACCAGATTATAATAATCAATTTCATTCATCTCCACCTCCTTCATTGATAAATAGTAGCGCATTACAATCTCGTGAACACTCATCAACTTCATTGGCTACATTAATTAATCAAACTTCGACTCAATTATTACATAATGCTGCTCATAGTCATCTGACTCTGAATAAAGATCCATTTACTGATGATAATTCACCATTAGTTAAAAAATATGGTAAAATTGATAAAGAATTAGGTAGTGGAGCAGGAGGATCAGTTAAATTAATTGTTAGACCATCAGATTCAAAAACTTTTGCTGTTAAAGAATTTAGACCTAGAAGACTGACTGAAACTTTAAAAGATTATACAAGAAAATGTACGGCAGAATATTGTATTGGATCCACTTTAAAACATCCAAATATTATTAAAACTATTGATATACTTCATGAAAATAATCGATATTTTGAAATTATGGAATATGCTCCAATTGATTTTTTTGCCGTTGTTATGAGTGGTGAAATGTCAAGACAAGAAATTAATTGTTGTTTAAAACAAATCTTGGAAGGTGTAGCATATTTACATAATTTAGGATTGGCTCATCGTGATTTAAAATTAGATAATTGTGTTATAACAACTGATGGTATACTTAAAATAATTGATTTTGGTAGTGCAGTTATTTTTAAATATCCTTATGATCAATTTGGTAATTCAAAAGATAGTATTCATCCATGTCATGGAATTGTGGGATCTGATCCATATTTAGCACCTGAGGTATTAAAAAATTCAAATTCTTATAATCCTCAACCTGTTGATTTATGGTCAATTGCAATAATTTATTGTTGTATGACTTTAAAGAGATTTCCTTGGAAGATCCCAAATTCTGAAAAGGATAATAGTTTTAAATTATATTCATTAACTGATGATAATTTCCATGATTATTATTTAAGTAATGAATGTCATAAATTATTATTACAACAACGTAAATTAAAGAATTTAATTGTTAAACTGAATAAAAAGAAAAAGTTATTATTAATTTCAAATTCAGAATCAAAAGATTCAGAAAGTAGTAATAATGCTAATAATACTAATGATAATAATAATACTAGTCAACCAAGACCAATTGAAAATGATCCAAGTGGAGAAAACACAGAAGACCATATAATGACCAATAATTCCGATGAAAACATCGCAAATAATAATAATAATAATAATAATAAAATCAACAAAAATAGTACTAATACTGCTGGTACTACTAATAATATTAATGATAACGCTAATGACAACAATGAAAATGAAAATGAAAATGAAGGAGAGGGTGCAGGTGAAGTTGATGAAGATTATGAAGATTCAAAGGAAGATTCAAAGAAAGACTTAAGAAAATCAAGTATTGTTACGAGTGGTTCAAAACTTGATTCTTCTGATATATTAACTGATAAACAAACTCAAGAAATTTTAAGCCAATTAAAAGAAATTGATGATAAATTAGATGAATATGAAAATAGAAAAAATGAATTAAAATCAAAATTTAATGATCGTAAAAAAGCTGATCAACTTCATGAACCACTGGATGAAAATACATCCGACCATCCTAACGAAAATGAACAACCAAATGGAAGTTCTTCAGCTACTGCTGCTGCTGCCGCTGCCGCTGCTAAGAAAAAACAAGCTCATCATCATAAACAAATCCATGGTCCATATAGATTAATGAGATTATTACCTCATTCATCAAGACCAATAATTCATAAAATGTTACAAATTGATCCAAGAAAAAGAGCAACTTTAGAAGAAATAATGGATGATGAATGGATTAAAGAAATTCAATGTTGTACTTTAAAAAGAATATCAAAAGCAGGTACGGATAATTATGGTGTAAATTATGATGAAGATGAAGAAGATATCTTAGTTAAAGGACTTCCACTACATGATCATACTGTGGTAGTGGATGGTTAAATTGGTTATTGTATACTTGTTATTTTTATATAAAGTAAATAAATGATGTATTTATTATATATATGCTTTTTAATTTAATTTCATTATACTTATATATTCGGAGTTCACCTTTAATTTTTAATCACGTGGTATATATTCTGTGAAGTGAAATATAGATTAATAATATATTATGGTATAAAATTTGTTATACCTTTGTCCTTAATTTGTACATAAAATTTATATAAAAATGAAGGGAATTCCCCCCTCTATTTATAGACGAAGATTTTTGACTACTCATCCTTTTAGATAAAAATTTTTCACTCTAACTCATCGCCTTATTCTTCATATGTAGTTGAGATGTTAAATGGTGAATTAAGGTCTAAAAGTTTAGAACCTTGATCCTGTATATATCCGAACAAAAATTCCCATTCCCCTTTTTTTATATAATCTGCTTTTGTAATCTTTCAAGATGTTAACTGAACCACATTATTTGACAGGATAATATTCATAAAATTCGTATTAAACATAAAATATATTAATAGAAATGGGGTCACCTAAACCTCCTCCACCTCATCTTAATCCTATAAGATTGAAGACCAGTCTTAAAATGGCCATAAGTAAACTGAAATTTTTACAGGAAAAGAAAACTGCTTTAACTAAACAACAAAGAAGACAATTGGCAGATTTATTAAATCAAGGGAAAGAAACAAGTGCTACTATTAGAGTTGAAAACATCATACGAGATGATATATATATTGAATTATTAGAATTTGTGGAATTATACTGTGAATTATTGTTAGCTAGAATTTCGATAATTTTAGATCCAACTAGAACAACTTGTGATTCAGGCTTGATTGAAGCGGTTCAATCTTTAATTTATTCGGCTCCTCATACAGAATTAAAAGAATTAACTTCAGTTAGAGATATATTAGTCCATAAATATGGTCTAGAATTTGGAAAAATTGCCATTGAAAATTCCGAAAATCATGTTCCTGAAAAAATCATTAAAAGATGTCAAATAGACCCACCATCCGAAGAATTAGTTAAAATTTACTTGTGTGAAATTGCCAAGGCTTATCAGGCTCCGTATTCTGGATTAAAGGATTATGAATTTGAACAATTGGAACTTGATGAAAAAAATACTGATAATGAAAAACAAAATAATGATGATGACAATGATAATGATGATGAACCAAGCGGTGGACAAAAGGTATTAGCTGAACCAATTGGTGAAACAACAGATGAACCAGCAGTTAAGCCTAAACCAAAGACTGATCAAGACGAATTTGATTCTTTAAAAGCTAGATTTGCAGCTTTAAAAGGAAACAAGTGATTGAATTTGATTTTACACTACATAGAACTATAGCCTAATTTTTTGAATGATTTTCAATTCTATTTCATTGTATGTTTACTTATAGATTTAATAGAAATATCTAATAATTGTAGAACTTTCTATCTAACCAATTTTTACTACTGGTGCGTGGAGATTGAAGAAGAAAATTTGCAATGTTTTGATTTTGATCCATATCAGTTTTTAAATTGAACTATATATTTGAGGTTCAGATCCACAACTCTTAATTAAGTAACTACTTATTTTGATAGAGGTTAACTCACTAAGATGCGATCTCAGATCCTAACGGAGAGGCAGCAAGAAGAATTGAATAAAGCTATCATCCAATATTTATCAGATACTTTAGGTGAAGATTATAATCCCATAATTAACAATTTATCTAACATACTACAAGTCCCTCAAAATGATCAAATACTAGCGAACTACTTAGAAAAGAAGTGGTCAACAGTTATACGATTACAGAAAAAGATCATGGACCTTGAAAATGAAGTCAACAGTCTAAGAACAATAGTAGATGCACAACAAACCACTAATAACAACACTTCAAATGGGAGTCTTATAAGAAAAGATAGAATAAATTGGCTTCCTGTAAGCAATAGAACGACTTTTGCTATCCAAGTGGGTCAGTCTATACTAAGTACCAAATTTCATCCTACTTTACCTATAATATTTGCTGGTAGTTCTGATGGATCAATAATAGTATGGAATATAGTCAACGATGAAAACACTATTCCTGAAAAAATTATACGAGCACACACAAGAGGTGTCAATAAACTAGCATGGTCCAATGAACCAGTTGATTTATCCAATAGTTCGGGTACAGAATCAAAGTATTATGTTCTTGCCTCCTGTTCATCTGATTTATCAATTAAAATATGGAATGGATCAAACTATCGACATATTCGAACTTTAACGGGACATGAACATACCGTTTCATCAGTTGTATTTTCACCGACCAATCCAACGATCCTCTATTCGGTATCTCGTGATAAAACTGTCAAGGTTTGGGATCTTATAGATGGGTATTGTTTAAGAAGTTTTGTGGGTCATAGTGATTGGGTAAGAGATATAGATATTGCAAGTATAAATTCAAATATCCTGTTTAATGGAGTAAAGAAATCGAATGAGTTAGGAGATTTCTTGCTAACAAGTTCGAATGATCAATCAATCAGACTATCTCATGCAAACTCAGGGATGGGTTTAAGTATGTTAATTGGTCATAAACATGTTGTTGAAACAGTTAAATTTCTTCCTATAACTTCAAACTTTGTACTAGATAAATATTTAAAGGAAAATCATGGCGAATTTCCTAGTATACCTCAAGAATTAATAACTGATAAGATTTATACTGAAGTATTAGGATTCAAGTATTGTGTTTCAGCAGGAAGAGATAATTTGATTAAAGTCTTCTTGATACCACCGCCAGTATTAGTTCCTGATCGTGGTCCAACTCCTTCCAACTATAATGGAGGTATGGGTTGGGAAATTGCCAGTCTAGAGGGGCATACTGCTTGGGTGAAGGCATTGGCAATTCATCCTAATGGGAAGTTTCTATTCAGTGGAAGTGAAGATAAGACTATACGCATATGGGACTTAAACTCTTTGAATACAGAAAGGAAGGTCAAATGTGTTTCAATATTAAATGGACATGAAGGGTTTATAAATAGTATAGAGTTTGCCAAGTATACTCTTGAACAACCCGAGTTCAGCAATATCAATAGCGAACAGCAATTATATAACGAATTATTGAAACAAATCGAATCAAAGATGAAGTGCTTATTTATAAGTGGGGGTACCGATAATGCGGTTAGGTTATGGAGCTAATGAAATAACGACTTACATATTCAATAATCTTTTATAATAATAAAATAAATTACAATACATATATGTATATTAATGCAGGGCTGCATTTAACGTGTATAAACAACGTCGTAATCTTCATTATCTATATAGCCACCTTTCATTGAACTAAGGACATTCCTTTTAAATCGATCGACATCTTTGGCAAACATATTTGCTGCATCTTTATTTAATGGATCATTAGGATTAGGCTCCAAGAATAGATGATTCAATCCCATAACTACTGAATTTATATTCAACACTGGACGCCATTCTTCTCTTAATATGTTTAAGCAAACATTGCCCTCTAAGTCTATATTTGGATGATATATTTTATTGGTACATTTAACTTTTGGAGGTTCAAAGGGAAAATTTTGAGTGACTTCAACTTTAAAACTGAATTTGCCACCTTGATAGTATCCTTGAATAGGACTTATTATTAAGATGAAATTGAAAAAGTCTGATGGATCAGGAAAATCGATTTTGGTACTATTTGGTAAATCTAATTCAGTTAAATGTTTTTGTAATAATGCTTGAGCACTACTGACTTTTGAACCTGTTGTTGACGCGCCCGACTGTGCTCTTGCAGCAGCTAGCTCTTCTTGCCTCTTCTTCTGTTGCTCCCTGATTTTCAACATCGGTTAACCAGATTTCAAATCTTATTAATAGAAGCTATTTTTGGATTCTCTTTTTTTAGGTATGATCTCGCACCACACATAAAACTATAAATTTATTAATTTATATATATTAACAGAAAATTATTTATTAAATAGTTTTAGGACTGAAGTTAAAATATTTACAAAATGAGCTTTATGCCTGAATATCTCAGATGTCTTATCATCAAAATTATCTAGTAAATGCTGTTCCGCTATCAATTTAGTTTCAACCTTCTCAAAAGCTAAATCAAGTGGTCCTTTTATATTTATTAATGGTCGTATTACGGAGACATAAGGGGTGAGTATAGAACAGTCAGCTTTCAAGAGCCACTCGAGTTCCTGGATTACGAAATCGTCTATGTTGCCACTTTTTGACAGTAGCGACACAAGTTTTATTTGATCTACTCTGATATTAGTCAACGATTGGTTAAGTTCAGATGCAATTCGAGAGTAATCACCAACTGCAAAGTCTATATCATACTTATTGTGACTCTTTTGTATCAACAATGTTTCCAATAAACACCATATAGATACATCTCTTAAATTTCCATGGCATGTACTTTGTAATGCAGATAAAATTGTATCCAATAATTCACTTGATACTTGTTTGATGACTACATCATTCTCCGACTGTTGAAGGTAAATACAAATACTTATAAACCATCTCAAATAATTAGCAGCATAATAATTAGCAAAATGAAGTTGACTGCTTTTAAAAGCTCTATCGATAACTAATTTTGCTATCTCACTGACATTGTTACCATTTCTTAATTCGTTAAATATAATTAGTATGGATAATTTCTTCAACCAAAGCCAAAGCGATGAACTTTTATTAACTCTTCGTAATTTACTAGATAGAAATGTAGTTATAATATCTAATTCTTTCTCAATAAAACTATTTCCCTGTTCATTAAATAATTTGAAGACTAGTGATTCATGAATTCTTAGAATAGTATGATTCTCACTAGTAGTTAGTAAAAATCCAATTGTTGTCAAATATAGGTTCCATATCTGTTCAGATGTAGCTGTTTTTATAAAGTAATTGTAATCTATACTTTCATCTGCTATTTGAGTATGCCAATATGTATGTACTTCCTTAAAGAGTTTCAAATAAGTCTGTTTTGTTAAACCAATATCAATTGTGTCATTTTCTTCATAAGTTATATAAGGGATTGAGTCATCATTAGGTCCAATTGTTGCGATTCTCTTGTTTTTCAATTGGCAATTAGTAATTATATCATATAACCTTTGACTTAATAAAAGCATCGATTATTGATGATTCATTAAACTGTTTACATTGAAAAAGATCGTTTGTAATACTTTAGTGCGAAATAATTTTTTTTTGATAATAAAGACTTTTAGCTTTTCACCCTATAAAGAAGCTAATGCTGCCAACTTATAAAGATTTGATAGATTTGGAAGATGAATATGACGATGAATCATCTGTAATACCGCCTCCGGATCCTTTAAGTGAGGCAATGTATAATAATACAAAAATCGACTTTACTTTCCGAAATGTCAATACTATTGAAGAAGAAGAAGAAGAAGAAGAAGATGATGATGATGATGACGATGAAGAGATGGAAGAACAGAAAAATGGCAACGAAATAGAAGAAGCCAATTATATTCAAGATCAATCTTTGATCAATGCTGATGAAAGTTCAATTGCAAGTCAATCTATGAAGCATTCAACGTCTTCCAACTGGAAATTATTAAGAGTGTTAGCTGGAGCTCATCAAGGTTGGGTAAGATCAGTATCGGTAGATCCCGTTACTAATAAATGGTTTGTCACGGGATCTTCAGATGCATCTATTAAAATATGGGATTTAGCAAGTCTGAAGATTAAGGCAACGTTAACAGGACATATAATGGGTGTAAGAGCATTGGCAATTTCCTCAAAGTACCCGTATCTCTTTTCAGGCTCAGAAGATAAAACAGTTAGATGTTGGGATTTAGAACGTACTAATTCCCCATCTGGTGCACAAGTTAGAGATTATCATGGCCATGTAGGTGGTATTTATTCAATGGCATTACATCCTGAATTAGACTTATTATTCACTGGTGGTAGAGATGCGGTTGTAAGAGTATGGGATATACGATCTCGAGCAGATATAATGGTGTTAACAGGTCATCGAAGTGATATAAGTTCCGTTGTAGCCGAAACAGGTGATCCACAGGTGATAACAAGTTCTATGGATGGTACTATACGATTATGGGATCTTAGAAAACAATCTACCGCATTAACCATAACCCATCATACTAAGAGTATACGACTGTTAGTACTTCATCCTCATGAGATGACGATGTGTTCTGGAGACTCAAATGGGAATTTGAAGCAATGGCTATTACCGAGAGGTGTATTATTAAATGAGTTTGGTAATGCAGATACAGGTAAGATTATTAATACATTAAGTATTAACCATGCAACCAATATATTATTTGCTGGTTATGATGATGGGAAAATGGAATTTTATGATTATATTAGTGGCAAATTAATTCAAACGGATAAATCATCATCAGTTTCTGAGGAGTCCGATTCAACAATATATGCATCTAGCTTTGATATGCTGGGCTTAAGATTAATAACATGTGAAGGAGATAAGAGTATTAAGGTCTGGGGTGAAAGTAACTTGTAAAATAGTAATGTACATTAAATATATATATAGGCTGTGTGTAAAAATACAAAATATGGTGACGTAACTTCATTTCTTTTCAATCGTTTACCACCCAAAACGTAATTGATTGGCAGTGAAAAGTGGAGGAGTCCAATTAAGTTTAGTTGGATCTAACTCGTGCTTCTTCTTTTCTTTTATTTTTTTAATTAACTTGTCATACAATATCATAATATGATCCGTAATAACAATTATATGTTGACCTTTATAGTATCTTAATATTTGTAAGGTTGTTAATGTATGTAAAATATCGGTTGTAGTCATACAAGTTATTGATGAAATTTCTTCAATTGTAATTTCACTAGTGCTTCCAGTTGGAGGCGGACTTGAATCTTCATCGGCCCGAGGATTATTCTTTCTATAAAGACTAGGACTGTTTCTTTCAACTAATAATTTAATCAATGAATCTGTCCAATAGGCTCTATATGATAATAAACCTAAATCAGATAAGGGCTTTTCAGGAGAACCTACTTTATGCTCAACATTTGACAACATATAAGAAAATTGAATTAATAACTTTCCATACCCTTTCTTTTGATAACATGGTAATGTGAGGATACATGCCACATTATAACCATCAGCACTCTCCTTCTCCTTTGAAAAATATCCCACAACATGATGTCCTTGATCTGATTTAAATGTCATAACATAGAATAAGAAAGGATCAACATCATAGTATAATGTTTTATGATCTAAGAATAATTTTGAAAGTAAACACAAGTTACGACACCAAGTTCTTTGTTTCCTACCATCAATTTCCCAGAAGCTTACTTTTGAATCTCGATAAATCTCATTTCCAGGTGGATGTTTCATTGAACATTTTGATCTGAATCTTTCAAATTGCTTCTTGGAACCAAAATAAGCTAGAGTGAAATCGCATATATAAATTTCATCTTCTTCAGTTAATTCAATAGGATAAGATGAAAAATACCATGGTTCTATTATATGTTCTCCTAAAATTACAGTTGATAAATTTCTAACTCTTGAAACTTCGGAATGATTTTGAGTCATTGAACCACTAGTTCTTAATTTTTTAATTTCATCTTCTCTTGTGACAACTTCACCTGATCTCTTTAAACCTTGGACATTTAAATTATCTAAATCCATTTCATCATCATTAGCAGGAGTTTCTGCATTTTCACTATCACCAGGTTGTGGAGTTGCAGTTTCCGACTTTTGTTGCAGCATAGGAGTCAGTTTATCATTCTTTGAAGTAGTCTTTTGCTTTGAAGTTTTCTTTTTCAGTTTATTATCCTTCTTTTCATCCTTCTTTTCAGCTTTTATTTCAGGGTAAATTAAAGTTCGTTTAAAATCTATTCTATCAGTACTAATCCATTCATCTAAACGTTTATTAAATTCTTGATAATGGACATAAAATTCCGGCTTACCCTTTCTAACATGCTGTTGTAAGATTTCAGCCAATCTAAATTCATCATCTTTAGATACGTATACTTTACATCCTATTATTATATCATGATCAGTAAATCTAGGTTCATCAGATACATCATCTTCATCCGTTATCTTGATTGGGGTATTTGCCAGAGGTGTAGGAGAAGATTCCTGCTTCTCCTCATCAGTCGGCATCTTGTATTTTGATTGATTACCTTAGTAGCGATATTGTTTTGTGATGAATGTCTTCTATTACAAAGGTTTTATGATCAACACAAAAATTTTTAAGCTTAAAAAAATCTTGTCACGTGATTATCTCACGTGATTCCCTAAAATTTATTCTAATTTTACTATTACAGTTACATAATATACTAATATAACTTAATTGAAAGTTTAGATTTCTTTAATAATTATTGGAAATGAATTTTCGAGGGTAATAATTTCGGTAATATTTAGCTTGTTAGCAATTTGGTTTGATTATTTCATTAACATTTTGCTGCATAATGCAAAATAGTGTACTTTATTTCAGCAATTTAAGAGATTATTTTATGATAGTGGAAAGCATATGCCAGGGAAAACAACTGAAACTAATTTCATTAATGGAAACAATTATCATTTGACTGGCTATAAATTTAAAACTATCAAGCAAGAGGGGATATGACAAT
>JAJMJS010000038.1:35574-123408 GCA_030563665.1 Scheffersomyces broadrunensis | reverse complement strand
CAAAGATATGGATTTTGTACAACGAAAAGCCAAAGATTTAGATGATTTAGATAAGTGCTTTGTTGAAGACCAGATTGGGCAAAGTTCAAAAAAGAGCAAAATTCAGACTATGAATGATGCCGAATACAATCCTTCTTTTAAATTAAATATCGAATAAAAAGATATTGATTAGTATCAATTTTTTTAAATTCAACTTGCACTTTTAGTATTTTCTTTAGCGTTTAATATATTAATTATATATATAAGCATGACTTGCCTATATATATTGATTCTTCATTGACTGGTAAAGTCCCTTTAAATATTTTTTTCTTAGTTGTTCAATTATGGATCGTCACTTCTAAGGAAAGTTATTTTAAAATACTACTAGATAAATAAGTCTTTGTTGAATAACATTTTCTTCGTCGCTTATTGTATTTACCGTTTGGAATTGGAACTTTTAATCAACTTTGTAATTCTTGATTTGTATCTTTTCTGGCTCTAATAATGTAAAATGAAATAATCACTATCTTTCCCTCTTCTTTAAAATACAACTTCCATTGGTAGCACATAAAATTTATCACCATTTTCTCTTACTGTTTCATTATTAGAATCTCTTGGTAACAGTTTTCTCATATCAAAAGCATCTATATCATCATTAATTTGATTTCTATCATCAACCATATGTCGTCCATAATATCCCACCACTCTTCTATAAACTGAATAACCCAACTTTTCATATAATTGTCTTGCTAAAGTATTGGTAACTTTTACAAATAAATCAATAAATAATGTATTATATGGTTCTAATTTTGTTAATTGTTCTAATTGAATACATAAATATGATGCTAAACCAATTCTTCTATATTGATCTTGGACTGTAACTGCTGTTATATGAGTATGCCATTCATTCTTGGATAATTTTCCTTCTGTTTTACCCATCATATATCCACTAATTTCAAATGATTGATTAAAATCATTGGAAATTTCAACAGATTTAAAGAATAATGATGGCCAATCAATTAAATATTGTAAATAAAATGATATATTAAAATTTTCAGTTAATGGATCAAGATTGACTGGATTTAATTCGAATAAATCTTCGATTTGAAATGGTTTGATTGATGTCATTACTATTGTTATTGTTCAAATTAAATTAATCAATTCTTGTTGTTATACCATTAAAAATTTATTTAAAAATCAAATTCTGAATATTTTACACGACCCCCAAACAATAAAACGAAAAAAAAAAATTTGTTTCAAATCATCAACCAACTAAATATCAACTTATAGTTATATTAATTGATCAATCAAATATAAATAAATAAACACAATGTATGGAGGACAACCAAGTGAAGAACAAGCTAAGGCTCAAGAGAAATATGCTTATGATACTTTAAAATTTGCTGGTTTACTTGCTGGTGCTTTATGGGTCACTCCAATTATTTATCATTTTGTTAAAAAGCAGCTTTAAAGAAACTACAACAAAATTATATTATTTCAATTGTACATAGGTTAAATAAAAGAGAAATCAATATATGATATATATAATATATATATATATATACTAATTATCAACTTCAAGTAAATCATTTCTTAATTTTCCAATTTTTGTTGATAAATTTATAAATTCCATTCTTTCAGCAATTTTTGAAGCTGCTAATAAAGCTTTATCAGTTTTAATTAATTTTGAAATACTCAAAGCTTTATTTAATTTTGATTCTTTACAAGATTCTGCAAATAATTTTAATAATGATTTATCAAATGATATACTATATTTTGTTAATCGTTCCATAATTTCATCACTTTCTTCATCATTTATTGTTTCATCATTTAATGAATCACTAATTATTTTACCCATTGTTAATGATCTTAAAAAGAATTCTTCAGCATCATCATCTTCTTCATCATCTTCTTCATGATTTTCTTCGTAATCTTCATGATCTTCATCTATATCTTCAACATTTTGTTTTGGTTGTTTAATTTGAATTGGTAATTTAATTTCTAATTCAATTGGTAATGGTAATGGAAATCCAGGATATAAATTATTATTTTTTAAAATTAAGCAATTTAATTGATCTTTAAATAAACCTAATGGCCAACATTTCCAATTCTTTTTATTTGAATTTAATCCATAATTTGTAATTAAATTTTTACAATTTAAAATTGGTATCCATTTTGAATTATTAATTTCTCTCCAAGATTGTAAAATTAATAATGTATCATCAATACTTGAAATTATACAAGGATCATTATATTCATTAAAAAAAATCCCATTAATTAATTGATTATTTAATACTTTTTGAATGGGTAATATAATATCTTGTTGTAAAAATTTATAATCTTGATTTATATCAATAATTGAAAATGTAAAAATTGAATTTGAAATTTGATTAATTGAAAATAAAAAATTATTTGATGATGAAATAATTGTATAAATTGGATTAACTTTTAAAATATTTATACAAACTCCAAATAAATTAAAAAATCGAAGATATCCTAATGATGTACCAATTATAATAATTGCATTTATTGATGAAGTATTTGAAATTGAAATACTAGTAATTATTTCATTATTTAATAATGGAATATTTTTTTCCCATGAATCAGTTTCATTATCATGATATCTAAATGAAATTTTACCAATATGATTTAATTTAAACTTTTCAGAAATTCCTGAATATCCCAATAATAATCCCTTTTCATTAAATGAACATAAATCATATTTAGAATGATCAGTAAAATGATAGTCTTTATGAATATATCGATCATGAAATGATACGGTTATATTTTGTTCTTCATTACTACTATTATGATTACGAATTGACCAAACATTTCCAATTGAATTCATTCCAAGATATCTTCTTTGAATTGATTTATTAGAATCCAGAATCCAAGGTGTGGAACCGGGTGAAAAGGGTTTAAAATCTTCGGTGAAATCATTTAAAGAAGAAGAAGAAGAAGATATTTTATTATTCAAGGTGGTTGATTTATATCGTTTTATGGGTTGTTCAATGAGATCATCACCAAATAAGTCATCATCTTGATCAATAATCATCGAATCTTCTTCACCTTCTTCTTCATCTTCATCAACTTTAATACGATTTCTTTTATTATTATTATTATTATTATTATTATTATTATTATTATTAATTAAATTATCAAATGCTTCTTCATCGGAATCATTATTTAATTCATCAAGTAAATTATTACTAGTAGTACTAGTTGCTGTCGTATTATTATTATTATTCTTATCATTTAAAACCTGTTTAAAATAAATGACTTCACCATTAGTTGTACCCAAATATAAATCATTATTTGACCATTGTAAATTAATTAATAAATTATTTTCATCAAGTTTAACTTGAATTAAATTTTCAAGGTTAAAATTAATTAAATTAAAAATTTTAATTGATAAATTATTATACAATATTGATAAATAATGATTATATATTTGAAAATCAATAATTTTAAATCCTTCATTAATTCCCAATTCATAAATTTCTTCAAAGCTGGTATTAAATATTTTAATACTAGAACCAGTTGAAATTAAGTATAGATTATTATTATTATTATTATTATTATTATTATTATTATAATGTTCAAATCGAGTAGAAATTAATTCATCTTTATGATCCTGTAAATAATTAATTTCAGTTAATGATGTAAAAATCTTTGAAATAATTATATTTGATTTTTTAATAATAATTTCTTCAATATTAAAATCATAAATATTAATATCACCATTTGATAAACTTATAGATAATTTATTATTATTATCAATTAAATTTAAATCAATAATCAGATCAGATAAATTAATCGATTTTAAAAGATTATATTGATTATTATTATTATTTAAAAATATCAATTGTTTATCATCACCTCCAACAATCAAATAATTATCTGTTATTTCAAGACATCTAATTGGTAATTCAGATCGATAAATAATTTTAGTTGATAAATCAATTGAATTAATTAAATTATTTAAATTTAAAACTTCTATAGTACCATTTAAATTAGTAATATATAAATTTGGTTGATTATATTTAAGACCAGTTAAATTATTTTCAATATCAATTGATGTTGGTTCTAAATCAGGTTCATTTAAATTATAAATTTTAATTAATCCTTCACTATTTCCAACAATTAATCGATTAGATAAAGAATCAATCAATACTAATGAGTTACCATCTGGAAATGAAGTGATTCTTTCTTGAGTTGGACTCATTGTTGTTGATGTTGATAGTGATAAATATTTATTAATCTATTGAAAAGTAAATATGAAATATGAAACCAGCACTAGTTCAAAAAAATTTTACCAATATAAAATAAAGTAAATGAAAACAACGCGTTAAAAAAAAAAAAAAATTAAAATAAAATTACGCGTAAAAAAACAAAAAGATAGAAAAAATTGAAATCTGCTGATTAACATCACATGACATTGTTTGATTGATTAAAATATACATAATAATATTAAATAATAAGTAATAGTAATAATAATATTAGTATAATAATAAATAAATATAAAACCAGTTAATGACATTTATTTTTAATAAACTTTAACTTTTATTTTACTATTATTTTGATTATTATTTTGATTATTATTTTGATTATTATTTTGATTATTATTTTGATTATTATTTTGATTATTATTTTGATTATTATTTTGATTATTCTTATTAATAAATTCTTTCTTCTTATTTATTAATTTGACTCTTAATAAATATAAATAAATATATAATTTAATTGGTATATTATTCATTTTTATAAATATATATTTGTATAACATTTTATAAAAGACTATTAAAATTATTTATGTATAAATTAAATTATATATATAGTTTTATTAGCATAATAAAATTTTTGGAAAGATTAAAGAAATAAATAAAATAATTAAGTAAATTAAAGTAAATAAATGTAGATTATAGATCAATTTATGGTAGATGAATCTAAATTACTTAAAATAGATATTTTCATATATATATATATATATATATATATTACTTTAATATACATTAATATGAATTATATTAATTATATTAATGTATAGATCCAAACATCAATAGTTAATAAATAAGTATGTTTAGAGTGAATTCTGCCATACATAAAAAAAGCATATATATGTATATATATTTCGTATATTATGTTATATAAATTTATATTATAATAATATAATTAATATAAATAATAGTTAATAAATTTAAGGATGGTTTATAAATAACACAAAAGATTCTTTTAAGGAACATTTTCCTGTCACAGTAAAAATAGTTAGGGAGAGAGAGGGGTGAGATTCTTTTATTATGAGGGATTAATTTAAAGTAAAATTTAGGGGGGGGTGGTGGTCGTGTGAAAAATCTTCACTAAAAGTTGCGAAACCATATATAATAAATAAATAAAATAAATAATAATAAATCATAATAATAATAATAATAATAATGTCTGTTTTAATTGGATTAAAAGTATATACATATACGTCATTAACATAATATATAACATATAATATATGTTACATGTTATATTATATTATATTCTCTTAAATTGGTTAAATAAAGCGCAAGATCTATTATTATTATATATCCACTCAATATATGTATTTTAAAAATAAAAATAAAAATAAAAAAAAAAAAAAAAAAAAGAAATTTCTCTCTCAGTAAAAACAAAAAAAAAATTTTTTTTTTTTTTTTTTTGAGGGAATTAAAATTTTTCTCTACCAGCAATTTTACACCAAACATACACCAAAAATTTTTTTATTTTAATTGGGTGAGTTTTTAAAACTATAAAATTAAATTATACATAGTTAATTAATTTAATTTCATATTCATCTAAAATCTTATTGATAACCAGTCACACAAAGTAGTAGCTTTATTTGTTTATTTCTTTTTTTTAATTAATTTTTTTGTAATATGAAATAATGTGCTATTTAAAATTTTTTTTTATGTTTTTTTTTAATGGGCAATGGCCCCCTAAGAATCAAAACACAGCAAAAATAAATAAAAAATATATTTTTAAATTATTGCAGCGTGGATTTGCAATCATTTAAATTTAAGTAAATATAAATGAATATAAATAAATATAAATATTTCAGTTTTTTTAAACTTGTTTTCCCTTTTTCTTTCCTTTTTTAAAGTTTTAATCTTACTTCTAATTGTTCTACTTCTAATAATCTTTTTCCTTTATAAAGTGAATGTCAAATACTGATTCAGTTAAGGCTGACCTTGAATTAGAACATATTGATGATGATGATGATAACCTTTCAATTGTTTCACATGCTGAAAATTATTCAATTAGATCAAGAGATATAACCCATACTCATGATAATGATGATGATGATGATGATGATGATCATGATGATGATCATGATGATCATGGTCGTCGTCACTTGGATGATGAAGAACGAATTTCTTCAGAAGAAGAAGATTCTATTTCTTCTCCAAAACAAGAACCAATATCTGGTACCATTAAACAAAATTGGAGAGAAATTTTTATGCTTTCATTTTCTTCATTAGGGGCTATTTATGGTGATATTGGTACTTCTCCATTGTATGTATTAAACTCAATTAAATATAATAATTATCCTCCTTCTAAAGATGATATTTATGGTGGTATATCTGTTATTTTTTATCTTTTTACTATTATTGTTATATTTAAATATGTATTAATTGTTTTATGGTTAGGTCCAAATAATGGTGAAGGTGGTCAAGTGGCAATTTATGCCAAGATTGCAAGATATCTTAAAATTGGTCCCAAGGGAGTTGTTATACCTGGTGCTGCTGAAATTTCCGATTTAGAATTATTAACCAGACAAGATACAACTTCATCATTTATGTCAACAAATTCAAATAAATCAAGAATTGAAAAAATTAAAAATAATCCAACATTTTCAAAAATTATTCAAACTTTTATTTTATGTGCTTGTTTTATTGGTTGTTCATTAGTATTTTCAGATGGTTTATTAACTCCCACCACTTCAGTTTTAAGTGCTATTGGTGGTATCCAAGTCGCCGTACCTTCATTCACAAATGTATTGGCTGTTTCGGAAGTTATTTTAATTGCATTATTTGTAATTCAACAATTTGGTTCTCATAGAATATCATTTTTATTTGCTCCTATTGTATTTATTTGGTTAATTGGATTAATTATTTGTGGATTATATAATATTATTAAACATGATCCGGGGATTTTTAAAGCTTTATCTCCATATTATGCCATTAAATTATTAAAAAGTTGTGGTATAAATGTATTAGGAGGTGCTATGTTATCAATTACTGGTACCGAAGCTATGTTTGCTGATATTGGACATTTTGGTAGATTACCAATTCAATTAACTTTAGCTTGTTTTGTATATCCAGCATTAATAATTTGTTATTTAGGTCAAGGTGCTTATGTTGTAAAACATCCAGATGCTTATATTAATCCATTTTTTTATTCAATTCCAGGTGGTTTAACATCAGCTCCTTATTGGGTAATGTTTGTATTGGCAACATTAGCTACTATAATTGCCAGTCAAGCATTAATTTTATCAGTATTTTCAATTGTATCTCAATTAATTAATTTAGATTGTTTCCCTAATTTAAAAATTGTTCATGTATCAAAGAATTATGTTGGTAAAGTTTATATTCCATCAATTAATTGGTTATTAATGATTGGAGTTTGTGCTACCACGGCTGGATTTCAAAATAGTAATAATGTAACGGCAGCTTATGGATTAGGTATTACTTTGGATTTTATTGTTACATCCCTGTTAATTATCCTTTGTATGTTTTATGTTTATAAATGGAATATAATTTGGCCAATTATTTATTTATTAATATTTGTTCCATTAGAAGTATGTATGGTGGTGGCCAATTTATCAAAAGTTGTTCATGGTGCTTGGTTCCCCTTAATGATGACTGCTTTAAGTTTTACATTTTTAAGTATTTGGAGATGGGGAAGATCAAGAAAAGTTAATTATGAATTTTCCACTAGAATTAAAATTGGTGATTTATATCCTAGATTTAAACAAATTCCTGAAACTTTTAATTTAGATTTAGGTAATACCAAGACTACTGAAGGTGCTGGTGATATTATTGAACAACAACATCATCGGGTTGAACAAGTTCGAGATAAAAGAGATACAATTAATTCCAGATATGGTAAAACTACATTACAAAGACATGAAGGAATTGCAATTATGTATAATGATTCATCAATGCAAAATGTTATTTCACCAAATACGTTACCCCAAATTTATGGAAAATTAGTTTCAAACTTTACATCAATACCATCAACATTTATATTTTGTTCAACTAGAGTATTATCAATTCCTTATGTTCCTCAAGATGATCGTGTATTAATTGCCTCTATGAAAATCCCTCAACATTATAGATGTATTTTAAGATTTGGATTTATGGAAGATATTAAAATTGATCATGAATTAAATAAGCGAATTATTAAATTAATTCCGGAATCTAATCATTTAGCTAAAAAATTTTCGAGAACTACGGATAATTCAATTGAAATAATTTCAATTGATAATATTCCAATTTTACATATTTTTGAAAATAATTTAATTAGATGTCATGATTATTCAAGTGATGAATATAAAACTAAAAATCCATTTAAAAAATTCCAAAGATTAATTAGATCAATTTTAATTAATCATTTCTTTAGTCCTTTAAGTTCTTTAACTCAAGAACGTGGAAATCTTGTAAAATTACAAGATGAAATTGAAGAAGCCGATAAAAAATTATTTATCGGTAGTATTTCAAGAATATAACAACCTCCTTCCACCTACTTTATAGAAATTAAATATATTTTATCTTATTTTATTTTATTTTATCTTATTTTATTTTATTTTATTTCACTTTATTTGAAAAACCTATGTATAATACAAAAATTCTAAATTCTATGCCCATTCTGGTTTAGTATGATAATCACTATCAGTATTATTTCTACCACCACGGTTTCCTCCACGTCCTCCTCTATGATTACTATAACCACCTCTTCCTCCTCTCCAATTAGAATCGGATCCTCCTCTACCTCTAAATGATCCTCCTCTACCACCTCTACCTCTTCCTCTACCACGGCCACGTCCATCACCAGTATGAAGTGATTCTTCACCAAATGTATCTAAATTAAGGGATTTTTCTTCGGCCCATCTCATAGTTGATCTTGTAGTTGATGAAGATGATATATTATCAAAAAATGATGAACTTTTATTATAAATAGAATGTTCTAATTCTCGTTCACTTTCTAATTCTTTGCTAAACTTAGCATTAGCAGATTCAAAATCAAACTCTTCGGTTGGAATTTCAATTTTTGAATTATTTCTTGGTTTTTTATTATTATTATTATTATTATTATTATTATTATTATTATTATTATTATTACGTGATTGTTGAGGATGAGATTGGGGTTGTGCTTTAGATACTTCAGTCTCCTTTCTGGTTTGCTCAACTTTAGGAACTGAACCTTCTTGAGATTCAATTTGAGTTTTACTTGCCGGTTCTTGGATTTTGGTGGTTTTAGTAGGTTGGGGTTCACTTGCGAGTTCTCTAGTTGAACTCGAAGTTGGTGCTGGTGCTGTACTAGTAGCTGAAGGAGCTGGAGCAGCAACCCCTGTAGCTCTACTAGATTGTACATTAGTTGTAGTTGCTGGAACGTATTGTTGAGCCGCTGGTTGCTGTGGTGGTTGAGTGGCTTGAGCTTGATAGTAACCAGTTGGAGGTGGAACATAAACATCTGGTTTTACTTGATCAATTGGAGTATCTAAAACATTTAAATCTTTAACATCAGATCCTCTAAATACAACATAATCATAAATATCAGTACCTGGTAATACTTCTAAATTTGGAGTACCTACTTGTGCCATTCTACCTTCAGTACCAAATAATCTAACTGATTTTAATGCAACAGTGGCATCATTAGCATTAATACTTTCTAATATACCAACATAACGAAGACCTTTATTAGAAATCAAGGAGATGGTTTTACCAATATATTCAGACATGTTTGAATGATTAAAATGGTTAAAATTACCGCCTTTAAAATTAAATCCTAATCAAATTTTCATTCTCCAACTTTTTTTTCTCTCGTGGCGTTGGTATTTTTTTTTTGTGTGTGTGCAAAGATTATTTACACATAGCAAGGAATCAAAATACTTTATAACTGATTTAATATTCTATTTAGTTGTTATACGAATATTGAATAGTAGATGGTCTAGTTGGTTGTTAGAAGTATTAAAACTAATTGAAAAATTTTCTCTTATGTAGTCTTAAAATTACATGTCATTCTCTAAACTTAAGTTTTGTTAAAATTAAACGCCAATAATTTTGAAAAATATTTTAAATTATATTTATCCTCTTTTCATATTGGTAGTAGCTATCAAAGAATTTTAACAATAATAATCAACTAAGTGATACTGATTTCATTATTGCCAAAGATTTGTTAAATGTCTGCAAAAAATGGACGACATTTCTTGTTGTGCGACATTTATAATTTCCAGCAAAAATTCAAAAAATTGTAACTCTTTAAAACAAGTAAGATATATAGATGAATTAGCTTACAAGCAAAACAATACAATACAATATACTATATAATGTCTGACGTTGAAGATCAACTATCTGCATCATCACATACTCCTGATGTGGAAGAACCAGATGCCACAGTAGGAGGAGAAGAAGAAGAAGAAGAAGAACAACCAGTTGAAGAAAATCAAGAGGAAGATCATGATAATGAACAAGAACAAGAGCAAGAGGATTATGAGGATGAAGAAGATGATGACGTTTTTGCCATACAGTCACATAAAATAAGTAATGGAGATAATATAAGAGTAACTAAAAAGAAAATCATTAGAAAAAGTGCTAATGATTTATCAAGAGTTCCTTTATCATCAGCAGAGGGAAATATTGAAATCGGTGATGAATATGCCAATACTGATCCACAAACTAAGCGTAGATTGGCATTAGAAGAAAAAATGGATCAAGCTATTAAGAATAAATCTACTAGACGTAGACGAGCAGATGAAGATGATTTAGAAAGAATGCAAGATGATAAAATTGATTTATTAAAGGATCAAATGATTAAAGCTGCCAATTCAGATGTTGAAAAGAATAGTAATGGAGAAATTGCAACCGATAAATTAAAGTTATTAAAAGAAGTTATTGAGATTTTATCAAGAGCTGATTTAGCTATATCAATATTAGATAATAATTTATTAGAAGCAGTTAGATTATGGTTAGAACCATTACCTGATTCATCAATGCCAGCTTATCAGATTCAGAAGGAATTAATTCATGCATTAGAAACATTACCAATTAAGACTGATCATTTGGTTGCATCAGGGATTGGGAAAGTATTAGTATTTTATCAAAGATCGAAAAGAACTGAACCAAGTTTAAAAAAAATTGTTGATAGATTAATTGGTGATTGGACAAGACCAATATTAAATAAATCAGATTCATATAAGGATAGATCAGTTCAATTTTCGGAATATAATCGTAAAGATTATATCAATAAATTAACAACATCATCAAGGTCTGCATTAAATAAAGCAAAGGAATCAAAAACTTTATACGAACAAACTGCTGAAAGAAGAAAGAGAGCAGCCATACCAACTCGTAGAACTGCAGCTTATAAGATTGCTCCTAAAGTTGATAGTGAATTATTAAGAAGAAACTTGATAAGATCTAATAATAATGATGATAGATTTAGAAGACTTAATAATAAATTAACATCAATGAGTATTAAAAGAAAAGTTGCAAAGAAGGGTGGAGTTTCGATTGAAGGAAGAAATTTGCCTGGTTTTTAGGTTTAAATATAGTATAATATAATATATGATTAAATAATAAAAGAAGAGTATTTTTTTACAATATTGAACCATCTTTTAAAGATAATTTAACGCTCTATTTTAATATTCTACATTGGAATAACATTTTAATTAATTCCTTTTATAACATTTTTTAATATTTTTTAATTTTATATTTGTTGTTTCTTGTTCAATATACACGAAGAAAAAGGTTATTGGTTTGGATAGTTAATAATCATGGATTGAATGAAAACATATTGATTAATTTAATTTAATTTATTGAATCTAATTTAATTAATGATGATATTGTAAATGTGAAATATGTGATTTTTTGAAAAATGATTATATCGAATAATAATATATATATATAATATCTATGATCTTGGTTTTTCCTTCTTTTCTTTCCATAAAGCTAATAATGAAACACCAGAAACTTTAACAACTTTAAATCTAACCCCTGGAATATCCCCCTTAGCTTTACCTCTTCTACCAAAACCGGCTAATAAGACTTCATCATTTTCATCGACGAAATTTAAACAACCATCATTTGGAACGAAAGCAGTAACTTTTTTACCGTTTTTAATTAATTGGACTCTAACACACTTTCTAATAGCAGAATTTGGTTGTTTAGATTCAATACCAATTTTTTCTAAAACAATACCTTTAGCGTGAGATGAACCACCAAATGGTGATGATTTGAAAGCTGTTCCTAATAATCTTGCTTTATAAGATTGATCAGCCCATCTGTTATCACGACGATGAACTCTTAATTTTCTAGCGGCGTTAAGACCTCTTGGTTTACCTTTACCCATGATTGATTATTCCTTTTGGTGATTAGCTGAAAGTCTTTTAAAAGTTAAAAAAAGAAAATTTTATTAAAAATTATAGATTTTTTTTGTCTATGTTCAGAATCCTCTGCTCCCAATAAAAATTTTAAAAAAAATATTAACTATGAGGTGAGGCTCAAATTAAATTTTACTTAGTTAAGGAAATTCTCACTCACTCCACTCTCAATCATACTTAAAAATAATTCAATTCTTTTTTGTTGTTGTTCTTAACTATGAGTACTGTATATACTGCACTCACGTGTGAACAGACATTGCTTAGGGCTTCAGACCTAAAGACTAGATGTCGCAAATAACGTTATCGGCGACATCTAACTGTCAAATGTCGCGTATATAATAATATCATAAGATAAAGGAAAAGACTGCAAATGATAACATAAATAAATAAATAAATAAATAAATAAATGAATAAATAAATAAAACGTGTATAATAATATAATATAATATAATAGTACTACTAATAACTAACATAAATAAATAAATCTATTAAACTTCTATTCTTCTTTCTATACTTAACGTCTTAATGCTTTGTTTTTCTTAATTAAAGTTAATAAAAATAAGAAAAATAAATCAATTTGATCTTTAAACATAAATAATAAACCTTGAACAAATACTCCCTTTAATAATTGTGGAGCAATACCTTTATATAATCCATGGAATTTTTCAGTCTTCCATAAATATGCTAATGCATGAGTAAAACTATCAAATTTAATATCTTCTTCATCATCATCATCTTCATTAATTATTGGTTTACCATCTTTATCAACTTTTTTACTAACCTTCTTTTGTAATATTGCCTTGGAAACAATTAATGGTTGGGTTGTAACAGTAGCTAAAGATTTTGCTAATACTCCTAATGAAAAGCTTTCTAATGGTTTAAGATATTCTTTATTACCATATAAAATTTGCTTTAATCTTTCATATGATCCATAAGTTATTGAAGGATTAATACACAAAACTAAGGAAACTCTTAAACCTCTCCATAATCCACTTATACCATCTTGTTCTAAAATTTCTTTAGCTAATTGATATAATGATTTATGATTTTTATCAGTTTGTTGTTGAGTAGTTATAACTCCAATTGGCATAGTAAACAATTGAGATATAGCAGCAGCTAATGCACCAAGAAATAATTCAGTTAATGTATTAGGTTTATGATTTGGAATATGTTTATTTAAATTAGCATAAACTCGTTTAACAATTGTATACCAATAAAAATATGAAAAATTTTGAGCAGCAGTACCTAAAATTGATGAAAATAATCCATGATACCAACCTAATATACCCTTTTTTGCATAAATTTTTTGTAATACATCTAATGTATTTTTATATTTTAATTCATGCTTTTCAGCATTATATTTTTGCTTATAAACTGATTCTTCTAAATCTGATTCACTATTACTGGCGGAGGTTGATGATTTTTTATCAACTTTTTTGACTTGAGTTTGTATTAATGTTTTACTTAAATCTATTGGATAAATCAAAGTATTGGCAATAACTGAAGCTAATGCTCCACTGGCTGCCTTTTCAAGTGGTGTAAGTGTCATTATTTATTTATATGATTTTGATTTTTAAATTTATCGTGTGAAAAATTAAAAGGAAATTAATAAGAAAGGAAATTATATATGTTAATTAAAAAGGGAAATGAATTGAATTAATAATATTATTGAATATCTATGATTGAAAGTAATAAATTTACCTTTCAATTGATTAAAATTACTTTTTGATTAGAGAAGAAAGAAATTATTTAAAAACAAAAAGTTGAAATTAAAAGATTTGGTAAATTATTTATATATATAAAAAACCGAGGCCCAAATTATTCCCCCTTTATCAGCTGAGTCTCCGAGGAATAATTATTCCCCACAAAATGTTAACTATTGCAGTTTGGATGTCATCACACCTTTGGGTTATTATATGGATAATGAAATCAATGGATATAAGAACATAAATATATATATAAATTATATTTATATATACGTATTCTAATATCTATTTAAAGTTAAATGCCGGGATTGTTGATTTATAGTTTAATGTTTTATGGGGTATAATACATCGTTTATTTTTTTTAAAAAAAAATCTGTTGAATTACGGATAAAGGATTTTCTAGATGGATAATGTATAGAAGGAATTTCAATTACTTCATTTACAGATAAAGTATGATTATAGTCAATTGTTGTATTTTTCTATTTTCTGTTGTATGTTCTATTTGTTCTATAAAAATGACCCTTACAATAGAGACTTATCAGAAATGGTATGTGATCCACGCAAAGTTGCAATCACAAAAACTTTATCTCCAAATTTTAACATCTCTTTCAACACCACTTGACATTAATAATTCTTGATTATTACTGTCAACAAAATTTATAAAATCTTTAATCTTACTTTTGTGACCTTTTAATTCAATTAACACTTTATCATATAATAAATCAATACCTCTAATTATTCCATCATCACCTGCTACCCAAACTCCAGTAACTATTTTATTTGAATTTAATCTCCATGATATAATGGTTTGACTATATTTATCTTGTGGTGATAAACTATTTAAATTCTTTAAAATTTGATTTCTCTTAATTGGTGGTAGTGATGCTACTGCTTGTTCTTCTTCTTTATCGTCCGTATCATCTGTTATATTATCAAACTCTTTTAATGAAACTATTATTAATCTCATGAATGGTTCATGAGATGTTCCAACTGCAATTAATGGAATTGAAGTTGAATTTTCTTGATATTGAATTATTAAGTATCTTGGTGAAAATATTGTTAATGAAAATTCAGCATCATTTAATGAAATCTTATATTTTAATGTTAATTGATTATTCTTTAATATAAATACATCTAATAATGTTATATCATTTTTACCTAATATTATAATTAATTGATTATGATAATAAACTATATCAAAACAACTACCTTGATTCTGTAATTTTATTTCGGTTATAAATTCAAATTTATTGTCTTTTCCATTTAATTTAAATGCTTTTAAAAAGAAATCCCACCCTAAGGAAATGAAATACTCTTCACCTTTGATTTTAATATATTTAACATCAACTACTAATCGTTTATGAGCTTGATAACTCGTTATTAATTTAAATTTAATTATTTGTTGATTATATTCATATTGATAATAATTAAATTTCCCATCAATTCCAACTAATAATAATCTATTATTTTGCAAAGTTATAATCTTTTTAATAACAGTTGAACCAATTAAATTTATAAATGTATCAATTAATTCATTTGCTTTCAAGCTTACTACCAATAATCGACAATCATTGGTACTTAAAAATATTAAATCATTAGATTGATCATAGCTTGATGATATAATTAATCCATCAACATTCTTTAATATTTTATCTTGTTGAGGATATGGTGATGCCCAATTGTTAATTTCTTGTTTAATTAAAGTTTGTAAATCTAATGGTAATTCTTTATCAACATCAATTTTTTCAATACTCTCATTCAATTCATCAAAATTAATTCTATCACTTACAATTTCTTCTAAACTTTCATTGGATTTATTTAATGGTTTTGGTACAATAGGTTTACCATGCTCTTCTTCAAATTGTTTTAAAGTTTGATTATAATTGTTGGTTTTAAGAAAATGAGCAACTAGTTCATGAACTGCTTCTTTTGTAGGTTTACCCTCTCCTTGAACAATTGACATGATTTAATTGTTACACTACTTCAATTAGTTAATATTAGTAATTATTGATTTAAAGTGTTGAAATTTTTTTTGATAGGAAAATTAAAAAAAATTGGGTCTAGGTCGTACCCGGATTCGAACCGGGGTTGTCCGGATCAAAACCGAAAGTGATAACCACTACACTATACAACCAATTATTTTCGAATTTTTCCGAAATGTTAAATTTGAATTTGTGGGTGCACTTGTGTAACATCACGTGATGTGCTTATTTTAGTGGGTAATAATTTTTATTATTTTTATTGAGTCCTACACTGTGTAAACGTATTTCTAATTTTAGAAATCTGCGGATGCCATTCCCATTTGACAGGAGATCACATGATTTGAGGGTTGTTTATTGATTGTTAAATGATACACACTATAAATACAATTATAATTATAACGCTATATAAATAAAATTAAGAGTTTATCCTGTTATTACTTATTTTTATTCATTTTAAAATGGGAAAGTTTCAAGCAGAAATTTCCATATGGTAGCGCTCATAAATGAATAATTTTTGATACACATTTGACGTATTAAATTAACGAGATTTTTTTAAATAGAAATATTAAAGATATAAGTTAATATTTAATAATCATTCGCATTAATTGTTAACATATTTAAAGTCATAAAGTCATAAATGAATAATTAAATATAATTAAATATATATTATTTATTTTTGGTACAGCCCTGTTTTACTATTTTTAACTTTTTATTTTTTTTTTTTTTTTCACCCCTTTTTATTTTACGCGCGCCTCGTTTCTTTTTTTTTTATGATGATGATTATGACTATCCCGTATCAGCTAAGAATTGAAATTGTATAATGGAGATAAACTATATAAATAAAACTAGATAACCATATTATAATATATAAAATATATATGTATCGACGAACAATCTAACACACTTACATATTATCTTACTAATTAATTAATTACCCACATTTATTCAATACATTTATATATAAATCATAATACTCAATATGTATGTTAAAGAACTTATAGCAAGATCATTCGCTGAAAATGTTAAAAGTACAGCTGAATCATTTAGAACTTGGGATACATGTATGGCTAATAGAACTTGTAAAATAGTTGCTATAGTTGGAATATGTTTAGCAGGATTGGTTGTGATTTGGATCCTTACCACATTAATTCAATGTATTTGTATGGGAGCTACATGTATAGAAGCATTATGTTGTTGCTTCTGTTGTTGTAGAAAATCTAATACCCAAACTTATTCACCTCCACCTCAACAACCAATGTATAATCCAAATATGTATCCACCTCAACAACTGCCTCAATATGGTAATTATCAATATAGAAGAAATCCTTCACCAAAATATGATACAAGTCAATTACCTCCTCAAGAAGCTCATTTTGGTTATGATAATAATGATACTAACAATAATCCATATCAACAACAATATGATAGATATGGAGCTGCATTGCCAGGTCCAAATGATTATGATAAAGACCCTGTTTATAGAGTAGTTAAAGTATAGTCTTTCCTTTTACTTTTTTTTTTTGTATTTTTATACCTTTAAACGATCACATTTCATGAGATATATATATATATATATAATGTATATTTATTTATTAAAATAAAACTTTAAATATAAAACCTATAATAACATAAACATGTTACTACTAACAAAACTAAAAAATGAAAGTATGTTTTTTTTATAAAAATAAAAAAGAATTAAAAATGTTTCTGAAATTTTTGAAAAGAAAAAAAAAAAAAGAAAAATTAGAGTTAAATAATTAAAAGGTTAAAACTCCCCAATTTTAAACCTTTTCAGCTAATTCTTCTAATAATTTATAATTTCTTTGTTCAATTGAACCATTACCTGGTAATCTAGTAGATCCCATTAAGAAGTTATCAACTTCTCTAGCACATTGTCTACCTTCTTGTATACCCCAAACAACTAATGATTGACCTCTTCTACAATCACCAGCAGCAAAAAGATTACCATCCTGCGAAACACGATAAACATTTGGATCAACAGTTCCAATAGTACCTCTCTTAGTCTTTACAACTTCTAAATTATCAGCTTCTGGACCAAGGAAACCCATAGATAATAAAACAACATCAGCTGGGAAAAATTCTTCACTACCTGGTACTTCAGCCATTTGCCAAGCTCCAGAATCAGAACGTTTCCATTCAACTCTAACAGTTTTAATACCTTTAACATTACCTTCACCATCATCTACAAATTCTTTTGATAAAATAGAATATTCTCTTGGATCTTTACCATAATGAGTGGCAACTTCAGTATGACCATAATCAACTCTAAAGATTCTTGGCCATTGTGGCCATGGATTATCTTTTGGTCTAGCATTTGGTGGATTTGGTAATAATTCAAAATTAGTAACTGATTTAGCACCATGTCTAGTTGATGTACCTAAACAATCATTACCAGTATCACCACCTCCAATAACAACAACATTCTTACCTTCAAGAGTTTTTCTAACTTCTTCTAATTCATCATCTAATAAAGCCTTTGTATTAGTTGATAATAATGACATAGCATAATTAATATTTTTTAATTCTCTACCTGGAATCTTTAAATCTCTTGGAATTGTAGATCCAACGGCAAATACAACGGCATCAAATGTTGTTCTTAATTCTTCAACTGTTATATCTTCACCAACAGCAGTATTACAAATAAATTCAATACCTTCGGCTGCTAATAAATCAGTTCTTCTTTTAACAATTTTTTTATCTAATTTCATGTTTGGAATACCATACATTAATAAACCACCTGGTCTATCAGATCTTTCATAAACTGTAACTTTATGACCAGCTTTATTTAATTGATCAGCAGTAGCTAAACCAGCTGGACCAGATCCAATAACTGCAACTGTTTTACCAGTTCTATGAAGTGGTGGTGAAGGTTTAATCCATCCTTGTTCAAAACCATGATCGATAATGGCACATTCAACTGATTTAATATTAACAGCATCACTATTAATACCTAAAACACAAGCACCATTACATGGAGCTGGACAAATTCTACCTGTGAATTCTGGGAAATTATTGGTCATTAATAATCTTTGTAAAGCATCAAACCATCTATCTTGGAAAACTAATTCATTCCATTTTGGAATAACATTAGAAATTGGACAACCAGTATCAGAAGTACAGAATGGAACACCACAATCCATACATCTTGCAGTTTCATATTTTAATTCTTCCTTAGATAATCTTGAGGTCATTTCATTCCAATCTTTGGTTCTTTCCTTGGCATCTCTGTATTTTTCATTTCTACGTTTATATTTCATGAAACCTTTAACTTTATCTAATTTAGCAATAGTTTTCTTTTCATTAACAGTATCCAAAACAGTATCTTCGACATCTAAAACTAATGGTTCTTTATGTCCATCTTTAGCAGAAACTGATTTTTGTGGAGCAATATGAACATGACCCTTTTTAATTTTAGCGGCTTCACCATTAGTAACATCTGAATCAGGATCTTCTTTAATTGATTTTAAGAAAGTATTTAATTCTTTCTTTTTAGCATCTTCAGCTAATTTCTTTTCCTTTTCAAGAACTTTCTTATAATCAAATGGTAAAACTTTAACAAATCTTGGTAAAATTCTATTGAAATCATTCAAGATTCTATCAGCAACTTCTGATCCAGTATAATGACGATGATCTTCAACTAAACCTCTTAAGAAAGCAATTTCACTTGGTTCAGTAACTTGAGATAACTCAACAGTATGAGTATTAATTTTAGTATTGAAATCTTGTGCCATATCTAAAACATAAGCAATACCACCACACATACCAGCAGCAAAATTTCTACCAGTACCACCTAAAACAACAACTCTACCACCAGACATATATTCACAACCATGATCACCAGTACCTTCAACAACAATGACGGCACCTGAATTTCTAACGGCAAATCTTTCAGCTGCAACACCTCTAATGAAAGCAGCACCAGATGTAGCACCAAAGAATGCAGTATTACCGGCAATGATTTGATCTTCAGCTTTAAATTTAGATTCCTTTGGTGGATAAACAATAATTCTACCACCAGATAAACCTTTACCAATATAATCATTAGCATCACCTTCTAATTCTAAAGTAATACCTGGAGCTAAGAAAGCACCAAATGATTGACCGGCAGAACCTTTAACATTAACATGAATTGTATCATGAGGTAAACCAGCTTCACCAAAAGTTTTAGAAACTCTATAAGATAAAGTGGTACCTAAAGTACGATCAGTATTAGTAATATCACAATCAATTGTAACTGGCAATCCTTTAGCTAAAGTAATTTCAGATTCATCAATTAATTTATTATCAAGTCTGATATGTAATTGATGATCTTGCTTTCTTACACAATGAGTAGGAACACCAGGTCTAATAGTATGAGCAGGAGTTAAAATTGGAGATAAATCAATATTAGCATTCTTGGTGTTTCTTAAATCTTCTCTAACCTTCAACTTTTCGGTTCTACCAACCATTTCGTTAATAGTTCTAAATCCTAATTGAGCCATAATACCTCTTAATTCATTGGATAAATAATAGAAAAAATTAATGACATGTTCTGGAGTACCTTCAAATTTCTTTCTTAACTCAGGATCTTGCGTTGCAATACCGACAGGACACGAGTTCAAATGACACTTACGCATAAGAATACACCCCATAGCAATTAAAGGAGTTGTAGCAAACCCCCATTCTTCCGCACCAAGTAAACAGGCAATAGCAATATCACGACCGGTCCTAATTTGACCATCAGTTTGTAAAACAACTCTTCCTCTTAAATCATTCAAGACTAAAGTTTGATGAGATTCAGCTAAACCTAATTCCCATGGTAAACCAGCATATTTAATTGAAGTTAATTTGGCAGCACCAGTACCACCATCACCACCAGATATTAAAATATTTTCCGACCCTGCTTTTGCAACACCAGCCGCAACAATACCAACCCCAACTTCCGAAACTAATTTAACAGAAGTTCTTGCTCTTGGATTTGAACATTTTAAATCATATAATAATTGTTTTAAATCTTCAATTGAATAAATATCATGATGAGGAGGAGGAGAAATTAAACCAACACCCGGAGTCGAATGTCTGGTTTTACCAATTTGTTCAGAAACTTTATGACCTGGTAATTCACCACCTTCACCTGGTTTTGCTCCTTGAGCCATTTTAATTTGTAATTCATCAGCATCAGCTAAATAATATGATGTAACTCCAAATCTACCGGAAGCAACTTGTTTAATAGCTGATCTCATGGTATCACCATTAGCATTAACAATCGATCTTGCTGAATCTTCACCCCCTTCCCCAGTATTGGATTTACCACCTAATCTATTCATAGCAACTGCAATGGTTGAATGAGCTTCCATTGAAATTGAACCATAAGACATGGCCCCCGTAAAAAATCTACGAACGATTTCTGTCCAAGGCTCAACTTGATCAAGTGGAACAGATGATGAAGTATCAATATCAAAATCTAATAAACCTCTTAAAGTACAATTCTTAACTGCTTCATATTCTTTTCTTGAATAAGCTTCATAAGCTTTTTCATTTTTATTACGAACAGCATCTTGAATTGAAGCAATAGCAGCAGGTTCATTAATATGAGCATCACCACCATCTCTCCAATGATATTCACCAGTTTCAGGTAATGCCACTGGTTTAATGGTTTCACGATTTGGATAACCTCGTTCATGCATAGAGAATGCATCTTGAGCAATATATTCAAATGTAATACCTTTAATTCTTGAAGCAGTACCGGCAAAACATCTATCAATAACAGAATTATCAACTCCAAGAGCTTCAAAAATTTGGGCACCTTTATATGAAGCTAAAGTTGAAATACCCATTTTTGACATAACTTTTAAAATACCTGAATCAACGGCATATTTATAATTTGAAATGATTTTATCTGATGTAAATGATTCACCTTTTAATAATAATCCTTCATCTTTCATTCTAATTAAAGTTTCAATGGCTAAATATGGATTAATACCATCAGCACCATATCCAACTAAACAACAAGCATGATGAACTTCTCTTGCTTCAGCCGTTTCAATAATAAGGGCAACTTTAGAACGTTGTTTTTGACGAACTAAATGATGATGAACCGCACCCACAGCAATTAAAGCAGCAATTGGTAATCTTGATGCTGAAGTTTCAATATCACTTAAAATAAGAACTTGATGATTATTAGCAATTGCTTTTGAAGCTTCTTGACAAATATTATCAATGGTATTAATATAACCTTGAATACCTTCTGATTTATCAAATGTAATATCAATATTTGTAACTGACCATTTTGGATAAACTTTTTCAATATTTTTAATGGAATTTAATTCTTTAGTGGATAAAATCGGTGATTTTAATAATAATCTATTACATTGATCTGGTTTCATTTCTAATAAATTACCTTGAGGTCCAACATAACATTCTAATGACATAACAATTTCTTCACGAATTGGATCAATTGGAGGATTTGTAACTTGTGCAAATAATTGACGGAAATAATCATATAATAATTTAGGTTGTTCTGAAATACAAGCTAAAGCATTATCATTCCCCATTGAACCTAAGGCTTCTTTACCTTCTGCCATTGGAGCCAAAACAAGGGAAATTTGTTCATGAGAATAACCAAAGGCCACTAATCTTGGATCAGTTTGAACGGTAATTGAAGTTGAAGTTAATGCTGGAGAAAGATCAATATTTCTAGCTTCTAATTTTTCTAATAAATCATTCATTGAAATCATATTGGCCATAACCCACGATTTAAAATCATATCTTGAAGCAACCTTTTGTTTTAATTCACGATCATCAACAATTCTACCTTCTTTTGTATCAACTAATAACATTCTACCTGGTTGTAATCTACCCTTTTGTAAAACTTTTTCAGGTTCAATTTCAATTACCCCCACTTCAGAAGCACAAATAATTCTATCATCATCAGTAACATAATAACGACAAGGTCTTAAACCATTACGATCTAAATTAGCTCCACAATATCTTTCATCCGCAAATGTGAAAAGTGCAGGACCATCCCATGGTTCCATAATAGTAGCAGCCCATTCATAAAATGCCTTCTTCTTAGGATCAATATATTCATCATTTTGCCAAGCTTCAGGAATCATAAGCATAACTGCTTCAGGTAATGATAATACACCATTAATAACCAATAATTCTAAAACATTATCAAATGCAGCTGAATCAGAACCACCTTCTTCAATAATGGGAAATAATTTATCTAATTCATCACCAAATAATTTTGATGACATAACCCCTTCTTTGGATCTCATCCAATTTTTATTACCTCTTAAAGTATTAATTTCACCATTATGAGCAGCTAATCTTAAAGGTTGAGCTCTATCCCAAGATGGGAAAGTATTGGTAGAAAATCTTGAATGAACCAAGGCAAAATGAACTTCAAATTCGGCATTAACTAAATCATGATAATAAGCAAACACTTGATTGGGAGCCAATTGACCTTTATAAACAATGGTTTTATTTGATAAAGTACAAATATAAAACCAATTATGTAATCCAATTGAATGACTTGATTGTTTTCTAAGAATAAATAATTTTTTTTCAAAATCTTTTTCATATTTTGAAGAAAATTCATCATTGGATAAATTTTCTGGTAAATTTGATAAAATAATAGCCGGTTGTAAAATATAAGGTTCTCTTGATAAAGCTGCAGGACCTAAAATTGATGAATCATGAGGAACTTTTCTCCAACCTAAAACTTTTAAACCTAAAGAAGTAGCAATACTTTCAAATGTTGAAATTGATTTTTCAAATACTGAATCATCTTTTTTAAAGAATAAATTACCGGTACCATATTGACCAGCATTTGGTAAATCAACATTACAATGATATTTAAATTCACGTTTTAAAAAAGCATGAGGAATTGATGATAAAACACCAGCACCATCACCATCTTTTGGATTTAATTCACCACCTCTATGAGACATATTACATAATAAATTTTTTGAATCCGAAATAATTTTATGAGATGGTTCACCTTTTAAATGACAAACAAAACCAACACCACAAGCATCTTTTTCTAACTCTGGATTATAAAGACCTTGTTCAATTGGTAAAGCAGAAGCCCAAGATTTATTTTCGGGAACTTCATCATATTGATAGATATTTGTTGTTGAGAATTCTTCTTGAGGTAAATAAGACATAATAAAATGACTAAATAATAATTAATTAAGGAATGTAATGTAAAGTATGATAATTTAGTATAGTAATATAGTAATATAATAATAATAGTAAATAGTAAATAGTAAATAAAAATAATAATAATAATAATAAAGATCTACTTTTGTTTATATCAATGACGATATGAAGTGTATAGTATCTATATAATATATGTTAATTGATGATAACAAGTATAACAATATTAATCAATGAAAAACAATTGAATGCGGGGACTTTTTAAAAGTTAATGAAATAAAAAAGTAAGATATCTTATAGGGGAAATAGATATAATTACTGATAAACACTTGATTTAAAAAGAATTAATTGATTGATTCACTAAACAACAAAAGAGATTGGAATTGAAATAAATAAGAAGAAGAAGAAGAAGAAGAAGAATAAGATTAAGAAAATTTTAAAAATTAAAAATTAAAATCAAAATTTTTTTTCTTTCAGGGAGATTAAATTTTTTTTGAATCACATCAGTTAATTTTAAAGTAAATATTAATTTTTTATGAATCATAATGCTTAAAAAACTTTTTGCGGTACCGGAAATTTTATACCAATTAACTTTAAGTCAATTATAATCCAAATATATATTTATTTATTTTATATGCCTTTTAACGCCGTTTAGTTAAGATTTATATTTAAGTATTATATATATATATATATTTAATTCAAATATCACAAAACTTATATTATAATATGGTAAATCTTTTCTTGTAATATATATACTTTTGCCTCATAAGATTGTTAGTAGTTCCATTAGTTATTACTGAAGGAGGGGTCAATCCCCTCCTTCAGTACTAAGAAATTGAATAAAGTATATAATTATTAAATGATTAAATAGAAATAAGAATTTAGTTATTGAAAGAAGTCAAAAATTGTAGATATTCTTATTTATTATTAACTAATTTTACTAATTTTACTAATTTCTTAATTAAAATTTACTGGGAATTAAAAAAAATCATATAAATTATTTTTGTTAAGGGTAGAGTGGGGAGAGATTTTTTTTTTAGTGAGAAAGAAAATTGTTTTTAGTGTAAAATTAAAAATTGTTGATAATCAATGGATGAACCAATTAAATTATTTTAATTTTTAATTACTGATAACCAATACAAAAACATCATTACCTCAATAATAACATATTATATTTATTATATATATATATATTATATATATATTATATATATATATATTATTCTTTATTGAATCATCAATTAATTCAGATTGATTTAATTTCATCTCATCTTATTTCATAATATATATAATCATTATGTATTATATATATTCAATAAAATAATAAGTTAATAAGTTATATTTAAAGATACATTTAATTTTTTAATTAATTATTTCGGCCCGCTAAAAGTATTTTATTTTATGTTTATTATATGTTATATAATATATAAATATGATATATAGTGATGTTACATGCAGGACCATTAATAAAAAATGTAACGTGGTGCAAGATAATTAGTTTAATTGGATAAAGATTAAATCTTTTTTTTATTTTTTATTTATGACGGTATTTACCGAGGGATCAGATTAAAAGATTATATCTGTGATCATGTGATAGAATGTCATGTTACAGAACGCGTGATCTTACACGTGATTTATTTTTAAATACAGGAAATTTTTCATTTTTGTATGTATTTTTTGAGCAGCATCTTAAAAAAATTATTCAAATACTATTAAAAATACTTAAATACTATCAATAATATCACAAACAATGACAACTGAATTAAAACAAGTATCATTTCCACCGGAGATACTAGCTAGAATTGCCCCTGATGTTTCGTTACAACGACATTTATCTCTTGGTTTAAGACCAAATTTACGTAATTTCTTAGAATTTAAACCCATTGAAATTGCATCATCAACCAATAATTTAACGACTAATAATAATAATATATTTGGATCATCAATAATTAAAAGTGGGAATACAACTGTCATTAATACTATTACATTAGGGATAATTGAAACCCCTAAGGATCAATATCATCAAGAATTTGTTTCAATTTATCCCGTAATTGAAATTCAAAGAGGTAGATCAGGAGCTCCAACTGATGAAGAAATGATTTTATCACAAAATTTATATGAAACTATTTTATATTCAAAATTAATTAAACAATCATCCTTACAAATTAATAATCTTGGATTGGCAGTTAATAATAATAATAATGAAAATAATAATAATGCCAATATTAATATTTATTATCCTGATTTACATCAAGAAGAATTTAATAATTTTAATTTAATTAATAAATCATCATTATCAACCTCATATTCATTTATTTTATTTTGTCATATTAAAGTATTTTCAAAAATTTCCACTATATTTGATTTATGTTATCAATCAATTTTATCATCATTACAAGATTTAAAATTACCTCGAGTTTATTTAACCGATTATTCAACGACTAAAATTCTGATTAAATCAAGAAATAGTAATACTAGAGGTTTAGTAGGAATAAATAAATCTAATTTTAATCTTGATATAAATCCTCAATTATTTACACCATTAGAATTAAATGATGATGGTGGTATAAGTAGTAATTTTGGTATAATTACTAATAATAATAATAATAATAATAATAATAATGAAGATGATGAAAATAAGAAAACTATATTAATTGCTGATTTAGAAGGTGAAGCAGAAGAATCAACTATTTTATCAAGAATTTCTTTAATTATAAATAATAATGAAAAAATTAAACGGTTAAGTTTAATTAATGGAGATATTAATAGTGAAATTAGTTTAGATATATTAAAAACTGCTATTGATGTAGCAAAACTTAGAGCAAAGGAAATTAATCAATAGAAAGTATATATATATATATTATAATGGTATTGTTAAATAGATAAATAAATAAATCATAAACAAACTAATAATAGATATATTACAATAAAAGCACAACTGTAAATTACAGTTTTGGATCTTCTTATCTATCTATGTTGTTTATAAAAAGTTTGGACCTATTATTAATACCATGTTGCGAATTTGCTGCGAATGGATCTCTACATTAGATTTACCCCATGGAATGCCTAATTATTTACTTCTTTTTTATTGATTTGATATTTTATTATTGATAAATTGATTATTCATATCATTTTTTAGTATAATTTATATGAATAACTATATTCAATTTTCAATTAATTATATGAAAATAGATCACTTTTTATGTCATAATAAATCAATAATTGTTAAATAAAATAATTGCGAAATTTTATTTAAAAATAATTTACGTAAACAAAAATATGTAATAATTTATAAATATAATTTATAAATAATAGATATGAAATTATAATATTCAACTATCACTATATCGATCATTATTATATATGATAATACATTAATTTTAATAATATCTTATATCTTATAATTGGTTTAGCTCTTGTACTTGCTTGCATAAACATATTCAAGATAATGATTAATAAAACTACAAGAGATGTATTTTATATTATTATAATCATAATTACCATTAACTATATCATTCAGTATATTATATTATATTATAATATATTATTATTATTATATCTTTCTTTATCTTATTGTATCTTATTATTATTATTTATATATTTCTTATCACATACATTATTTGTTTTTTTTTTTTTGGGTGAGTGCAGCGTTGAAAGATTCAAAAGGGGAGAAACAGACAGGAAAGAAAAGGACGCCCATTTACCATCACAATATGATTAATAATATAATTTAATATTTCAATATCAATCAATAGTTAATTATAATCTAATCGTAATCAGATCATATACACATACACATATATACAACTATAATATCTATTATAATCAATTATGGGTCAAGACCAAGAGTCATTGCCACCACGTCCTAATCTGGCAACTTCATCAATATCATCATCCACAATTAACTTTTCATCAGATAAATTAATATTACCCTCCCATTTATCAATTGATACCACCTTAAAACTGGATACTGAATCCTTTGTAGAGAATGAATTAATTGATAAACGGAATTTAATTGAAGAATTAATTGATAATAATAATACTGGTAAAGAAGGTGATTTATGGTATTTAATTTCAACTAATTATTTAAATGAATTTTTAAATTTATCAGTTTCAACTTTTGATGAATTAAAAATTAAATTAGGACCAATTGATTGTTCAAATTTAACTGATTCAAATGGTAATTTATATCCAGAAGATGAAGAACCAGTAGGGACTTATAATATATCACCAGAAATTTTTAATTATTTAGTTGAATGGTTAGGAATTATTGGTGATCCAGTTACAAGATGTCTTATAATTAATAGTGAGACTGGTACAAAGGAAGTTGAAAGATTACCTCCTGTGTTCTATGTCCATCAATTAAGTAAAAGACTGCTGCAACATCAATCATCATCTTCATCATCATCATCATCATCATCATCATATTTTAATAGTCGACATACTCAAAGTCATAATAATAATAATAATAATCATAATAATAATAATAATATTTATCCAATACCGCTTACTATATCAAGAACCAAAAAATTTAATGATTTATTAGATTTAATAAGAATAAATATATTAAAATCACCCAAAATTTCATCTACCATAAATGATTTTAGAATTTGGTTTATTGATTGTAAACAAGATTTACCGCAAACTTTAACCCTTTTAAATTTTATTTATGATATACCAAATAAAAGTTTAGTAAATCAATCAATCTTAAATGATACACTTAAAAATCAAGGTATAAATTCTAATTCTTATCATATATTAATTGAATCAAAGGATTCTGTTACTAAAAATTTCCCAATTGATAATTATTTAAATCATACAGATTTTGATCAATTTGATTTGGATTTAATTTTATCAAAATGTGGTAATTTAGGTTTAAATAATCTTGGTAATACTTGTTATATGAATTCTGCATTACAATGTTTATTACATGTACCTGAAATAAATTATTATTTTCTTTATAATTTATATAAACGAGAATTAAATATTGATAATCCTTTAGGAAATCATGGTGATGTGGCTAATTCATTCGGTTCATTATTAAAACAAGCATTTGATTCAACCAATAAATCAAGTTCTTCATCATCAATATCACCTCGAGAATTTAAATCTACCATCGGAAGGTATTCATCAATGTTTTCTGGATATCTACAACAAGACTCTCAAGAATTTTTAAGTTGGTTATTAGATGCATTACATGAAGATTTAAATAGAATTCATAAGAAGCCATATTGTGAAAAACCAGAATTAAAAGATGATGAAATAAATGATCCACATGCCATTGTTAAATTAGCTGAATTATGTTGGAATCAACATAAACTTCGAAATGATTCAGTTATAGTTGATTTATTTACAGGATTATATCAATCAACTTTAATTTGTCCTGATTGTTCGAAAACTTCAATTACCTTTGATCCATTTAATGATGTTACATTGCCTTTACCAATTAGTAAAAAATGGTATCATACATTTACAATTGTTGATTTATCAATTAATGGTCATGAAAAATTTCCTCAAAGAATTATGAAATTAGAAGTTGAATTAAATAAAAGTTCAAATTTTGATGATCTATTAAATTATTTAAGTAAATTTTTATTAATTTTACCTCAAGATTTATTCCTTTATGAAATTTTTAGAAATTCATTTTATAGTGATTTTCAATTAGATTATCAAAAGAATAAATTTTTACCAATTAGTGATATTATTAGAGATAATGATGAAATTCATGTATATTATATACCTCATGATCATGAATCAGATTTAATTATACCGGTTTATAATTGTATTGAAGATCCCGAGAAATCTTACAAAATAATTGATTCATTTGGCATTCCAATTTTTATTGTTTTAAATAAATTTAATGATACTATAAGCTTTGGTACAATTCGTCAAAAATTACAAGAAAATGTGGCAATTTTATCAAAAATTAATATTAATGAAGAATATTTAAAGATTAAACAAAGTTCAACTGATTTTGTTGATAAAAAATTTTATTCACCCAAAGATTTTCCGTTGTTGTTACAATATAATGAATCCAAAGGTGAAGATCAAGTTGAAGGAAAAGAAAAAGAAAAAGAAAATGAAAATGAAAGTGAAAGCGAAAATGAAAACGACAATGAAAATGGCAATGAAGATAATGATGAAGATGATGATCAAGGTTATTCATCTGATATTTCATTAGCAAATCCTTACATTAGTGCGGATTTTGGATTCACAATTAAATATTCTCAAGAACATTTCAATAAACCTCATACTAATTTTAAAAATCGATTAAATTTAAGATCAAATACAATAAAGAATAATCATTCCGCCAATAATAATACTAATAATAAATCAAATAGATTTATTAATGTTCCACTTCATAAACCAAATTTCTCAGAATTTCATGATTTGGCTAATAAATTAACTGATTTAAAAAGAAATTATTATCATTATTCGGATTATGATTTAAAATTAGATCAAGAAATGGATGCATTAGCTGAAGAAGTTGAAAATGATTTAATGGCTCAAGAAACGATATCATCATCATCATCATCATCATCCGATGCAAAAAACAATAATAATATTAATGATGAAAATGATGAACATGATGGATATGTTTTAATTGAACCAAAACATTCCAATCCAATTTTAAAACTTCAAGGTCCTCCTCCTTTACCTCCAAGATTATTAAATCCTCCACAATCAAATCTGTCGGATGAAGATACTGAAAGTGAACCAGCGTTAGGTAGTTTATTTGATTCAACTACTACATTACCAATATCTTCTGTTGCGTATGCGGAATCTATAAAACCATCCAATGCAAATTCACCGGTTGAATCTTCAACTTCAGGTATATCATCACCAAAGAATGATACTAATCAAATGAATTTAAATCATCCAACATTAATTAATAAGGATACTATATTACTTTGTCAATGGGATTATGATATTTATAAACAATTATTTGAGGATATTAATTTTCAAACTTGGGAAAATATACCATTTATTCCAAATCCTGAATTAGAACGTAGTAAAGCAAAATTTGAAAGACAAAGAAAAGCTAAAGTTTCTTTATATGATTGTTTAAATAGTTTTAGTACTCCTGAAATTCTTGGAGAACATGATTTATGGTATTGTCCAAGATGTAAAGATCATAAACGGGCAACAAAATCAATTCAACTTTGGTCAACTGGTGATATTTTAACAATTCATTTAAAAAGATTTCATAGTGCTCGAGCCTTTAGTGATAAAATCGATATGATTGTTGATTTTCCAATTGAAGGTTTAAATATTAATCCATATATTTCGAATCCTGAAGCAGGTGAAAATATTTATGATTTAATAGCAGTTGATAATCATTATGGTGGGTTAGGTGGTGGTCATTATACTGCATCAGTTAAAAATTTTAGGGATGGAAATTGGTATTATTTTAATGATAGTAGAGTTACAAAAATTAATGATCCACAAGAATGTATTACAAGTGCTGCTTATTTATTATTTTATAGAAGAAGAAAATTAAATGATGACAATAATAATTTCTTAGGTGGTGATAATTTAAATCAATTAATAAAAAATGGTCGTGAAATGAATAAAGAAAGCCTTTTAAAGAAAAAATCAAGTTTGGAATTAATATATAAACAAGTTGAAGGATATGCCACTTTTGAAGAACAACTTAAAAAGGAATTGGCTTTGGATCGTGAAATTGAAGACAGAAAATTGAAACAGGAAGCTTTAAAACAACAAGGTGTTGATTCTGATGCAGAAGAGGAAGATGATGAAGAAGAAGAAGAAGAAGAAGAAGAAGAAGAAGAAGAAGAAGAAGAAGAAGAAGAAAAAGCGCCAGAACTTTTAGCTAAAAAATCAAGACCATTTGAAAATACCAAATCTACAACAATTTCATCGGGTGGTAGTTTTAATTTTGAAAATGATGATATTGATGTTGAGTATGATGAAGAAATAGACAATATTCGAAAGCAAAGATTAATTTCAAAAGAAAAAAATACTAATAAATTAATCCAAATTAAGTCGAATGGAAAGCAAGAAGTTGCATCATCTCCTGTATCAATTTCGGAAATTGATGAATCTGACAATATTAATTCAGTTGATTAAATATATGTATAATAGAATGAATTTTTTTTTTTTGTATTTTCCAATGAAATCAGGAATTACATAATTTTTGATTTAAATTCCCAATTTGGGAACATAGATCTAGGAATTTGAATAATTTAATTATATTTGTAATCTAAAATATAAGAAAGTATTTGAACTTTAGTTATTTATATTTTCCTAATGATATAAAAACATAAGTTAATAGAAAATAAAAACAAAAAATAAGAAAATGACTATAGTTTTCATTAAATAAAATAAGTAGAAGATAAATAAATAGTTTAATTTACAAATTCTTTAACACAAATAATACCTTACATGCCTTAAATATATATGTAAAACTTTATGATTTATAATTTATAATTTATAATTTATAATTTATAATTTATAATTTATAATTTTTATTAATATATAAATATATATATATATATATTATATAAAGGATAAAATGCTATTTATCAAAAAAGTAGTCTTGAAGTAGTAATAGTAGTAGTAGAATTAGTAGCAACACAACTTAGAACCATAATAATAAAACTTTTAAACATATTTTCATAATATAATTGTATGACTTTTCTTTTTGGAAAATTATTTAGATTCCTAACTTAGTTCTTCTCCAATGTCTTCTTTTGGCATTATATCTAATACTGTTATCAGTTCTTAAACGGATCCATTGTGGTAATGGTCTGTTTTGCTTTTGAGCTTTAGCTAATTTTTGCTTAGTTCTAAAAGATTTTTGGGACTAGAAAAAAAGTTAGTAAATTAGGCTTTTTTTAATACTTATTGTTACACTTATGATTGTCATATTGTTATCATCTATTTGGTTGTATATCTCATTGGTTCTATGTTGAATAATATATGGTGATGGAATAATTTGAAGTCAACTTTTTGTGGTTACTAATGATAGGGATTTATTTGATTAGTTTAATTTTATTTGAATTTATTTATGATTGAATGAATAGACATATAGATGATCTAAATTACTTTGGTTATTCATTTTCGATCTTTTATTCGTTTAAACTAGTTGACTTGATGTGCATAATATTCTTACTCCTATTATTCTAAATTACTTCTAATTTTTTTTTATACATGTGGTTGGTTGAAATTTAATTATGATTGGAATATGATTATATATGACATTTGAATTGAAAACAACTGATTCTCATCGTGGCGAATAACTTATATTATATCATAAGATATATTATATACATATATATACATACAGGCATCTTTAGTCTTTTTTGAATGAACAATAGTTAAAATAAGAAAGAAATTAATAACAAAATTTTCATATATAATTTTTTTTTTACTCAATAATTTTGTGAGAGTTAAAAGAAGAATTTTTAAAATTTTTTATGAGCAGTATATAAGAAATAAACTGTAAAACTTTACAGGTTATAATCAGACAAATTTACATGTTGAATTTGCCGTTTACAGGTTATGTAAATTGTAATTATTTTTTAATTAGGTGAGTGTGACTGCTGTTTCTTTATTACTATTAATGAAGTGGTCTGTATACAGGAATGCTAAATATGGTAGCACACCTCTCTCTCTTTCATAACTAACAATATTAGTGAGACTAAGTATCACCAAGATTGAGAAAGGAAAAAAAAAGAAACAGTGAAAAAAAAAAAATTAATCAAACTGTTTATTCCATTAATCATACTAAATATCACATCAAAATGACTAGATCATCCGTCTTAGCTGATGCTTTAAATGCTATCAACAACGCCGAAAAAACCGGTAAACGTCAAGTTTTAATCAGACCATCATCAAAGGTTATTATTAAATTCTTAAGTGTTATGCAAAAACATGGATATATTGGAGAATTTGAATATATTGATGATCATAGATCAGGTAAAATTGTTGTTCAATTAAACGGTAGATTAAACAAATGTGGTGTCATCTCCCCAAGATTCAACGTTAAAGTAAATGATATTGAAAGATGGACTGATAATTTATTACCAGCCAGACAATTTGGTTACGTTATTTTAACTACATCTGCTGGTATTATGGATCATGAAGAAGCTAGAAGAAAGCATGTTTCCGGTAAAATCTTAGGTTTCGTCTATTAGGTTATTGTAAATATAATATATAATATAGTATAATATATAGTTTAACTATTGCATCCACATATAAAATAAAAAGTTATTATTGATTGTACATTACCAGTTTAATATTGTTTTTAATTAATTGTACTATATGTGAAAAATAGGGCTGCAGCCCTGGAATTACAAATACACGTGATCATAATATCCTGTATATTGATACCCATAGTTAATAATAAAAAAAATTTTCATAACAAAAAAATTTCCTCACAAAGAACAAATTCAGGTTTTTTGTCTCTGTCTCTCACACTCTCAGTTAGTAAAAATAATTAATTAATTAAAATTTTTAAATCTTTAAAATTATATTTCAGTTAATACCAATTATACAATAATAAGAATATATCAAATATGTCAAATAACGGTATGTAGTACAGCATATACACAAGATGGAGAAAGAATATATGTCAACTATAGTCGAAATATAACAATGTTTAACAAGAATAATCATATTAGAATCAATCAATCAATCAATCATTCAATCATCAGTAGAAATATTGAATATATCATAAAAAATAGAAAATAAGAAGAACATTAAGTATAGTGTACAACTTATACGTGAGTCATTATACTTTTTCATTTATTGAAAATAGTTCAAACAGTCAAATGTAATATTTGTATTATCAAATTCTTAACATAATATTATATAATGATCAACCACTAAATAATATAACAAATAATCAACCATTTATATTTATTCAACCTATCTACCATTAATAAATTACCTCCATCAACTCATTTTCTGGACAAGGCATAATTTCCTTTCTTTTTAAATTTTTTTTCTTATTTATTTATTTAACAAGTTACTAACTAAATTTTATTCTTATAGAAGTCTTTGGTGTAGCCCGTATCTTTGCATCATTCAATGATACTTTTGTTCATGTTACCGATTTATCAGGTAAAGAAACCATTGCCAGAGTCACTGGTGGTATGAAAGTTAAAGCTGATAGAGATGAATCATCTCCATATGCTGCTATGTTAGCTGCTCAAGATGTTGCTCAAAAATGTAAAGAAGTTGGTATTACTGCTGTTCATATTAAATTAAGAGCTACTGGTGGTACTAAAACCAAAGCCCCAGGTCCAGGTGGTCAATCTGCTTTAAGAGCTTTAGCCAGATCTGGTTTAAGAATTGGTAGAATTGAAGATGTTACTCCAGTTCCATCTGATTCCACCAGAAGAAAGGGTGGTAGAAGAGGTAGAAGATTATAAGAGTGTTGTTATTTCATTTTATTATTATTGTTATTATAATTATATTATTATTCCTGGTTTATCAAATCATATAAAATTCATATATATATAAAACCAAACATTTTTCATTATCATATTAGTTCCAAATTTTCCAAAGCATTAAGATATAATTATTAATTAATCAATTAATAAAAACATAAATAAATTTCATGTATAATCATCATTCCAAATCCATTGCTCCCATCATCTCAAATTAAAAATTAAAACTAAATCGTTTAATCAAATCTCCCACCTTCTCCCCAACACAGTATTATTAAGAAATACCTTATCATATAATTTTCTATTTTTTTAATATACAAAAAATTTTATCTTATTTTAGAAACTCAAACCATTGTACTAGTAGTTGTAGTTAAAATAGTCTACCATTCATCTATGTTTTAGTATGTCTCTTTATTTCTAAAAGTGAGGTTGTCAAACTTTTTTGATCTCAAGTTTTTTTTTACTGCCAAAATTATACAACCTACATCTATTTCATTTAAGAACAACCAAAAGTTATCCATCCCAGAATACTATACTGAAATTGATGCGGAAGGGCTGTCTATGGTGTTAGGATCAAGGTATTCATTAGATTCAATTCAACTACTAAAAATTTACTTTATTCAAAAGTTGCGGTACCTAAACAACAACACGACCAAGATCATTTAAGATTGATCAAGTAATATACAATCACAAATATATAAATTCAAGTACAATTATGGATAACCATAATTAGGTAATAGAATATCATTTAATCCTGGCTCGTTTCTTGGCGAGCAAACCGAAGTTAAACAATCAAATACCTTAAATGTAATTTTGGAATAATAGCAACAGAATTTTATACCATTTTTATAAATAATTCAATAAAGATTAATAATAAATTAATCAAGAATCTAATTAAAGATTCATACCGATTCAAAGCTATTGCTTCTAACCAGATGTTTTATTACTTCATTTAATGATAATAATCATAATTTAATAATATAATTAATTATATGAAGAATTTAATATTATTAACTAAGATTTCATAATCATCAATGTATAGCTTATTGGGTTCATTAGTATTAAGTCAACCCCAAGTTAATTAATAATTGATTTGAAGAGTTTATGTTAAATTAAATTCAATTGATTTTTATGTGTATTAAATTGTAATCCTTTTTTTCCTTCATTAATTATAGGGTCTTGCAAATGAATATACACAAAAAGGTTAATCCGTTTAAGATTATGATTTATTATTATTATCATATATTATGTCAATGAATGATTAACTAATTTTAAACTAAATGTAATATCTAATTATAATATAATTATAATTTCTAATAGTATTACCTAAATTGGTTAGTATATCCATACACATCCAAACTGCAATAGTTAACAGATTTTCGCAATCTAATTAACTTAAAGAAGATAAAATTTACAAAATATTAATAGATAACAATTATTACCAATATCAAAATAAATAAATTTAATTTAATCTATAAATATTATCTATAATCATTTGATTTAATTTGATTTTTATATTAAATTATATATTTCATCACCAATAAAGTTTCACTGCACAATGGTTAATTCAACATTTTTATTGATTATATCTGGATTAATAATTTCCTTAATCTTATCAAGAAAACAATTAATTGCATTAATAAATGAAATTAGAAAAACTGGATCAATTATACCAAATTCAACTAAACCATCTAATGAGAAGCTTCACGCTTCGGGTACTGGTGGAGGTTACCAAGCTGGCGATAAACCATTACCAAAGCCAACTCCATTAATGATTACCCCTGATCAAGTATTAAATTATGATGATAGACCTTGGAGACCATTTAGATGGCCATATCATCAAACTATGTCAATTTTTAAATTAGATATTAATCATTGGTTAGATATGGATAAATATTATATTCATTATATTGAAGAAAAAAAGAGAATTTGGTTAAAATATGGTAAACAAAATATTGATTGGTTACCTGAAGCTTATGATTCGTGTTATGAATTAATGGAAACTGTTGTTGATCATTTATTAGAAAGATATCCCTTATTATTTACAGTTTTAAAGGATGGATCATTTAATGAAAATGGTGGTACTGGAAAGATTATTAAAAATGAATTAACTCAAGAAATTTTAGATATGTCATTACCATTAAAACAACATCCACTATTATATGTTAGTAAATTAGCTAAAGAAGATTTTTATATTGTTAAAAAGAGACCTGATGGATTACATTATTTAGTTGCAGCTGCTGTACCATTCCCTGGTGGATCATTTGGTATTGATGGAAAAATCGGTAAAAATTTAGATATTATTCATGAAGAAGTACCATATTATAAAGAAAAATTACAAAAATCAATGGAACGATGGTTTAATAGAATGAAATGGAATGAACCAGTTGAAAGAGCAAGTTGGTATATATCATGGGATCATAAATTAAAAGTTAATAATGTTTATCAATTACCTAAATTTAATCCAAATTTAGAAATGGATATGAAATCAACTGATCCCAAAGAATTCAATGTTAGAGTTGAAAGACAAACTTTAAGAAGATTACCAAAATCAGAAGCTATTATCTTTACAAATCATCCAATTTTTTATTCCATTGAAGAAATGAAAGATGAACCATTAATTCCTTCATTATTAAGAAAAATTCTTTATGAAGGTCCTCAAGATATTATAAAGTATAAAAATTTTCAATTATTTAGAGATCATATATTAGAATATCTTAATGGATTAGTTAAAAGACAAATTGATTTAGGGATTATTAAGGAAGATACTCCCTTAAAAACTTTACCAACTTATCCATTTGCTCATTGGGTTAAAGGAGATTTTGATTATATAAATGGTGGATTTAATAACCCAAGTCCAAGTTATAATAAAGAAAAATCAAATTATACTGAGAAGTATAAATCAGAAATTGTTGCTGAAAATGATTAATTAAAATACTTTTTTTTAAATAGTTTTAATATAGAGTTAAAGTGTAATACGTATGTTTTTGGTTATACAGCAACAAGCAACTGCACTTCGAAGTTTGCTTCATAGGAAAGCGATCTTTCAACAATTTTATAAGATTATTTTTGGTTATTTTGGTTGGTTACTTTGTTTAAAAAAAAAAGTAGTGTACTAACATGTAAAAATGGAAAATATCGTAACGTGTAAAAAATAGTGTAATCTGTAAAATAATATAATGGTTTACAGGTTATCTCTTTTAATTTAATGTGTGGTGCGTGTCTGATCCTTTTTTTAATTAAGAAAATTTAAGGGATAAAGGAACTGTTTAAATTTTTTAAAAGCAGCAATTAATTTATATCAAATTACAATTTAGCCATTGTTTTAAATAACTTTTAAACCAAGTGTTTAATTGGATTCAATTGATCCTTTAAAATCTTTTAATTTAAGATTGATCAATCTTCAATTTTCAATTTTCAATTTTCAATTTTTTTTAATTCCGTTGTTTCCCTTGAAACTCATCATTATAGAATTACACATATCTAACTTTCGTTTCCAATCCCATCTATATAAACTTTAAGTAATAATAATAGATTACATAATAATAATAGATTAAATACCAATAGATTAAATATCAATACTTCCACTTTAATAATATAATATTACTGCTAATAAATACTACTAATTATATCAACAATAATGTCAGATGATCTTTTAAAAGTTTTAGTACCTCCAATATCAATTAAAACTGTACTAACTTGTCTATTATGGTATCTGGTATCATCACTAACTTCTCAATTAACTAAGTTAATTCTTACAAGATGTACTTATCCATTATTTTTATCTCAATGTCAGTCATTAATTTGTGTATTTTTAGCATTATTATTTATATTAGTTATAAAGCAATTTCCTAAACTTTCTAATCATTTTCCTCAAGGATCAATACCTCAAGATATATCAAAACCCATCTTTAATTTATCAGTATTTTTAAAAGTATTACCTTTAGGATTATTTCAATTTATTGGTAGATATTTCTCATTAAACGCAACTTCTTTAATACCTTTAGCAACAGTTTCATCAATTAAAGCTTTATCACCTTTATTAATTGTAACGGGTTATAGATTAATTTATAATGTTAAATTTCCAATTATAACATATTTATCATTAACTCCATTATTAATTGGAGTTGTGTTAATGATTATATCGGATTCTATGAAAAATCCTAATTCAAGTTCAAATTTATTAACTAATGAAAATAATGAAATTGATACAATTCAAATTAAAGGATTAATCTTTTGTCTTATAAGTACAATAATATTTGCTGGTCAAAATATTTATGGTAAACAATTAATGAGTTGGGATAATAATTCTACTACGGTAAATCCCGCATCATTAGTATTAAACACAGAATTAAGTAGACCTAATACTCCAAGCTTTAAAAGTAATGGTTCATTAACTCCTGAAAAGGGACTTAATAATTCATTACCGTCATCACCATCATTTTTAAGTGATAATTTTTTATCAAAATTTGTTAGACAACGAAATTATACAAATACAATAACATTACCTTATTCAAGTTCCGATTTAAGATTAGATGAAAAGCATATTGATTATCATGTAAATAATAATAATAGCAATAACAATATTAACATCAATAATAATAATAATAATCCATCATCAATTTATAATCAAACTGTAATACAAAGTAATAATAATGTATATAATCCATTTGCAATTATCATTGAAAAATTCAATCTTGATAAAGTATCAAAGCCCGATCAAATTACAATTATTTTATATAGTTCAATAATTGGATTTATATTTTCATTCACAGGATTTATTTGGGATGAATTAAGTTCATTAATTAAAGAATTTAATCAAGAAGTCATTCTTGATTCACCCGAAATTCAATATGATTTTTTATCAATTTTATTATTAATCCTTTTAGATTCGCTATCATACTTTATACAAACATTATTGGCATTCCATTTATTAGGTCTGATCCCTGCATTATCGTATTCAATAGCATCGATGATGAAAAGAATAGTTATAATAACAGTTAGTATAGTAATAGCCATTGGCTCATCCACTAACAGTGATGATAATGAGTCTAAATCATATTTTAATCAAATAACTCAAGAGCAGTTCTTTGGACTTGTATTAATTGGGATTGGATTATATGCTTATGATAGATGGGGTTCAAGAAGTTTAAAAGGTAATAGAGGATAACTTATATACATATATTGTAATTAGAATTCTTAAAATAAATGAATATAACAAAAATAACTAAAAATAATAATAATGTTTGGAGGCTAGAATGCACAATTGTAATTAAGATATAAGAAATTCTCCTCTTGTTCACCAATTAAGGTTAATAAAGAATTGAAATATCTTTCTTTAAACCAATCACGCCCGTATTTTCCTTGACTACTTAAAAGAAATTAAATTTCTTTTAAATAGTATACTCTCGTATGTGTTGTAGAGAGCACCAATCCTAGGAGTTTAAAGAAAAGAGGGTTTAATCCCTTTTCTCTTGAATTGTCGCCCTACAATAATACACATACTTGGTACAATAAGGAATTTAAAAGAAGTAAAAATCGTGTAATTCATAATTGATAAAGAAAAATTTTTCATTAATTTTTTATACTCTCAAAATATGGCCGGGTAAAAAAAGAATACTTCAAAATACTGTAACAATAAAGATGCTGAAAGAAGAATTTAATATCAAATTATTATTTGATTAATTATTAATACACAATTCAATTATGAAATTATATATTATACTTGGATTAATCATTCAATTGATCTTATGTATCAATGCATTAGGGTTTTCTGGAAAGATCACTAAAATTCCGAATCAAATTGATGAATTATTTAATAAAAGAAATATTCAAGTTTTAAATGGTAATAATTACCAGTCAAAATTTCAAATTAATTTAATACCATTAAATAATAATGATGATCCAACTGATTTTTCAAGTTTAAAAGCTCCAGTTTATAAAGATTATACCTTTTCATATCAAGATTTATCACCTGGTGAATATGAATTGATTGTTTCATCATATGATTTTAAATTATCCAATAATCGTTTTAGAATAATTATTAATCAAGAGGAGGACAAAATTATATCCTATAAAGATGATTTAAAATCCAATCTCAATAAGACTCTGGGAGTTATAATATCTAATTCCAAACCATTAGAAATTGAATTTTTAGAAGTTAAACAATTTTATGAATATTCAAGTGGTACATTACAAGATATGATTTTAAATAGTCCATTAGGTTTTATTTTTAAAAATAGAACTTACACATTATTATTCACTATAGCTATTGGTATAATGTTAGCTCCAACTATTATTCAATACGTTAATCCAGAATTAGCAGCAGAATTTAATCAACCAGAAGCTCCAACTCAACCAACAAAATTGCAACTTCAACAACAACCACAAGCCCAAGTCCCACAACCAAAAACGGAAACTATAAGAAATCAGCCAATTAAACCATCTAATGAAAATAGCATAAGAAAAAGACGATAAAATAATATATATATATATATATTTATCTATTCATATCTATACCTATATACTAATAATTAAATTTTTACGTTAAGCTTCATTCCAACTATGTAATATCTACTGGTACTCCAGCATATAAATCCTATTATGGAAATAATTCCACAAAATAATGCAAACATATCGTATCGATGTTTAGCACCGTTTCCAATTATCGAAGCTCCTAATGGTACCCCGAATAAATTACCAGTACTAACAAAAAAATAAAGTAATCCATATCTTTGACCAAATATTTGTACGGGTGTAATTGATCCTAAACAAACTGGTGTTAAACTAAATATTGATGCACTGAAAAATCCACAGATGGCGGCAAATGAATATAATACTCCTACGTGAGCTCCAAATGGTAACCATAATAAAAACACTGATAATGACATACCAAGAATCATTATTATCATAACGTTAAAATGACCCAATTTATCGGATAAAATCCCCGGTACAATTCTACCCAATACACCCGTTGAATTAAATATGGTTAATAAAATATAGGATGTTGACTCATTGACACCTTGTGCAATAGCATAAGTTGTATAATAGGTAAGAATTGACATTAAAGAAACTTCAGTACAAAATACTCCTGCAATACAAAATGTATATTTTAAATCCTTTAATGCTGAAAACTCCATAAAATTTTTAGTTGAATCAATAAATTTTGAATATTTATTCTCAAATTCTTCTTCTTCTTCATCTAATTGTTGATTTGATTTAATATCTTTTCTATAAATTCTTTCTCTTGAAAGAATAATTGAGCAAATCATACATAATAAACAAAAAAATCCAAATATTCTAATTGCCCATGGAAATCCAACTCTTGGATAAAGAGCTCTTAACATAAGTGGTATGACAATTCCTCCAATCGATCCACCTAATGTTGCAAATGCAGTTGCTTTACCTCTTTTCTTTAAAAACCAATGACTTATAACTCCAACTAATGGATTTATACATAATGCATTACCAATTCCAACACAAACTGAAAATGAAAGTATAAATTGATAAACAGTTTTACAATTGGCAACTGCCATAAATCCTGTAAACATCAATATAGTACCACAAATTAATGGAATCATAGTACCTTTTCTATCAAATATTGGCCCTACCAAGATTCCAACAGCAAAACAAAGAAACAGATAAATTGAAAATATCCATGATACAGTTGAAGTATTAACTCCTAAAAGTTGATGAGTGGCAATATATGCCTGTATTGCACCTACTGAATTTAAGGTTCCAAAGCAAGCAGTTAATCCTAAAAATGATCCAAGCACAACACTATATGCTTTCCAACCACCTTCAGGAAAATCAGACACTTCATTAATTGAAGCACCTGAAGTAATGGCTACTTCATTAATTTCGTCTTGAGATGGCAATTCTTCTTCTATGATTCTTTCATTGGTATGAATTGTTTCTAGCTCTATCACTATACCTTTGGTAGTTGCCATAACTTTGATAATTAAAAATGAACATGAAAATGAAAATGAAAAACAATTAATTTTCCAAACCCCACAATTTTTCTTTTTGTATTTTTGCGCTTTTCGGGTTTTCTTGAGTATTTTATTTAAAGCCAAAATTTATTTGTTCATTCGATTTGTTGATATAAAGTAGCAATACTAGATAATCATTTGACATAGGTTGATCCAAATCTGTACTACCAGAATGGTTCGAACTAATGAAATATAAAAAATTGTACATACATAATTATAATAATGTTGTAGAGTGTAAAAAGTTATCAGATGGTAAATTAAAAAAATTTCATTACTTTCATTATTCTATATAAATATAATTTTAATTATCATAAACCATAAACTCTTCCTGAAGAGTCTCCAAGGACAAGTTTTAATTGTCCTCTACATAATCTATCTTCACTATCAGTTTCTGAAAATTTAAATAATTCAAGAGTTGTAATATCACCAATTAATTTCAGTAATTCTAATGAATCTAAATTAATTAATCCCCAACCTTCATCATCATATGGAGTTAATTCATAAATTATAAGTTCTTTCCCAATAGCAATGGCAAATATTTCATTCGACCAATGAGTATGATTATTCAGTATCAGATGCTTCCCAGTATCAACCATTGGATCATTAATACTACCAAAATTAAAAGCAGTTATTGGTTTTCCTTCAAATTCAAACTTTTTCTCAAGTATAAGATCTCCATTAACTGTATATATATTTAATATATTACTGACTTCAGTTATACTTAATATAGCAATATTTCCTGAATCATTGGATATAGCAGTTGTTGTCTTTATAACATTTTCAATATTGCAAGTAATCTTTCTAACAAATTTAAATCGGGCTAAATCCCAAACTATAACAATTCCATCTTCATCAAGACTTATACCCATTTTATAACTCTTGCTGAATTTTAATGATATAACTGCGCTTGTATGACCTCTTAAAACAGTCTGAAACTGAAGTGATGTAGTTGGTTTAAGTTCACATTTCCAAACGTTTATTAATCCATCTTCTGATGCTGTTAAAAATAATTTATGACCAATTTGTAATATACTAGTAATATTACATCTATGAATATTTAAAAATGTAGTGGAATTTATAGCTAATGATCCACTATTAAATTTAAAATTATTATTAGCCTTTCTAATTAATAAGTCATCTTCAGACGTAACACATGAAGCTCTACCTACCCATTTTTTACCTGATTTGGAGCTTATTTCTAATTTTTCAATTGGTGATTTGGATTTGGATTCAAATAATAATTTGGGATTTTCTTCATTTTCAACTAAATTAAGATAATAATTTGGTAAATTTAATACTTCTTTCATATGATGTTGTTTATAAAATATTTTCTTGGGAGTTTGTCCAAAATTATTAATCATACCAATAACTGCCCTCTTTTCAACTTCATCATTGATATTATCTAAATTAATGGCTCCATTATATGAAAGATGATGAAATATATTAAGTGCCTTGATAGCTTCAGGACCACTTTGTTTAAATCCAAATATTAAATCAATCCATAAATGTAAATTAGCTGAAACATATGAACTTTCAAGAGCTTCACGATTCTTAGCAATAAATATTTTTGGATCACCTTTAGCCCATGGTGGAAGTATAACATCATTGGGGGATTCACCATTCTGCAAAGTACCAAATTCAAAATTATTAGAATTCACCAAAAATTCCGGCAAATAAAAAAATTCAGGTGTTAATTCTCTAACATCTGTAGTATTATCTCTTGATGCAGATATCCATGCTTTTTCAATTGAATTAAATAATCTATCAGCATGATCAAATTTACCACCTTGTAATAATAAATACGATTGCACATAAGGTTTAAGTCTAATTAAAAATGAAGTTACAATCATTGCAGACGAATAATGAGTACCATAATGGAATGCGGGTGCTTCATGATCATTTAAACTATCTAATGCTTCAAATCGCTCTTGAAATTCTCTTGCTCTAGTTTCAGTTTGAGCACCCATTGGTTTAGATAAATCACGGAATGTCTTCGGATTGGATAAGTCTAATGTTTCACTAGTATAATCTGCAATTACCCATGGGAATACGGGATATTGAGTTAAATCATTAAATGTTCTTCCTGCCAAAGTATTAATTATCATCAAATAATAAAAATTAGACATTTCTCCCATTCTCCATTTTCTAGTAGCATCTAAAGCTGTCACTGGAAGTAAGTGTGGGGATAATCCATTCTGAGAAAATGCTGACACTAATTTTGATGAAAAGAATGAAGATGAATTATTTATAATTGAGCTTGCAGAAGAAGTTATTATACTAGCTGTTGATAATGATGATTGTAAAGCTTGAGTTAAATCACTATCTAAACCTTTCCCAGAAGCAAATGAATGAAGTTTACTATAAATAATATCTCTATCTTTATTTGTTAAACAAGTTATTAATATACTAGCCCCATCACTAAAAAACATTTCCAATGCTATATCACGTAATAAAAATTGACGTTTGGATATACAACTTAAATTACCTAAACTCCAATTCTTATTTCTATGTGATTTCGAATCACTTTTTAATATTGCGCTAGATTGAGAATTAACTAATTGAAGTATAGGATCTCGTAATTCTGGTGGTGCATCCTGAACATTAATAACATTTCCATCTTGGCTATGAAAATAATTTTCAATCAAATATAAATGATTTGTACCTAATATCATTAAACTTTCTATTGGTACCAATCCATTGATTTGACTAACATTCCAAAGCGCGACTATTTGATCCCCCATATATAAACTTCTAATCACTTTTCTATTTTTATCTTCGTAGACAGATTGTGCATCTGTTTCTTCGACAGCGTTATCATTAGCATCATCGATTAATTCATAAGAATCTTCTGAAGATTCTAATAACATCGATGAACCTGTCGAAAGACTTAACGTATCAATTCCATTTGCTGCAATTGCATAATCATAATTTTTTAAATCGACAAAATTATCAGCCGTAACTGTATCCAACAGTTTTAAAGGAACATTAATGTTATATGAAAGTTTTTCTGAATCAGGGATTTGATCTCCAAGTATCATCCTTCTTCTCATTCGATCATTATTTTCAATATAATCTAATAAATAGTCTTTCTGCTTCCAATTATCGTCTATCAATCGAGAAATTTCAACTTTTAATAATTGATAACTGGATATAAAAAATTCAACATTTTCCAGCTGATCTTGAATTGATCTATTATATTTAACCAATTCTCCATTAATTATCAGAGCCTTCAATTGGTCACAATCTTTTTCAAAACTCTTTATATATATACTATTCATTTGTCCTAATGTACCACCATTGTGTAACATAATTTTTGTAATATCAGATACTTGAAGGAATTCAATTTGTTTATATTTTGCTCTAAGACCATTATAATTATGATTAATACTTCTAATAAATGGTGGATATTTTTGTAATTTTGAAGAAGTATCAATATCATTCTTTGAAATCAAATTATTGAAAAATTCAGATAATAATCTATTATCAACATCAATTAAGCTAATAATTTTTTGGATTCTTTCTTGACTAATAAGATAGCAAGTACGTAAAAAGCTAAAGCTATATTCAATACTTGCAGATTGAGAATCTTGATCTAATTTTAAAAACATTCCAAGTACTAACGTGATTAATTCACTGATCCTTTTATCATCTAATACTTCAGTATCAAAAACAGTTACTTGCCTATAAAGAAGTAATTTTAAAGTTTCATTTACCTTAGATATGCCATTAACATTAGCTGGATCTTCAATATCACCCAATTTAAGAATTTTTAAAATTATTACATCACCTAGCAGTTTCTTCAACCTTTTAACTCCAGCCTGTTGCTTATTACCAACTTCAATAATTGATAATATACAAGTGATATATCTATCAAGATTTGATTGTTGAACATAATAGTTTTGCAGTAAAAACTCCAGCTGATAATAATGTAATAAAATAATAACAGAATCTAAGAATTGTTTTTCATTGTATATAAAGTTTGATACATCAACAAATTGATTAATATGATCAAAAATACCCGGAAATATAATATCAAGAGTCATCTTTTTTGTAAAATCGCTTAATTTATCAACGATATCAGTAATATGCGAATCCGATATTTTACTAATAAAAAAACTTGTAATGACTGATACTAATTTTTCAAAACTTAAACTAAAATTCTTTTTATTAGTTTCATTATTTGACCATTTTAATGATAATTGTAAATATCCTAACAATTCTGTAATTCCTTCTAAATATTCTCGGGATAAATAAAACAGTCTTAATGGCTTGATTTTTTCAAACCCTAAGCCAATAGAATCAGTATAAGAATTGATCAAATGAAGTACATTAAATGATAAACTTGAATTTTCTTCAATTTTATTTTTCACTGGTGACGTAGGGTTACTACCCAATAAATGACCTGATTTTAAACTATATATATACATTGAATTTAAAACCAAATTATTAAGTAATAATAAAAATTCTGGAACTGCAATTTGATTTATTATTAATGCATTATTTGTAACAATGGAAATTAAATCTTTATTTATAGCCCTATCTTGTTTATTTTGTCTATCAATTGCAACATTTTCATCAACTCCAACTCCAGCTAAGAAAATGCAACATAAAATTTCATCATCTTCCCACCAATGTTTTGAAAAATGAGTTAAAATATCTAATCCATGATTAGTTTGAAAGAATCTTCGGATAATTCCCGGTCCCAAAATCTTTAATAATTTTGATAATAATTTAAACCCACAAATTGAAACTTCCTTTGAAGATTGAAATTGAAATAAAAGTAAAATCCAATGTATGGTAATTGACCTTGAAAATTTTCGAAGCGTTTTAACTGATGAGTTTGGATCACATAAGAAACTGGTTAATGTTTGAAGGGCCATAATTCCACATTCAGTTGAAGAATCTTGATTATAAAGCGCATAATTTATATACAATGCCAATGATCTTATTGTATCAACTGAAGCTTCAGCTGTAATAATACTTCTTAAAGTTGAAGATAATTGATCTTTTAATTGATCAGAAAGTGGATTTGAAATAACAGTTGGACCTTTAAGAAATTGAATAAGTTTTTTTAAAAGTTTCATTTTATGTAATTCCAAATTATTAAAATCATTATATTTTGAACCATTAATTAATATTTGGAAATGATACAATAAATATTCAAATGAATCACTTCCACAAAATAAATCAAAATTAAGTACTAAAAATCTATAAGCAAGTGGGTTAACAATGATTGATTCATAAGGACTAATAAAATCATAACCAGTATGAGATAATATCATGTTTAATAAATTTGAACCATTACAGCCAGTTAAATTTTCAAATTTATTATTATCCAGAAATTCGTTAAATAATGAAAATGTTAAACTTTTATTGAATTTTTCAGTATAATTAGTAAGTAAAATTGAAAGTATTCCATAACCATTTAAATTTTCAAATTCTTTACTTAATCTCCAATTATTATCAAGTACTGTAAATAAAACAGTTAAGGTTCTATAAAGGAAACTATCTCTTAATTTATTATTTGATATTTCAAGGGATGTTTCAATTAATTTTAATAATAAACCAGTTCCACCAATTGTATATAAAGCACCATGTAAAGATAGAGAATTATGATAAACAAATGATGAAAATGCTGATGATGATGTCAATGCAGAATTTGAACTTGAACTTGAGCTTGTCGGTACTTTTGAAGTTTGATATTTTTCTTGTTGTTGGAAAGTTTGAAATAAATCATTAGTATCAAATAAAATATGTTCTTGCTTCAATTTTGAAAGTGATTTAATTAATAAATTTTTATCTAAAATTCCCACCTTATCAGATTGTAAATTATTTCTAATGTATGAATTTAAATTATTTCTACCATTATTATTTGATGAATTATTAATGGCTGAATTTAAATTACTATTATTATTGTTGTTATTATTTGCATTATTAAGATTAATATGACTAAAATTATTATTATTACTACTATTGCCATTGCTGTTACTACTATTATTAATATTTGGAATTAATTTTCCATTATTTTGATTACTAAATAAATTAGTATGGCCCTGTCTATTTGATTCTTTTCTTTGATTTCTTAATTCGCTTTGCTTTATACCAACATTCACTAATCCTCTATAACTTAAATGATTTAATAAATTCAAAAGATTATCTGTATTAAGTTCTTTAAATTCCCAATCATATGATAATCCAAGATTAAATAATAAATTAATCCATTCATATGACAAACTAGTATTTAAAATCGATAAATTTTTAATAAATAACTCATCAGAATTATTATTAGTGATTTCAGATTCTTCACTACCAATATAAATTTTATTCCAAGTTGATATAACTTTATGGATTTCAGGACATGGAATCGATTCACTATATTCACCATCAATAAATAAACTAAGATTGGCATAATTATCATAAGTTAATACGAAATGAACATATCCTTGATTATTAGTTGATACATTTGAAGTCTCTTCATTCTTAAGTATATGATTAAATGTTAATTGTTCAATGGAACCATTTTGATGATTTTTAATTTCAATCATAAATTGATTATAATTAATTAATTGAACACTTAATGAAGTTGCAGATGATGGTAAATCAGGACTTGAATTGGAATTGGTTAATATAACAAGAGTTATTGGTTCTTCGCTATCATTATTGTTCATAGATTGATGATGATGATTAATTTTAAACCAGGAATGGATAGTGAAATTTCTCTTTATATTATCATTTATAAATGGGAAACTTGTAATTTTATTAAATAATATAAATTGAAAATGAGCTGGATATTTTGAATATAATTTTTGTAATAAATCTAGTATAATTAATTTTAAAATTGGATTTGAATTGGTATATAAAGGTGAAATTAATTGTTTAAATAATGGTATATCACATCCTAATTCTAAGAATAATATGATTAATCTTGAATATTGATTTATAATTGAAGGAATATCCAATGAAATAATATTTGTATCAATATTATTAGTATTACTAGTAATTGATTTTGAAATAATTTTTAAAAATTCATTAATTAATAAATTATGAAAATTTAATTGATGTAATCTTATTTTTAAATTATAAAATAATGAAAATATATAAATCAATAATTCCAATATTATAATTTTAAAATCATGATAAATCTCTTCATCTAATCCATTTAATTTATTAATTAATAATTGAAATGTCTTAATATTAAGATTAATTCCTTGATCATAATTATTAATTGATAAAATTAATTTTTGAATATTATTGGATAATATACTATAATCTTCTAAGCTATCAGTTAAATAGATTTGCCAATTATGTAAAACTTCTTTATCAATAATAAAAGTTGGAAATACTTCATTACATAAATAATCAATTATTAATATATCTGGATTATTATCAATATCGATATCAGATGTTTGAAGACTAGTCATTTTTCTGTTGTATATATTTATTCCTTTTACCTCCTTCTTTTTCAATCAATACAGCAGCCCGATTATTATTTTTATTGTCTAAATGATAATCTCTTTATCTTAATTAATCTATATATATTTATTATTCAAAAATACTGTTGCTAATTAAACCAGCCATATTTACCTGGGGTGTTTTAAATGTTATTTTATGTACCACTAAAATATGGATCACGTGACGTTTCTTTTTAAGTTAACTATTGAAATTCAAACCCAATTCAAACAACTATTAATAGTTAATTCTACAAGTCTTACTTAATGAGATTGTTATTACTAGCATTGTCTTAATGAATAACTATATATATATATATATATTTTGTTTTTTTATTTTGCATTACTTCCTAAACATATAAATATTAAATATTAAAAAAAATTCTGAATAATAATAATAATAATTAATACATTACTCTTGTCTATTAAAATGGTGGGGTTTGAATTGAAATGGAATTGAAGTTGAACTTGAAAAAACTTTGTTCTTTCATTAAACTTCTTCTTCAAATACTGTTTCAATTGGTTTTTCCATAAATGAAGCATGAGCAAGAACAGTAAAACTACTGGAACCAATTAACCACATCATGGTTGAAATAGGACTGGCAATAAAACCTAATGGAACAGCAACAATCAATAAACCAGTATATAATTGTGAAGTATTAAATCTACCAAATGGAGTTACTAAATCTTCACCATTTAATTTATTGATACCAAATAATCCACCAATTACAAACACCGTAACAAACAATAATAATAAATTGGTAATTAAAGCATAAATACTAAGTATTAAGACAATAGCACCATAATTAGCTTGGAAATAACTAAGATTAAATGATACTCTACTTTGAACTTCACCAAAATTAGCTGGTTTTGAAATTCTTCTAAAATCAAAAAATTCCTGAGGTGGTTTGATTTTGGAAATTGTACCCTGAAAGGAAGAGAAATCACTCTTAAGTCTTTCCAAGTTTAATCTTTCAGTGATTTGACTAACCTATAAGATTTGATTTTGTTAGTATATATATATTTGTATTTGAATTATATAACAATACTTTTTGTGTAACAAAACAAAACTATTTTACATAAAACAAGTGTGTGAGTATACTTACTGATATGTTCAAAAGTGACATGATTGTTTGAATTGATATTGATAAAGAATATAAGAATAAAATTATTGATTTCTTCTTGATTTTTAATTTTATTGTTTATCGAAATTTTTTTTTTTTGTTAGTACGTGTTTTTTTTTTGTTTCTTTTATGGGTCGTGTCTAAATCTCAAAATATTTGCATCCAGCAGGAGGGGGGCTATACAATAAATAAACTATACTACAAGTCATTAATATATTTATAATAAAATTTCAATCTATTTATAGATTACTTCTTTTATAAGCTTTATAAACCTAAATCCTTTTTAACCATGGCTTTACAAATTGGATGATATGATGCTTCATTCTTTTTGAAATATTCAATAGCTAATTCATGATTTACTGAATTTAATAATACATAACCAGGTCTAACAAATTTCATTCTACCCACTGTACCTAACCAATTACCTAACTGATGAATAAATTCTATTCTTTCTCCCGTTACTTGTAATACATACCATCTAAAGATTACTTCGGCATTTAAAGTTTTATTATATTCATCATAAATAATTTCCATTAATTTTAAATCTTGATGATAATTTTTCCATTTAAAATCATCTCTTTTATTAAATGATATCAAAGTTTCTAAAAATACCACTGATTGATTAGCATCAAAATCTTTAATATCATTATTAGAAAATTCAATTTCTTTTTCTTTTTCATTGGTAATTTTATTATACCATTTATCAGCTAAATCATAACATTGATCAGCTAATGTAGTATCAAAATTAGGATTAATTGGTGGCATACCTGGTTTATATAACCATGATTCCCAATCAATTGAATCTAATATATCATGCTTATCGTTAAAAAATTCATACAATGTATCAATAAATTGAAATGAATCTAATGACTGATACTTAAATTTTTTAAAATAATATGGTATAAATTTATCAAATACCTTCTTACCACCTAATTTAGTTTCAATATAAAATAATAAATTAAATCCCTTTTCATATGGTACTGAAGAAAATGAATCATCGGGATCTTCACTACTTTTCAAATCTTGAATTAATGAAGTATATTTATCAGCCATATCACCCATTGATTTAATATTATTTTCTAAATCACTCCAACCAATAATGGCATTGAATTGTCTTATTGATTCACCATATTTAAATGGATCAATATGTTGTTTTTTCTTATCATGCTTTGCTTCCGATATAGCTATACCTTCAAGAATTCTTCTTTCAAGATAAACTGTCCATCCTTCATTTAACCAAAAATGTTCCCATGAACAATTAGTAACTAAATTACCTGACCATGAATGAGCCAATTCATGAGCCAAGACTGACACTTGAGATCTATCTTTACATATTAAAGTGGGGGTTAATTGACATAAGTTTGGAATTTCCATTCCACCATAAGGAAATGATGATGGTAAAATTAATGAATCAAATCTTAACCACTCATATTCAAAAATTAAATTTTCTGCAATTTGAATGAAATCTTCCATATCTTTTTCAAATTCCCATTGACAATCTTTAATTTTAATTGGTTCACAAAATATATCTGATCTTGGTCCAATCTTTGCATTAACTATATCACCAGATGCAATTGATATAAGATATGAAGGAATTGGAACGGGCTGATCGTAATAATATACATCTTTTTCCTGTTGTAGGTGCTTAATTGGTCTACCTGACATTAATGTATAAAGTGGAGACTTTGCTGACAATTTATAAGTAGATTTAATGGCAGGAGTATCAAAACATGGAAATAAAGATCTTGCATGAATAGCTTGACATTGACAGAATAAATAGGGGAATTTTTTACCATCAGTGGCTTCTTTATCTAAGAATTGCAATGCGGTACAATTTTCCGTTGTTTCGAAATTAATTGTAATTGATAAAGAATCATCTTGATTAATTGATAATGATGATGGAATTTTAATGGATAATTTTGAACCTAATGGTTCAACTCTATCATATAAAGTATAATCACTAGAAATTTGATCATTAAATTCAATCGAATTTATAATTAAATAGGAAGTATCTAAATCAATAGTCTTGGTAGTTGAATTTAATAAATTTAACTCATATTTAACTTTACCAATAACTATCTTTCTATCAAATAATACGTTAAAATCCAAATATGTTTGATTAATTTTAAAATTTAAATAATTGGATAAAGTAGATGGATCAATCTCAGGGGATTTTATTGGGCGATGCTTATTAATAACTTCCATTGTTGGTGTATAATAGATGATTTGTATTATAAATTAAAAAAAGACACAGTAAATTAAATATGAAGAAAATGACTCGTGATACTTTTTTCTTTTGGAGATGGGGTTCTTGAATTAAAAAAATGTATTTTGTTATTTAATTATTAATTATTACTAGATATTCTATATATTTATATAGATTCTATTATATTATATTGAATGCATTAAGGTCTAAGGCTAAAAGTAAAAGTAAAATAAAATGAAATAAAATATAATATAATAAAATAAAAAAATGCCTTTCATTTTGGAGCCGTATACATAAATGTTGTTAATGAAATTGAGATGAAATGCGCTTGTGTGCCGTTTGAATTATAATAGCAGCAATAGCAACAAATATATACTTTGTGTAATTATAAAATGATCTATTGTTTTATTTTATTAATATTAACGGATTATTTACATAAAATGTAAGTTACCGATTGTTATTTTTATGCAGTTATGCCTTATCTGGGGAATTGTGGATTTTAAAGAATTTCATATTCACTTTTAAGATATCTCTTACTACATGATCTTAAAGATATACGTCATTAAATGTCTAATAAATAAATAAATAAAATAAACAAATCATATTTCTATTTCCTCTTCATCTACTAATTGAAAATCTTCCACATCCGACCAAATGAATTTAAATCTAAAATATTTTGCAATAAATGCAAGTAATAATAGTATTGGTACTTCTAATAATGGTCCAAAGGTTGCAGCTATGGCTTGTTTACTACCATTACCATATAATGATATTGCAATTGCTAAACTTAGTTCAAAATTATTTGATGAAGCTGTAAATGTTTGAGTAATAGTTTGAGAATAATTTGATGAACAACCTTTAATCCATTTTTCTGGATTCTTGGACATTTTCGATTCACAACCACAAATTAATTTTGAAGTTTCATCAACTTCAACAATTTTACTTGATTGATTTTTCTTTTCTTGATTTAATTTCTTAATAGTTAATCTATTATAATACCATCTTAAAAAGAAAAATGTACTAAACCACATAATTAAAAAATATAATATTAATGGTATGAAACATTTTAACGCAGAACCAATATCTTTTATAAAATCATTTCCCTTTTCAATAAAAATAACAATAATTGTATATAAAAGTCCAATTAATGCCCATGGACTTATAAATGGTAATAATTTCTTGTCAAATTTATTTTGACCCATAGTATAAATTGAAATAAATCGAATAATTAATCCAACACATAATGGTATACCTAAGAAGAATGCCACACTTTTTGCTACTAATGGATATGAAATCCCAGCATTTATAACTTCTGAATGATAATCACCTGTTATAACATAACAAAAAAAGATTTGATATGGTGCATATAATATTATTTGTAATAAACTATTTATTAACACAATAATTGCACAAAGGGTATTATCACCTTTAGCAATTTCATTCCAAAGTAATACCATAGCTATACACCTTGCTAAACCAATCATAATAATCCCGGTTCTGTATTCATCTTCATTAAATAAGGTTAACCACGCTAATCCAAACATGACAAATGGGCCAATTAACCAATTTATTATTAATGATATTAAAATTTCTTTAAAATATTTATCCTTATGAAAAAATTTAAAAAAATTTTCCCATTCAACTTTGCATAATGGTGGTATCATCATAACTATCAATCCAATAGCTAATGGTATTGATACTCCAATAATTTGTCCACCTTGAAATACTGTTCTACTATTTGGTACATAAACTGATAATAATATACCTAATATCATAGCTAGTATAATCCATACTGGTAAAAGTTTATCAACTAACGATAAGTCATTAAATACATTACGTAGATCTCTTTTCAATGAGGTGTTTACGGACATCTTTTAGGAGGAAAATGATATGCATTTAACTAATTCATTGATATTAGAGAGTTTAAAAAATATCATTTGATTTGATGACTTAAAGATCGCAACCGCAATAATTAATTCTAGACTTCCTAATTAGGCATTGTGTGCTAAGTAGTTTTAAGTATGATGTAGTAATAATTATCTAAAAATAGTAATTAATTAGATATACAATTTTATATACAAATTATTTTAAACAACCACAAATTTATTTTAATTAATGAACTATATTAATTATAACAAGTGGTAACCCCTCGAGAAGATTAAATCTATCGTCATTGATTTACATAACATATCATAATAATAATAATAACTAATAATAATAATAACTAATAATAATAATAACTGATAATAATAATAATATTATCAGATAATAGTAATAATTAATTTTTATATAAAAATTTTTAAATCCAAAAAAATATTTTTGGTTTTGGTCCCTGTAAAAATATTTAAACATTTTTTAAGAAACAGTTTCTTCATTAATCATCAAATCATTAATCATAATCGATATATTCATCTAATCAACCATTCACTCCACCCAAGTTCAAGTATACATTTCATTCCATATATATTATTTTATTATTCTATTTAAACTTTATTATTTATAGTTAACAACAGTCAAAAAAAATAAAACTAAAAATAATAATAGGGGAAATCAACACATTTATTCCGAATTCTATTTAATAACATATATTTCCAATTCAAATTACATTTATATATAATTTAACCATAAACATTCATATTTACAAAGTTATCGTGTTTTATTATCAGACATTTTTCCCCTTTTTGTCTTTTTAACAATAAAAATAAAAAACCAATTTTTAAACATTTTTAAAGTTTTGTATGACAATAGAATTTTTTTTGAATTATACTTACAACATATTAAAAATAATTAATTAATTAATTAATTACAACTAACAATTATATTCCCGTTGTTCAGATCCTTTGTGTTGTATTTTTTTTTTTGTTTATTTTCTTGTTAACGTTTACTTTGTACTACTATTATTGTTATTATCACTTTTTTATCATCCACTAATATTTACCTTTTTTTAATGGAATTAGTGGCGTCTGAGGACACTTTTCTGGTTCTGGTTCATGATAATCAATCATTAGACAATCAACATATCTTAAATTCTCCACTTCAACAGCTACAAGAACAAGTTGCTAATGCAAGATCTAGTTTCACGTCAAATTTAAATACTAGTAATAATTTAAATAATAATTTAAGTAATAATAATCATCCTCAAGAAGAAGAAGAAAAAGAAGAAGATCAAGACGAATTAATCACAAGTCCCATACTTTCAGAACAGCCTCTTGATATAACTTATCATGATAATTCAAGTATAATTAAAGCCATGAATAATCCTAATTATATTAATCAAGACCGCGATAGTATATATTCGTTTGATTCGGTAAGTACTAATGGTAGATTATTGGATAGACTAGATTTTGAAAATGAAGAAATATTCGAAGATGAATACGGTTTAACTAAACGTGAAAGTAGAACGTCACTTCATTCAACTGGTAGAAGATTTGAAAGGTTAGGTTTGGAGGCTAATAATGAAATTAATAACAATAATAACAAGTTAAAAAAGATAAATTCTACTGTAAACCCTCATAGAATACCAAATGCTAATAATTTAGCAGCCATAAGAGGTTTAAAAACTTCAAGATCAATTCATACTTCACAACCAAGCGTACAATCAAAAGGCAATAATAGTAATAATGTTCATTTAAAGCATATACCTATGAATATAGTTTTTCAAAATACCAATAATTCAGTTGATTCATTTAATTCAGATATTGCTTCTATAAAGAAAGTTGGTTCTGCTTCAAGTACTTCACTTTCCACTGCTGGTGGTCAACAACTATTCCAAGCACCAAGTCAACCACCACTTCCAAATTTCTTACATGAAAAGACTCATTCTGATCCAATTGTATCATATTCTGACCGTCCTGAAGAATTAAATCAAAATTATTGGAAGTCATCCCCTAATCCCAATTTAAATTCTTCTGATCCATCTATTCCACCACGATCTCAAGTTCCAACTCCTCCATCTTTAACTTCAAGAGGTATATTAAGAACCCCTTCGGCTCCTCTTGTAAGGCGAAGAGGTAGCAATACGATTATACATAATAATAATAATAATAATAATACTAATAATAATTCTAATTCACCCCCAAATTCGGACTTTAATACAACTCCAACTTCATCACCTCGAAGAATAGTTTCAGAAGGTTCATCATCATCAGCTGATTCAACTCCTAATTCAAAATCAAGTTCTCAATTTCAAAGCCCAATACTTTCAAATGAGTATTTAACTCCGGAAGCTCGAACAAAAATTGCCTTACAATTAAGATCAATGGGTAAACATCGTGAAGCATCTTATCAATTACAGATTGCCGCCAATGCACCTTTTAATTATCCTCAAGCCATGTATCTTTACGCATTGGCTCTTCGACTTGGACAAGGAGTTAAACAGAATGATATTCAAGCCATTAAATGGTTTTGCAAAAGTATTATGAGCCATAGCTCTCATTTAATCAATGCTTCAACCTCAACTGTATCATCATTTATGGATAAATTACATAATCAATCGCCGATAAACTTAATTGCGCTTATAATTAAAAATCTTGATAATACGGTTGAGAAGGATTATTATAAAAATGGAATTGATCCTAACCTTTTATATGATTTATTTTCAAAATTAACTAAAGTTCAAATCACAAAAGTTATAACGGTTACCAAAAATCAATCAGATACATTAGCTCTATGTTATCATGAATTAGGTAATTGTTTAATGAATGGTAATGGGTTAGAAAATAAAGATGAAATTAATGGTATTAAATGTTTGGCGAAGGCTGGTTCTTTAGGTCATATTCCTTCCATGACACAATTAGGTGAAATATGGTCTATTAAATCAAAGTATCATAGAAAAGATCTTTATCAAGCGGCGGCTTGGCTAAGATTAGGGGAAATTTTTGGAGCAAAATCAATTGGTAATAGTTGGATATATAAAGAAAAGTATATTCCACCAAAATCGCTACTGTAGTAATAGACATATATATTATAATGTTGTTCTATATATAATGAAAGTATACGATGTATATTAATTAGTAGCTCCACACTTTAATATGTATTTAATTTGATTCTTTGGATTATGATGATTATAAATATCAAGAAATTCATAAATAATATTAAATATGAATCCTGTAATTTCATTAAGATTAGAGTATACTCCTAAAGGTAAATAATAAATCAGATGGATTGGTCTTACGCTTTTATTATAATCATAAATATTATTATCTTTTTGAACAATTTCTATATTTGAATTTCTTTTTGACCAAGTAACTGGAAATTTAGATGGAATATTACTATTTAAAAAATCTGGTCGTGAATTCATTAAATTAACTGACATTGAATTATTATTGATTATTGTAGTTTGTTGTAATTCGATAATTTTATCATTTAATTCTGGTCTTTCTGATCTCTTAGTAAGATACAGCTGAATAACCTTAGTTAAAATAGAATTAATTCTTTTAATTATTAACGCTCGGGTTTGATATAAAATGCAACATAAAATTCTTAAAAATGTATTTAACATATTATCCTTCACAGCTTTACTCCAATTAACAATATTCTTTATTAATTCACCAACTTCTTGTTCTAAAAGTTTCCATGACCTTTCACTAGGAAGAATACTAGTGATTATTTTTGAACGCTCATCACAATCAAATGCCATAATTTTTAAAACTATTGAATCAATATGTGTAATATATGAAAGTAAATTATCTTTACCAAGTGAAGTCTCACCTTCACTTTTAGTGACTTTAGATAATTGTAACCACTGATTCTTTTTTGATTGTAAATGATTATTAATTGCATCCAATTTAAATTTGGGTAAATTCGTACTCTGATTTTGTTCCTCTATTTTTGGAATCTTGATTTCTTCTAATGGTTGAGGCAGCTCTCTAGTCATAACTTCATTATTTAATTGTTTTAATTGCTCTCTTTTCTTTTGAACTTCATCGGGTAATTGAATTGAAGGAGATTTTTCTTTCTCTTTTTCTTTTTCTTTTAATTTTGATTCTTTATCTACAATTTCCTTTTCTTTTGCTTTTAAAAGCTTTTCGTGTTCAATTAACTTGTTCTCCCTCTCTCTGAGCTTTCTTTCATTGGATTCAAATTGCTTTCTAGATTTCTCCTTTAATTCATTTTCCTTCATTGACAAATCATTTAATTGTTCCTCAACAAGCTTTTCTTTTTCTTTAATTGATTTCTCTTTACTAGAGAGTTCACTTTCTTTGGTAGCAAGTCTTAATTGCTTCTCTTGTAGAAGCTTGATTTGCTCTGCTCGTTTGTCATTTTCTTTTTCTATTTCTATTTGTCTTTCTCTTTCTTTTTCCCTTTCCTTTTCCTTTTCCTTTTCATTATCTGCTTTAGTCTCTAATGTAAATATTCCTAATCCAGTTGGTTTTGGAGTTCTATCTCGTTTATTATCTCTATAAGTATCTTTATTTGGTGACTTCTCTCGTTTGGAGTCTTTACTATTTTCTTTAATTGGAGATTTTGCTCGTTTGGTATTAATTTCTTTATAGTGATCCTTATGCTGAAATGTGATCTTTAATAGGAATCTTGGTCTACTAGAGTCATTAACTTTATTAATAAAACGTACTAATGGTTTACTCTTTGAAATAATTTTTGGTTTCTTAGATTCAGGTAAGGCTATAGTAGACTCAGGAGTATTTGATGCATTACTATTATGATCAAAAATTGAAGGTAAAGTTGGTGATAACATAGTTGAAGGTATATCCTCATCTTCAGAATTTTGATTGCTTTTATTTGTACTCTTTGAATTCTTATGATCAACGTCGTTTTCTTCATAATCATTTATTATTAACTTTCTTTTCACTACACGCTTTGGATTTGGAGATGCAATTTCATTTCGTGTTTGAGTATGATTTACATTATTATCATTAAGACCATTATCTTCGTCAATTAAAGTTTGAGGTGGTAAAGTTGGTGAAAGCATGGGAGGTAAATCACCATGTTCATTATAAGTATTAATTAATTCATCTAAATTCCAAGATAATTGTTTAGATTTTTGAATATGAGATGTAGAAGAACTTGTACTTTCAAAGAGTGGAGTAGTATCGGCAATATTATTTGGAACAGTGGCAGATAATTGAGGGGTCTTAGGAGAACTTATATATGGACTGGATGATTTTGATTTCTTTAAACCTTTTGATTTCTTGGATGTTATACTTCGAAGTGGGGGATCATTACTGAATATTGAAGATCTCATTGTAATGTGTAAATAAATTTTAGTCAACTCATAAGTATTGACTTAATATATAGTATAAATCGATTTAAACCTCTTTCTCTCTAAGATCTAATATAAAGTATATTTATCTATCAATAACTTGTTTGAAGCAGAATTTAAATAAAATTTATGTATAAAATTGTTTAAGATAACAAAAAATAAAATTATCACCACAAATAAAATTTCTTACGCCAAAACAAAATAACATCTCAAAAAAATCAAAAAAAAGACCATAAAGACCTTGAAATTCATTTTGAATACTTCAAAACTTTTAATATTAACTAACATATTTATAGGCATATCTCACTAATCAACGTGACTCTAAGATCAAATGGGTAGTCCGTATAATGAAGTTAAACCCGCTCAAATAGGTGGATCCAAAAGAAAACCTTCCTCATCCATACGTAAACCTTCAAGAAAATTATTATCATCTAGAGCTCTAAGTTCTAGAGTTGATGGTAGACCAGGAGCAGACAGAGAACCAGCTGAAGTGCTGAGCTTTTATGGATCTTCTTCGCTGGAAAGCAATAATAATAATGGTCATAGTAATAAAATAAATAATAATATTAATAATCGGGATTTTGATTCTACTCCTGAAAAATCATCAATAAGTAGTACTGAAGTACTGCTGCTGATGTCAAATAATTCATCCCAATGGCCAAAATCACTACTGGATTTCGTAAGTAATAGTTTTATACGGGCTAGTTCCATACTATCAGATAATCAAAAAGAAGAGTTTAATAATCAATTAAAAGAACTTATCGAGTTAGCATTTTCCAAGAATCTTTTATGGACTAATGATTGGAATAAACAAAAAATACCTATATTGGATAATACATCATCATTGGAATTATATGTGGAGAGTGGTATTAATAATACCAATACCACTCAAGAGGGAAGATATCAAATTACTAATATTAGTAAACCATCAACGTCTACATATTTACCTCCAAATAAAAAAATAATTGAAAAATATTCAAATTTAAGTGAATCTGATGATGATTATGAATCACAGCAAAGAAAAAAGAAGCGTTTAGAAAGATTTGAAACACCACCACCCAATAGCATACCTATGAAATCTAATCAAGCATCAACTACTTTTATTGGGAGATGTCTTGATTTAGAAAAGAATTATTTAAGATTAACCTCAGAACCTGATCCCAATAAGGTTAGACCACAAGCAGTTTTAGAAAAGAGTGTTAAATTTGTAATTAATAAATATAATGAAAATAAGACTTATTCGTATATAATAAATCAATTTAAATCAATTAGACAAGATTTAACCGTGCAACATATTAAAAATGATTTTACAATTTATGTTTATGAACTTAATGCAAAAATTTCATTAGAAAATGGAGATTTAGGAGAATTTAATCAATGTCAATCACAATTAAAATATTTATATTATATAAAGAGACAAATAGATTCAAGATTAAAATATAAATTTTTTAGATGGGAAGCTGAATTATTAGTTTATCGAATAATTTATATGTTAATAACTAATAATCATAGTGAAATGTCTAAATTAAAATATTTAATTATAAATAATTATTCAAAATTTGAAAAGACTGAAAACGAAAATAAAATATTTGAATTTATTAATATAATTTTTATATTACATCTGAATATTTTATTAAATAATTATCATAATTTTTTTAAACAATTTAGAAATTTAAAAGAAGTTCCTCAATTAAATTTAGCAATTACATTAATTAAAAATGCATTATATGATAAATCAAGAATAAAAGCTTTACAAATTATTGTTAATAGTTATAAAAAGATAAATTCAGATTTTTTAATTAATGAATTAAATCTTAAAGACATAAACGAATTTAAAGAATTTTTAACAAGACATTTATTAATTCTGTTTTTATCTAATCAAGATAAAGAATTTGAATGTTCAAATTCAAAATCAACTATTCAATCAATAGTTAATAAACCCAACTTTAATAAGGTAGATATAAAGGGACAAATATAAGAAATATTATAATATAAATTAATTAATCAAATGAAGGACCAATTGCCATTATATTAAATTTTAATTTATTTTCATCATCAGTGTTATTCATATAAAATTGAATTTTATCAATTACTTTTGAATCTTGCAAAATATTTTTATTATTATTATTATTATTATTATTATTATTATTATTATTATTATTATTATTATTATTATTATTATTATTATTATTATTATCAGATATACCAATATCAATTGGTCCACGTCTTCTACCATCTAATTCATATATATGATTATTTTTTCCCTTTATAAACGTTATAAAATGTAAATCAATTATTGAATCAGGCAGTGGTACTTCAGTTTGTCCCTTTTCACCAAAATTTTCATTTAATTTTATAGATTTCTCTAAATTTTCTACTAACCTAGCAGTTTCTTCAATAGATAATTCATTATTATTATTATTAATTTTTAATAAAAATTGTGATAATAACAGATTTTTAATAATTAAATCATGTGGTAAATTACTTAATATATGTAATAAAGCATATAATCCACAACCATTACCAATGGTTTGTTTAAACCATTTTATATCATTAATTAATTCATTATCATAATCATTTTTTATTTTAGAATCGTCTTGGATTCTAATTGCTTCATAATTTGATGTTAATGGAAATAATAATATAATTGAATAAATTGGTTCTGGTAAAAGTGCTAATAAATCAGGATCAGTTAATGAATAAACATCATGAAATTCAAGTATTGGTGATAATCCAATCTTATGAGCAAGATCAGAAAATATTGTTGGATTTGATTCTAATGGTATAACTGATTTAGAATCGGACATTATAATATATAGAGTTATATAGTTTGAAGTATAATATATACCAACAATGTATTATAAATAAATTTTGATATTCTTCTTCTTCTTTTTTTTTAACAATCGGGGTTTGAAATGCTTTCCTGCATATAACTTATATGTATGGATTCAAGATGTATAATTATATGTATTATAAAATTGGCTTGAAGTTGTTTGATTTTAAAGTTTTTGTTGTGTACCTAGATTGGAAATTATTTATTTAGTAGAATTAGATGAAAATACGTACGATGATAAAGTAATCAAAATGAATAAATTATTATTTAAAAATGTCATTAATGGTGCTTATATAGAATCGACTTATGTAGGATAATATTTTAAATTTATAGCATATAATAAATGCTAAATTTTTCTTTTGCCTGGGGATAGTGGAATGAGATAATTAATTGATAGAGTTATATATATCATCATATATATGTATCATCATATATATGTATCATCATATATATCATATAATTAAGTTGCAAATTATTATTTATGTTAACCAGCATTTCAATTCCTGTATACAACAAAATAAATATTTTTTTTGTTTACAAAAATAGCAATGGGGGAAATTACAACCACCAACCACAATTTAAACAAGAAGAAGAACAAGAAGAGACTTAATTCAATCTAATAAAATTAATCAATCGATCAAGCAATCATTGATCGATCATAATAACAATAGCAAGGCTTATTGAAGAATGTCTGAGTTAGTGCTTAATCTGAAGGTTCTTATTTCAAGATCCTTTGGATTTGCCATCTTCTCATCAATACTTATTGCACTTGTATATGTTTGTATGATTAACATACTGGAAATTTTAACGCCACAAGATTTATCAATACCATTAAGTATTAGAAAACTAATGTATATAAGAACTTTAGCATTAAGTTATTTATTACCATGGTTATTAATTATAATAAATTTAATCTATGAAACATTAACATTAAATTTTAAGGATAATAATAATTCACCTAATAATTTTAAAATATTTTATTTACCATTAATTGAAGAAATTATTAAATTAATTATAATATTTGGTTTATCATTAGTATCCAATAATTTACTGTATTTTCAAATTGGTCTTTCATTATTTATATTAAATTTGGTTCAATTATGTCCAAGAATTAAAGCATATTTTATAACTGAGAAATTTTTACAATTATATAATTTATTTAAAAATCAAGAATCTTTTGAAAGTAAATATTCAAACGATAGTAAAGCAGAAATACAATTATTATTTCAAAGTATATTAAATCCTGAACAAGCTCAATTACAAGTACAAGAACAAAACCAACAACAAGATGATGATGAATTAAATAGAAATTCAATAAGTTCAACAAATTCTGATGATACATTAATTGTTAATAAAAAAGTATCAATAGCAAGTTTACCCAATAAATTTAATATTAATGAATCAATACCCATTGAATCATCCAATTCTCAAGATACTTTACAATCAATTAATTCAATTAAAATATTATCAAAATATAAATCATGTTATGATTTTGTTGATAAATTATACTCTGTATCACCAAAAAATACTTATCATTTAAATACTGCCACCGCCATTGCAGCATTTGATGATAATAATAATAATGAAGAAGAAGAAGAAGTATCAAATTATTATGTTCATAATAATAACGATGATATTGATCCACTTGAATTTGAATCTGAAGAAGAACAAAATAGACTAATAACTGAAGATACTCATTTTGGTGGAGGTGGAGGTGGTAATTATAAATATAAATTTCCTGATGGTAGAAAATTAGAATTTGGTGCTGGTGCTGGATTTGATTTTTCTCATACAAGCCCAGGACATGATGATAATAAGGGTCATGGTAAATCAGAAGTTTATGAAATTAAACCAACTAAATATATTAAATTTTTAAATTGGTTTTCATGGTTAATACCACCTTTGTTGCCAATTAAATCATATACAAAAATTGAACCTGAAACATCATCATTAAAGAAAAGATTATCAACATATAAAATTAATAATAATAATAATAGTAATAATAATAAAAATATTAATCGTAAAGGCTCGATTATATCTTCAATCAATTCAATTAAAACTTATTATGTTGAAGAAGAAGAAAGTTATCATAATTCAAATAATCCAGCTAATAGATTTGAAAATTTCAAATATTTTATTAATTTATTCTTTGATTATTCTATTGATGAAGATTCAAAAATAATTGAAATTCCAATCTTTTTTAAAAGATTTGGATTATTGGTTGAAGAATTTCCAATAATTTATGATTGGTTAGATATTTTTAATTGTGTAATTTGGAATCTAATAAGTTTTATAATTTATGGAAATATTTTTATTATTGCGGGTCAAAATGAAAAAGAACAACAAAAGGAACAAGACATAAAAAATAGTATATCAATTGCATTGTCCATTGGAATAATTATACTTAAATTATTTAAGTTAAATTATTTAAATAATCCTGAAAATAAATTTGGATTTAAATTAATCATATTATCTGAATTATTTATAGGAATTATTGGATGTTTAATATGTTTTATATTATATTTTAAAGAATTTTTATATTAAGGAAATAAAGAATATATATGTATATATAAAAATAATAATAATAATATTAAATTTAAAGAATTGAAAGAAATTTTTTCTTTTTTAAAAACCTTTTGAAATTTCTAAATATTTTGAATTTGTAAATGAAAATCCATTAACGTGAAATAAATCTTTACCTAAATCATTTCCACCTTGAGGAGTAAATGACATTTCTGTAAATTCTTTATCAAAATTTTCTGCAAGTATTGGATCAGTTATAATTGGTAAAATTGGTGGTAAAGTATTGGAATTTTCAATATTTTCTAAATCATTCCAATTTATAAATCTAAAGAATCGATGTTGTTTTAATTTATTAAAATCTTGATCAATATTAAATCTCTTTTCGGGATTAACTTGTAATAATTTTCTTAAAAAATCTTTAGCATCTAAACTTAAATAAAATGGAAATTTTAAACTTTTCTTAGATGATAAAATTTTATCCATAATTTTTTTATTATTATTACCAGTAAATGGTGGTGAACCTGTTAACAAATCAAATGAAACACAACCTAATGACCACCAATCAACGGAATAATCATATGGTTCACCTTTTATAACTTCAGGTGCCATATATTGAGCAGTCCCAGTCATGGAATGATTCTTTTCATCATTAGATGAAACTTTTGATAAACCAAAATCAGTTAAAACTAAATTACCAGAATTATTTAACATACAATTTTCTGGTTTTAAATCTCTATAAATAACTTTTAAATTACAATGTAAATATCTTATGGCTAAAATCATTTGAGCAATATAATAACTTGCATTTTTTTCACTCATAAATCTTTCAATTTCTAAATGATGAAATAATTCACCACCATCAAGATATTCTAATATAAGATAAACTTTATTATTATCTTGAAATGCATAAAATAATTTAACAATATTTGAATGATTAACCATTTCTAAAATTGATTTCTCATTTAATGTACGTTGATAATTTAATTGATGAATTTCATTACTATCTTCATTGATTATAAATGATGCCTTTTTTAATTGCTTTTGAGCAAATAATTTCCCTGTTGATATTTCTCGAACTAATAATACTTTACCATATGATCCTTTACCTAATACTTTAATAGGTTCAAAATCATTTAATTTGGGTTTATAAGACTCCAGATGATTATTATTGATTATTAAAGTAGATGATACATAAGATTTTTTAATATCAACTTCATAAGATGAAGCAATTGAACTTTTTCTTCTGGTTCTATTAGGTATTGGTAATGATGATAATTTTGAAACTGATTCATTTTCTTCATCTTGGTCTCTTGGATCGTAATATTCAGGTGAATCGGCATCGTCCTCGTCGCCATCGACCTTATTATCATTCTCGTTACCTTCTTCTATAAGTTTATAATTTAAATCTTGATTAACATTTAGATTTGTAAATGATTCAACTATATCACCAACTTCATCATATTCATCCATATCAAATATATCAGCCATTTTATTGAAATTCTTTCTTGTATGGAAATGGAAGAAGTCTGTTCTATATTTCTATATAGATTGAATTATATCATTCTTAATTAATAATACTAGTTCTAAAAAGAAAATGAAAAACGAAAATAAATTTTTTAAAAAACGTTTTCAAATTTTTTTTTTTTATATTTTAAATTTTTTGTTATCTCATAAAATTAAATCACGTGTTTCAGGTTTTTTTTGCAATTTGAAAATAACTTATTACTTTAAATTACCAAATTTGATATTAAAAATGATTATTAAAGAGCTGGTCAGTAATTAAATAGAGTTGGACATTACAAGTTTAATTTACTGTGATAATTTCAAATCTAAACATTAGTGGTAATCATCCGTGCAAAAATTGCAAAAATAAAGGGTATAAATATTACTATTACAATATACATATATACACGTACATCTATCAAAATTTTAAACTAATACAAACTGAAGGGCTAATACAATTAGCTGGTAAAGAAGAAGAATTGAATTTGAAAATTAAAAATAGAACTGATCGACTCAATATTGAGCCATTATATAAAGCTTCTTTTTTAATTTTATATAATCTAATAATAAATCATCATTATTTAAATTAAAAGGTTTAGGATATGATTTATTTGATTGTTTGATTTGATTAATTGATTGCTTTAAAACAATTGGATTTAATGATTTATCCTTAAAAATTATTAATAATTTAATATCATTAATATTTAAATCTTGTTTTCTTGAAAGTAATTTAAAAATTATAACATTAATTAATTCATTTAAATTATTTAATTTATCCTTTCTTAATTTCAAAGCAATATAATCTAAATCATCAATTTTTGTATTTAATTCTTCAAAAAATATATTTAATTTTAAAGTTTCATCTTTTGAATTATACTTTAAAAATGGTATTTCTGATTTATTTGATATAGTTGAATTCGGAGTTAAATTTGTTATATCATTGATATTATGATTGTTATTAATAGTAGTAGCATGACTACTATGATTACTATTAGTATGATTAATTGATAATGACTCTGATTCTTCTTTTAATTCCATTATTATAGGAGGTTGAAGTTTTAAAGATTTTATATTGGATGATCCATTAATACTTGATCTTCTATTTGATGTTTTATTCTTATTATTATTATTATTGCTGGGAGATTCTGGTAATTCAAAGGATTTGGGGATATATGAAAATCTTTTATGTTTTGATGGAGTGGCTGGTGATGGTGCTGATGATGATGATTGTATTGAATTATATGATGAATTTGGACTTGTAGTTGATGATGATGATGATGGCTTATTCTTGGAAGAAGCAAACTTTAATGATAATTTTCTAAATAATCCTATTTTTTTAAATGATGTTGAAGTTGGACTAGAAGGTGGTGAGGGTGATAATGAAGATGGAGTTGTTATTGAAACATTATTTTCGGAAAATATTTCTGAAACTGGAGATGTTGAAGCATCATCATTTTCAAAATCATAACTTATGTCTAAAGGGAGTGTGACATAACAACTCATAGGTCTTTGATTTGGAGTTGTCGTTGACATATTTGTTTGAAATAAATAAACTTATATAACTTTTAGTTAAAAGAGCTATTTTTAAAAAAAAGTTTAACCTTAATTTAAAATAAAGAATATTAAAAGTACATATATATATGATATACGTAATTATAATTATTATTAATTTTCATTAAAAGATTTTAAATCAAAATGTATCGTTTCAAGTTATAAAAAGGGATAAATTTTAGATTTACTAAAAAGAAAAAGTTTTTTAAACAAACTTGAAATTTTACTTAAGAAAATAAAAAATAAAAAAAAATAACTATCAATAATAAAATATATTATATTTTATCTTTAATTAAAATCAGATGCTAGTGAATAATAATAATATTAGGTTTTAAAAAAGAAAGGTTTTTTTTTACTTTTTAGTCTAGAATAATAAATAAGTACATATAAAATAATATAAAAAATAATGTATAATAAAAATAAAATGAGGAGGAGGAAAAAGCCTTATGTCGCCACACAATATGTACTTAATAATTGTAAAAACTAATATGTGGTGAATGAGTGAATAAAATTCATTTATTAAAAAAGTAGGGCGAATGACATTTTACAAAAATTTACAAGAATTCAAATGTTTATTATATAACTTTGCTCTTACATTGTTTGTTAAAGAATGTAATTTTATTATTTTATAAATTTTCTTTTCTATTCATTCTAATATTTATTATTTATTATTTAAGCTATGGTGTTATGTGTGTCCTAATTAAGTAATTGGTAATGTAAAAGTTAACATATGCACAAATTTCAAATTCCTGCATATCGTAAATTGTTTTTTTTTTTTTTTTTTTTTATTTTTTTTTAATTTCTTTTTTTTTTGAGTTTTCTATGACGTGTGAAAACCAAAACAAATGTTGGCTGTAAATGAACAATTTATAACCAAATATGGCTTCACCATAGTTTTAGTAGTCTTGCGTATACATATCACTTACGTTACAATATGCTCTTAATTCCTTTTTATCATTATAATCATTATATATTTATCTTCGTATATAAACAACAAGTATCCTTATCTCTTTAATCACATTGAACCTCTAACTCTAACTAATCTTAAACTTATCTTATTAAATGATTTAATATATTTTAATAAATCCTCATCATTATATTCTTCATCTTTATTAAATATTTGTAATCTATAATGATTTATTAAATTATAATCTTTATAAATTTTATAAGATAATAATTTCTTTAGATAAATTATTGATATTAAATTATTTCTTTTAATTTTTAATGCCACTATATCATCTTCTTTATTATTTAAAAAAATCTTGATTTTAATATAATTATTAGCATTTTGAATTATATTTGTGTTTGTATTTGTATTGGCTGATTCTTCTGCCACGTCTCCTTCTTCTTCATCTTCCTCTACTTCTCGAATGTTTTCATGCTGTTGATCTTCTTCTTCTTCTTCTTCTTCTTCTTCTTCTTCGTGATAATCTAATAACTTCAATGGTTCTAATTGATCATGTAATTGTTTATCATTTATAATTGATTCTAATGATGAAATTCTATTCCTTGCTTTATTCTCAGTATTGATGTTATTATTACGTTTACCTCGATAAACATATGATTGTCTAACTAATGGGGGTATTATTATTGAAGATGGATCTTCAAATTCATCTTTGTCTTCAATGATAGGTGTTGTTGATGATGATATTGGACTCGATAAATTAAGCATACAATCATTATTGGAAAAAAATCCACTGGTATTTATAATCGGAGTTGATGGTAAACTTGGATTCCTTTGAGAAAATACTGAATCAACATCACTTTCTGAATTTGATGATGAATGTCCTGCTCCATTTCCAAACTTAGCTGAATCTCTTGGACTTCTTAAATCTCTTAATGATTCAATGAATTCAGTCTTAATACGTTTCTCTTTCATTACTTCTTGTTCATCTTCTTCTTCTTCTTCTTCTTCTTCTTCTTCTTCTTCTTCTTCTTCTTCATCAACATCTTCAATTTCTTCGACATATTCATTTGGCTTAAAATCATCTTCGACCGATGTTGCTTGTGTTTCAATTGATAAATCCTTGGAATCAACTGAATCAGTGAAACTGGTATCTCTTTGTTCTTTACTTCTTTCGTAAAAATCATCATCATATCTTTCGATTAATGAAGAATAACTCATCAATGTATTTGAACTTGTTGATGATGGTACAACTTTTTTCTTTTGTTGAATATAGGTGGAATATTTATAATTAGCTGAATTATCATCTCTGGTTTGAGGACTTGCTAAATTCTTTTCCATTATTGGTGGTGGTAATGGTTGAGTAATTGAAAATGATCCTTTATGATTATCCTTATTCTTATTCTTTGTATCGTCATTGATCATTTCGCCATTATAAATAAATTTATAAAATTCATTGGAATATTTGATAATTGATAAATTTATTAATTTATTAGTATAATTATCTAATTCAATACTTAAATTTGTTAAATCTTCAATTAATCGTTTATTATTTTTATCATGATAATTTAAAATTGAAGAATTTCTAATTGGTTGAGGTAATGGAGGTAATTTTATATTAGGAAATGATTTAATTAATTGTAAATGAAAATTATAAAAATCAGGATAATATTTTTTAATTGTAATTATTTGATTATTTGACATGGTAAATTTCATTTTATACCAATATTTATTAGTTGAAATTTGAAAATCTTTAATAATTTTAACTGATTTAGGATATAATTTTTCAAATTCAAATTGATCATAATCATCATATAAACTTGAACTTGAATCTTCAATTTCAATTAAATTATTTTGCTCATTTTCTTCCTCATCTTCTCCTTGCTTCTCAAGATTGGTTATTTGATCTTGTTTATATTCATTTAACCATTTTAAACTTATTGGTATTAATGGATCATTTACAGCTATATCAATATATGAGGCAGGTACTAAACCTTGATCATTATAATTATTTAATCGACTAACCTTAATCCATCCATTGCCTAATTTTTCTATTAATTTAAGATATTCATTTGATTCAATACTTAATTCTTGAGGATTTTCACCTTTAAATTTATATTTGGATATTAAAATAATTATAGCATATTCTGAATTTTGATAGGATCTTGGGGTTATTGGTGATGATATAGTGGGAGATGTTGTTGAGGAGGAAGAGGAACCATCTAATGGACCTGTTATAATCAAGCTTTTCAAATTCTTCTTTGATTTGATTTGTTTTGATCGAAATAAACTGGTTGACATAATGTATGGTTATGCTTGGAAGTATGATATAAGTTTGATATTGATAAAATATAGATTAAGAAAATAGGGTACAATTAATCAACAAGATCTTTGTAATTAAAAAAAAAAAATAATATAAATAAAATTGGGATCTTATATTATACAAATATATATCTAAATTTTTTTTATAGTTCTATTTATTTTTATTTATTTTTATTTATTTTTATTTATTTTTATTTATTATTTTTTGGAGCCAATTTTTTTTTAATTTTTTTTTTTTAAATTTTTTTTTTTTTTTTTTTTTTTTTTTTTTTAAAAAATTTTTTTTTTTTTTTAATCTTTTTTTAAATTCTTTTTTAATGTATAAGAAATAATTGATAATACTTTTTTCTTTCTGCAGAGCTGTCCTTATATCTTTCATTTTAACAACTGTCCGTTATCAGAGGTATATATTACTTTTTAAGTGTTACATTTTCGTCTCTTTTCTATCAACCCACCCACACACTAGCTCATCATCATCTTCTTCTTCATCATCATCATCTTCTTCTTCTTCTTCTATTCCTAACCATTCTTCCAAGCAAATTTAAGTATCCATATAAACCATAAGAGAATGTAATCTTTTCTTAAAAAATTCAAACATGCCCCCGTATGACGTTTGCTTTTAGCCGACTGGAAGAAAAAAAAAGTAAACAAAAGAAATTATTTAATGCACCACGTGCATATTACATGATGCATACTGCATGAAATGGTTTGATATTAAAAATAAAAATAAATATAATAATAATAATACACAACAACTATTAGAAAACAAAACAATTGAATACTAATATAACCTTATCAGTTGCGGCGGAGGAGGAAGAGAAAGTAAGCTCTACAACAATGCAATGTTATTATTGTTACTATTTAAGTTATTAGTTGAAAGATAAACATCTATAAAATAAAGAAAGCTTAAATGGTTATTATAATAATTTCTTGACAATTTCTTGACATACATCCCACAAACGCAATATGATGATTGTTCCTACTTTCAACATCTTGCTCTTACTTGCACTCACTTAGTGTTTTGATTTTTGGTTGGTCTTGAATTCATTATTAATTTACGGTATCAAATAAATTAATAATTAATAAGCGATTCTAGTATTGGTCTCTCCATGTAATCAAAACAAAGAAGTCGTCGTATTGTTATTGTTATTCTCGTAGGACTGCAACATTACAATCAAAAAAGTGTACGTAAAAAATTACTAAACAATAGATAGGCTTATTTTTAATTTTGGATTATTTTTTTGTATGTATCTCTTATTATTACTCTTATTATATTATTTTTTAATATTTTATTTTGTTTATTATTTTTTAAGAATATTTTCTCAGACTTGACATATCCTATCGTTTTCAGTCAAGCGTTAGTTACAGCCCAGACTATTTAAAGAGATATATCTATATATAAAAAGGCTGGCCCACAACTTAGAGATAACAGGCATTCCCAGATTAGCGATAATGAATACCAAGATGTGCTAAATAAAAACAGAGTCTGACAACATGGTTAAGAGATCTTAGAATGATAATAAAACTGATGAAAACAGTCCGATATAAAATAATATAAACAAATCAAACCAAAAAAAGAGAACAAAGATTGAAAGCAACTCTCTTCTATGAAATGATTGCGTCACAGTATCATGTAAATATAGAGTTATCTTACTAGTACTAAGAATAAATATAATAAACGTTGTTTGTTATTAATTACTTATTTTCTTTTTAATAAATTTGTAAAATCTGCATGATGCACAAAAAGTAAATAAACAAAAAAAAAATAAACAAAAAAAAATTTAAAAAATTTTCTTTTTTTAAAAAAGAAAAAAAGAAAAACAGAAGAAAATGTAACGAGTCGTAAAAAAGATTCATATTTGAAAACTTTAGAATTTTTAAATAGAATTTTAAATAAGGCTAAATCTATTTTAAAAGACTTCGGCATAATAGAATATATATATAAATCATACTTGTTAAATGTTCATAGCTAGAGCTTAGTCCAAAAAGTAAACCATTGATTAGATATAAAAATGTCTCTTCTTTTTTGGTAATTTTCGTACTAAATTTTCAAGAAAAATTTAAAACTACTGTTCTCTTGAATCAAAACCTCAAATAGTTTATTAAATTCGTAGACTTTTTGAAACAAGGGAAAAGAATTCAGGTATAAAAAATATTTAATGGATTTACAAAGCATAAAGATGAAATTCAAATTTCTTATTTCTTATTTATTTATTTATTTTCTTATTTTTTTTATTTTTTATTTTTTATTTTTTATTTTTTATTTTTTATTTTTTATTTTTTATTTTTTATTTTTTTGCGTCCACCAACTCCGTTGATGCTTATGCTTTTGATTATTATTAATATTCTTGTTAGTTACTATCAACTTTCAACATAGAGACATTCATTGTTTATAACCAATAAGCAATACTTCAAACCAATAATACCCTTGATATGCTAGTTTCAGCCCCTGTATAAAAACTTGTGCTCATGATAAATTGATTACATTGTGTGAACATGAATTAGTTCATGCTGAGAACTGCCTCAAAAAATGATCCCTTTTTTTTAATTATTTTGTTTATTTATTTATTTAATTTTATTTCTTGGAGGCTAGATATTGCAGATTAATTGCGTTAATACATTGATTTCATATGATAGTGTTAATAAACAAAATTAAACATAAAGATAAAATAAAATATTATTTCATCAATTTAGTTAATATATAATGTTTGCCCTAATGTATGAAATATACATTATTTTAGAAGTGAATTTTGTAGTTGCTGCTCATTTCATGTTAAATGGGTTAATTAATAAGGAATTATTTTTATTGTAAATTTCATATTCCTATCACCACGAGGTTTTCAAGTGTAGTTACTACAAGTTGTAGTAATGATAAATAATAATAATAATAATAATAATAATAATAATAATAATAATAGTAATAATAATAAGATCACAGGGAGACAAAAAATAATTTGAGATTTCAGGGTCTGCCACAAATATTAAATTTATTATTTATTATTTATTATTTATTATTATTTATTATTTTAAGAGCTTTCGCTGGTGTTTGCATTTCGGATCTGAAATTTTGATTCCCCATTTTTATTACTTTGATTTCGTAATTGGAAAACTTTAATAAAGTATATATTATTTTCTTACGTCTAGAAAAAGATTTACGTAGAAAAAGATAGACTAGATACTACTCTTAGACGAATAAATAAACAAAACAAACAAGGTAAGATAAGATAAGATAAGATAATTAAAAATAACACACAATAAATGAATTGAAAAAAAAAACAACAACAATAAAAAAAGGATGATACTTAAACCCAGAGTGTCAAAAATTTAACTAATTTTAAGATAAATTTTATTATTAAATCTTAAAAATTCAGAAACATTAAAATTCACACTATCAATATTTTCATAATTATTGGAATTTGGTAATTTTATAAATAATTTTGTATAATAAATCTTTTGCTTAACAAGAACTTTAATATCATTAATTGCTTTAATTGATGATTTATTTAATCGAATTGCTACTATTTCATTATTAAAATTAACAATTTTACATTTAATGAATTGATGAGGATTACTATTAGTATTAGTATTATATTGATAAAGTTGAGGAGACATGGTTGAAAAAACCAAGGGTGGTGAAGGTTGAGGAGAATATGATAAAGCAGGACTTGTCATGGATGGAGGTGATATTCTTGTTGGATAAGGTACGTTTGGAGAAAATGGCATCTTAGTATTTTTATTATTACTATTATTATTTGAATTAATTGATCCATAAGATGTATTGGCAGTTGTGTTAATTGACAATGGAGCAGTTGTATTAAAACTTGAATCCGGGGAACTATTTGAATCATCAGTACTATTATTATTATTAGTGGATGATGAATTTTTCTTGGTAACATTTGAATTTTTCCTATTAATTGTTGAATTATTTCTATTAATGGTAGAATTATTCCTATTTACGGATGTATTTCTTGTAATCGATGATGATGGGTTATTATTATCATTATTAACTGAATTGTTTCTTTTAATACTATCATTTCTTGAAAAATCTTTAGCTTGCTGATAAAGATTATAAGTATTTTTAGTCTTTGACCGTTTTGGTAAATCACCAAATTCAACTTCATCTGAATCTTTATCCTTTGAATAAGAATGAGAAATTTCATGAGCTCGTTTATCATAAAATTGTTTAACGATATTAATTGATCCCGGTTTAATCATTTCATTAATTTGATCATTACTTAAATTCTCAATATTATTATCAACTTGAAATGAATTTAATCCTTCATCTTGATCTTGAATTAACCAATCAATTAAATTAAATGAAATTTGATAATAATTATTAGAAATTAATTTATTAATATAAACATGTAAATCATTACATCTCTTTAATAATACATTGATTTGATCTTCATCTTGTTCTTCTTCATGACTTGGAATTGGTTCAGGTAATTTAGGTAATTTAAGTTTATCATCAGTATCATTATCAATATCCTTTTCATTATTATTATCAATATTAATATTATTATTCTTACTTAATTTTAATAAATTTATATGTAAATTATAAAAATCTTGATAATATTTACCAATATGAGTTTTTGTTGAATCAGAATATTCAATATCTAATCTATACCAATATCTATCTTTAAATAACAGAAAATTTGTAATTGATGCAGAAATTGGATATGATTTATTATTAATAGTTACGAATTTTTTATCATCTTTTTGTTTATTATTATCATCCTTATTTTTCTTTAATTGAAATTGAAGATAATTATAATCATCAATTAATTTATTTGAATTATTATAGTCATCATCAGTTGATTGTAACCAAGTTAAAGTAATGGGATTTAATTGATCATTAACAGCAATATCAATATATGATGCTGGAATTAAACCAGGATCAACTAATTTATCAACAAATTTAACTAATAACCAACCATCACCACATCTATCTAATAATTTTAAAATATCCCCTTTCTTTAAAGTTAATTCATTATTATTTTCTGATTTAAAATTATGTTTTGTAACTAATATAATATTTGATTTTAAATCTGATGAAATATTTAAATGAGGTTTTGGATTAGAAATTTTTAAATTTCTAATATCACCAATACCAATAATTGGATTTGATATTATAACTTTTGAATTTATCATTTAGTAGCTGACTTAAGTTATATTAAGTTGTAATAGATGGAATGAAAGTAGAAGATTTTTAAACAAGAATGAATGAATGAAAGAAAGAAAGAAAGAAAGAAAGAAAGAAAAATAAACAACCAAGAATATATAATAACAATAATAACAAAAAGTAAAAAGGAAAAAGGCTGATTATTTAGGCAAGAAGTAGGGCTTTAACATTGTTTTTATTTTAAGGGGAAATTTAATTATTTATTTCATTTTGAAACATTGAAACATTGAATAATGAAATAAATAATGAATTATAAATTAATAAATAAATAAATAAATAATAAAAAAAAAATAACGCGTCGAAATGAAAATTGACGCGACATGACGCGACATTTAAAATGTTTTTTTATTTTATTTTATTTTTTTACATTCTTAATATTGTCTTATTTTAATAATTTCTTATTTAATATTGATATCTATCTCTTATTGGTTAAAAAAATATGGATTGTTAATATTTATTGTCGTAAGACAATAAACTTTAGAATCAAACATGAATGTTTTTAAAATATGGTATTATTAAATGTAATACAAAAATTATAGTTGAGGGTTGAGTATAAGAATAATATTATTATTTTATTATTTTATTATTTATTATTATTCTACACTTTAACACTGCCTATATAAATATTATCAATCTTTCTTTACATATAATGTATCCATCACGCGAACCAAAATATTCAAATTGAGATTTAAAAAGCAGTCAATTTAAAAACTAATTACTTTTTAAACCTGTTAGAAATCTGGATTATATAAATGATGGATTTCTTCTCGTTCTCCTTCCAGCCATTTTTGCGAATAGATTAAATAGAGGTATTATTAGTCTCGCTGGTACTCCGGAAGTGAAAAATATGTAAAGAACAAGAAGAAGAAAAAGGTGGTTTAATAAAAAAAAAAATTTTCATAAAAATTTAAAAATTTTAATGATGATTGATGAGGTAAGACGCACGTGACTCCAACAATATAATATATATATATATATTTTTTATTAGGGTTAAACTTCAAATAATGTATAATCATACTTATGATTGAATTAATTAAACCGATTACACGTAATTATTGTTATATCATTGTAAATATTATACTTCTTCTGTCGTAGTTGTCGGGGGTTAATTTCCGGTGGAGGGCGTAGTAATTATCAATAAAAGATCAGTAACCCAAAGCCATAATCGATTATACCCATACCCCTAATAATTTCAAGTAATTTAAAATTTTTTTACCTTCTCCTCGAGAACAATAAAACGTTTTGTCGATTAAATCAAATTATAAATATAATAATATAACGTAATATAATAAATAATAATAAATAGGGGGAGGTGGGGGAGCTCGGTATCTCGGCTCTTTAAAAAAAATTAATTTAAATAATACTAATTTTAAATTTCTTTAATTTAATTTTTTACTTTACTTTACTTTATTTTATTTTTATTTTTATTTTTATTTTATCAATCTAGATATAGATATAGATATATATCCTAAATAGGGCAATTTAAAGAATCAATTGATAAATTAAATTTAAGATTTTTATTTGTCTATGTAAATGTAAATGTAAATGTAAATGTAAATGTGAATGTGAATGTGAATGTAAATGTATCTTTATTTATTTTAAATAGATAATCTTTTTTAATGCAATGTAAGAGTTTTGATAAAAATAAATTAATTTAAATATTAATTTAAGCCGTTAAATGCGGTTAAAGTTATATTAACTTATGGATGCCGTATTCAATATGTAGACCAAGATATATATATCATAATTTTAGTTTTATTATTATTATTGTTATTAATTTAATTAGAGGAGAAAGCAGACGTATGTCTTTTTATTTTTTGTACCGAGCAACAAATAATAATAATAATAATAATAATAGTAATAATCATAACAAGTATGAAGATCCAATATTACTATCTATAGATTGGTTAATAATTATTATAATTATTATAATTATTATTTTTTTATTTTTTTATTTTTTTATTTTTTATTTTTTATTTTAACCGCCGCCTATTTTAATTTCAATTACCGAGCTTTACATTATGTAAAGAAAATAATAATAAGTACTATTATTATATATTATTATATATTATTATATTAATTATTATATATATCATTATTATAATATAATAATATTTAGGGCAAAAACGGTTTATTTCCTTTTTTATATATTTTTAATAATAAATAACCAAAAGAAATTATCGATAGATCGTTAGAAGCTGCACCTAAAAATAAAAATAATTAAAATAATTGAAAAATATTGAAAAAGAACAATTTAAGCAAAGACTAAACTGGTTCGATCTTAATTTGTAAAATAAATAAATAAATAAATAAATAAATAAATAAATAAATAAATAATTTAATAAATAAATACTAGTCATTGAGGTCCAATTAAAAATAAAAAATGTCTTTGTAACTTTTTATTTTTAATTTTGACAGACATCAAAACGAATCGTATTGTATTTTTTTTTAACAAAAATTAAACCATTTATTATCGTCTCATCAAGTGTTTGGGTTTTCTTTTCTTGTTTATTTGTTTATTTATTTATTTAAGTTCTTCGTTTAATCGAATGATTCTAGGTGAAAGTTTAGCAAAGTATAATTTTACAAGTTTAACCCATAAATCTATAGTTTGCAGATAATTTATAGTCAGATTCTTGATTTGTAAATTCTGGGTTCTCCCCTAATTTAGTAATTTAAATTATTTTAAACTTTTTTAAAGGGAATTCTTTACAATCCCCTCTTAATAATCACCCCCACCCCCACACTGTCCACTAAATATTCTAAATCCAATCTAACCAATTAAAAAGACAATACGGATAGAGTAGGAAAAAGAACAACTAAAAGAAGGAGAAGAAGAAGAAGAAGAAGAAGAAGAAGAAGAAGAAGAAGAAGAAGTAGTAGTAGAAGAAGAAGAAGAATAAAAATTAAAATTAAAATTACAATTAAATTAAAAAGTGACATTACATTTTTCGTAAAATAAAATGAATAACGTCTCATTTTAATTAACTGCGTAATTAATGAAATGAAATAAAAAAAAATAAAAAAAACTGACCATTATGTAATTAATCAGAATCAAATAAATACAATTAATAAAATGAATCGAATAATATAGTAATAAGTACAGATCAACACTTGTTATAAGATAGATCCATAGCTAAGAAAAAAAAATCATAAATTGACAATGAAATTTAAGAAAATAAGCAAATTTAAAAAAGAAAGAAAACGAAAAACGAAAAGAAAAAGAAAATCAAAAAAAAACCCTTTATTTTTAAAATGGATGTATTGATATCAACCGATATGAGATATATATATATACATATATATAGTATCACATAAATGGATTTATCAAAAAATTTACATAAATAATAATTATTGCATTTTTTTAAGGCTGATATGTACATGAAATTAATTATTTTTTAACCAATCTACAAAATTAACATTCCAGGTACAAAATAACAGAAAAGAACACAATTAAAATAAATAAATAAATAAATAAATAATAATAATAATAATAATAATAATAATAATAATAATTTAATTAATTTAAAAAAAACAGAGGCATCAAGGACAAGAATGAATGACAATGATCAAACCATTCTCATAACTCTTTTAATTGTTTATTATGTGGCCCTTTATGATTGGTCTAGAGAGAAAATTTCATCCATTGGAAAATTTTTATCATTTTCCGAATTGGTTATTACTATTAATAAATTAATAATAATTAATAAATTAATAAATTAATAAATTAATAATAATATAGAATTACAATGAATGAATGAATGAAAAACTTTCATCATTTACTCTTTTAAAACAAAACTTTAAATGTTTTTTTATTCTTATTTTATATATTTTAAATATCTCTCTATTTGCTCAGGGTGTAAATTTTTTACTGGGCAATTACCGAAAAAACCTACGCTAATAAATTTAGACAAAACTCTAAAACTAAAAAATAAAACAATAAATAAAATAAAATAAAATGAATTTAATTTAATTTAATTTAATTTAATTTAATTAAATTATTTAATTATTTAATTAATGAAAAGTAAGTCATTCTAAAATCTATCCACTCCACACTAGTACGTACATGATATGTATATGTAAACTGATATAAAATTTATTTTGATAAAAATCTGGTTATTATTATTTCTTTTTATTGTTAAATTAATTTTTATTTGTGAATGAAATTAAAATATTGACAATAAGGTTCTTAGTGATAAATTATTATTAAGAATAATAAGAATTATAATAGTTAAAAAAAAGTTCGTATCCTTAGTTATCCTCCACTGGAATTTATAATTAATATTAATTATAAAATATTATTCATTATAAGGGAATTTATATCGGCGGTTAGGGAGATAAAAATAAAAATAAAAAGCAAAGCAAAGCAACAATTAAATCATTATTTGGAGGAGTTTTATTATAAATTATTAACAAGCATAAGAAATAATAAATAATAAAAGGTGGGATTATTTAAAAAAAAAAATCAAACCCCAAACTGACAGACAATAAAATAAAAAAATAAAAAAATAAAAAAATAAAAAAATAAAAAAAATAAAAAAAATAAAAAAAATAAAAAAAAAATCTGAAAAATTTGATTAACGTAAAACAAGCATCTCTGTAAATAATAACATATAATAAAATAATAATAATAATAAAATAATAATAATAATAATATAATAAATAATAAATAATAAATAATAAATAATAAATAATAAATAATAAATAATAAATAATAAATAATAAATAATAAATAATAAATAATAAATAATAAATAATAAATAATAAATAATAAATAATAATTTATAGAATAAGGGAATCTTTTTTTTTAAATTTTATACTTTCTATATATTATATATATATATATATATTTTTTTAATATATTCCCCTTTATCGTTTGACTTGTTCGTAGTTTTCAATCCTTGTCTTTCTTTGACTTTTTTTTTTCTTTTCTGTTCTTTTTTTTCTTTTCTTACTACAATTTCTTCTTCTTCTTCTTCTTCTCCTTGTTGTCCTTGTTCATTATTATCATCTGGTTTCCCACAAGTTGCCTTAAATTTAGAACCCTGGTTTAGTTGGAAATTTATAAATTAATAAATTTAGGGTAAAAACGATAGAGACAGAAAAAATAAAAAAAAATACCAAAAAAAACAAACAATTTTTCATTAAAATAAAGATCATTTTTTAAAGAAAGCAATATTAAGTTATATATTAATTACATTCCATTTCTTCAATTCAATTCAATTCAATTCAATTCAATTCATATATATTCCTATTCCCAAAGAATTATTCGTAGTAATAATAAAATAAAATTAAATTAAATTAAATTGAAATAAAATAAAATAAAATAAAAATTATTTATTTTTATTTTTAATAATTTATTTTACACGCATTAAACGAGATCTTTATTTTACTGTGATCAATCATTCATTACAATAGGATAGCGTACAATACACAACATCAATTAAGTGCTTTGGCTGATCAGATTGATCTATTCCATATCATCGATAATCCAATCAGAAGAAGAAATATTATTATAATAATAATACTAAATAATTAAATTGTGGGATAATTTAACACATCATTGAAAATTAAATTTAATCTTTTTTTTTTTTTTTTTTTTAAAACCGTTAAAAAAAATAAAAAATTTTTTTTTTTAAAAAAAAGTCGTTTTTTTTGAAATAAAAAAAAAAAAATAATAAAAAAAAACAGAAAAATTAAAGAAAGTCGTTGAAAAGAAAAGGAGACATTTCTGATTACGTAAAAAACATTTTTTTTTATTTTTTTTTTATTTTTTTATTTTTAAGGCACCAAAAAAAATTTTTTAAAGATAACAAAAAAATTTTAGAGCCAATCCAATAAATAAATTTATCCCCACTCTTTTAAAAAAATAAAAATATTTATAATCCACTTATCCTAAAGGCACCAAAATATTTATTCACTTATTTATTATTATCAATTCAAAATATTATATTGATATATTCATATATTACATTCACATATTACATTTACATATTATATTTTCGGAAATTCAAATTCATTTCCCCGTTCCACTTATTCGCCTAAAAGTTATTAAATAATTTAATAATTTAACAATTTTTAATTTATACATTAAATTAAAATTGCGCCTTTTTATATAAAACAATTAAAAGGGTTTAAATTTACTTACTTATTTATTTATTTATTTATTTATTTATTTATTTATCAGTTTCATTAATTTTAACTTAAAACGTCAATTCATTGAAAAAAAAAAAAAAGAAATTTCTTCTTTTTTTTCATTTTATTATTATTATATTTCATTTAATTTAATTTTGAAAAATCCTTAAATTGTGGTACAGCCCTTTATATGATTGATTATTTATTCATTTTATATATATTTTATTCAATTTATCATTCATTTAATTTATTCATTTAATTTATTCACTAACAAAAAAAAATCCAAAATTATTTTTTCCCCCTTTAACGACTAACCCCCTCGCTAAATATTATTTAATTTTTTTTTTCACAGCCATACATGAATACACTATATTATAATAATAATATGAAAAGTTCTTCATCAAATACCCCCAGTTCTACAACTTATGATAACGAAGATACTATACGATTGAATAGTTCAATGATCGCTTCATCTCCCATCCTTGGAAATACCAACAATAATAATATTAATAATAATATCAATATCAGTAATAATAATACTATTCTTATGGATTCCCAGCCACACCATAATCAACAAATACTACACCATAACAATTTACTACAACAACAACAACAACAACAACAACAACAACAATATCAATCGCAACAGCAATACCACAATCAGATCCAATCCCAACAATCTCAACAGCAACAGACCAATCTTTCTCATTTCGATATTAATGATCAAGATCTTTACCAATTTGAAAATTTAACTCAATTTAATCCTATACCTCCCCCACCAATATCAGTTAAAAAACCTTCGGTAAGCTCATCATTGTATCTGAATTCAAATTCTTATATCATGTCTCCTACTGCTAATTATTCAACCACTAATAATCATCATAATAATCATAATCATAATCATAATAACATTAGTAATAATAACAATAATCACCTGAATCATAATGATGATGATAATCAGTATTCATTCTTTTCTCAACCAAATTCAACGAATTCAGTTAATTCGTTACCCAATTTGATTCAAAGTATTCCAAATCAGTATCAACATCAACATCAACATCCTAACAACAACAACAACAACAACAATAATAATAATAATACTTCATTTAAATCACAAATAGAATCAACTCATGATTTATTGAATCATAATATATCTTTGAACCAATCAACTGATTTAATGTATAATCTAACTGAATTTGATGTAGGCAACCCATCCCTTGATTCAATTCCTGATTCAATAATATATAATCAGAATAATCATCATCAAAATCACAATAATAATAATAATAATAATCATAATACATCCATGAATTCAATTTCTAATAATAATAGTTTCATCAATACTACTAACATCCTTGGAGGTAATAATAATACTAATGATTTATCAACAACTAATCCAATTGAATTATCTCAATTCCCTTATACTCCAAGTATAAGTGATGTATATACTCCCACCTTATCTGATTCAAGCTTTACCCCCAATTCAACTGTAAATACCAATACCAATACCAATTCAAATATAAATATAACTTTCCCACCTACCTTTGACGATCAAAGTTTAAGACATCCCATTCCTCAATATTCATCATCATTATCAACAACAACATCAACAGCAACAGCGGCGACAAATGTAAGTATCAATAATCATAATTATAGTCATAAAGTATCCAAAAAGCCTTCGTTGACAAGATTGAATAATTCTATGCTTAATAATAAGAAAAATTTAATTATTCAAACTCATCTTGCGTCATCAACAAATTCAAATTTTGGTAATAATAATAATAATAACAGTAGTATTAATAATATTGGGATTGATAATAATACAAGCACTCCCTTAAGTGAATCATCTCCAAAAGTATCACCTAAGCATAAAGAATTAGATATGACTAATCTTCAATATCAGAATAATAATAATAATAATAATAATAATAATAATAATAATAATTTGAGATCGTTTTCAACTACTTCAACCAATTCATCGACTTCGACCAATGTTAATTCTAATTCCGGTTTTCCTCCCTTAAATATATTTCGTCATAATTCAGATTCATCTTCAACTTCATTATTACTTAAAAGTAATGAATCGATTAATTCATCAATATCTACACCAACAACCATGATCATCCCCATCAATACATCAAATAAAAATAATACCCTAATATCAAGTTCAACTTCAACTCCCACGTCAATTAGACGAAAGACATTTCCTACATTAAATGAAATATCATCAAAAAAATCAAGAAAGACAAATATTAAAAAAATTTCCCTGAAGGAAAATTCTATTATTATGCATGATAATTCAAAAAATTCAAGTAAAGAAAGTTTATCATGTCAAATTAGTATCAGTGTTGTTAGTAGTGATGATGATGATGAAGAAGAAGAAGATGATCACTATTATTCACCTGGATCTGGATCTGGATCTGGTTCAGGATCTGGATATGGAACGGGAACGGGAAGTGGAAGTGGAAGTGGAAGGGGAACAATTGGGACTGGAATTGGAATTGGAAATGGAGTCTCTGAAAAACCCAAGAAATATACAAGAAGGAGATTATTACCTCGATCTAAGAATGGATGTTGGATATGTCGTATAAAACATCTTAAATGTGATGAAACTCGACCACAATGTTCAAGTTGTTGTAAATTCGGAATTGAATGTGATTATAATCATGAAAAACCTGATTATGTTACTAATAAACAAGCTAGAAAGGAAAAATTAGATGAATTATCATTAATTAGAAAGCAAAATCAAGCGGCATTTAAAAATGAAAAGAATAAATTAAAAGCAGGATTTGATGATCAATCGAAACATAGAATTCCTTCATCATCTTCTTCAAAATCATACTTTTCATGAAAATGTAAAGTATGATGATACATACACAATTTTTTCTTTTCTTTCACAACCGTTAATGTTGCTCTTATTTTTTCAATTCTTTCTTTTTCTACAAAAGTTAAGAGTATCATTTTAAAAAATCATTGATATAATATTTAGACATATTAGTTAATATTTTTTTTTTGATATTG
>JAJMJS010000038.1:0-35474 GCA_030563665.1 Scheffersomyces broadrunensis | reverse complement strand
ATTTTCTGCTAACACCAATAGACTTAAAAAAATATTAATCATGCTTGAATATAATTAGAAGGTTCAAAGGTAGTAAAGTATTCTTTCCGAGAGAGCCTCCTCTTTGTACTGAAAACCATTATTAATAGTTGGATTATTCAATTTTTTTATTCAAGTCGCTTTTCAAGTAATAAGAGATATGTGGCAAAGGTATAAAAATGAATATCTATTAATTTCTATATATGTATAATATATATATTATTATTACTTTTGTTTAACTTAATTTTATTCCCACTCACTTACGGCTAATCGTTTCTTTATAATTACTTCTTCTTCTGTTCTTGAAACTATTGAAAATTCACCATTTTCAATATCATGATTTGATGCATTATTATGGTCATATTCCACCATTGAAATAATATCACCTTCAAATCCAACCCACGGACCATGTAATGGATCAATTAAGTATGGATATGTATAATCAGAAAATTGCTCCCTCTCTTCATCTATTGTTGATCTTCTTCTTGATAATGCCGTACTTTGATTATAAATCGAATGATTTCCTCCAATTAAAAATGATGATTCATCAAGAGCCAGAGTTAAATTATTGGCTAAATCTTCCAGATCATTATCATCATCATCATCATTATTATTATTTTCGTTATTTTCTCGTTCAAATGATGCAGGGGTATGAGATTGACTTCTACTTTCTTGTTCCAGAGCCAGAGATCTATCATCATCAAATTCTTTATCAAAGTTAAACGGATTTTGAATAGCACGAAGGGCAATAAATGTACTTAATGGAACATAATATTTTTCAAAATTCCAAAGTATAAATAATGTAACAATAACTAATGGAGCACATAAGACTGATAATAAAATTGCACTTTCTAATGCTAATGTACCACACATAAATAATTGAAAAATTATTAAACCTAATAAAATTCTTCTAAATATCATTGGCCAAACTTTACCAGTTGAATGAGGAGGATGAACAAAATTATAAACTAATTGATATTTATAAACAAAATATCCTAATATAAAATATACTAAACCACTTGTAACAATTTTAGTTGATAAAACTGAATAAATTAATATTATGATAAATATTAAAATATGTTGAGGTAAATGTATACCAAAATCAAATATTTGAGGAGTAAAATAATAAGCACGATAATCTCTCGGAGTTTTTAAAAACATATTTTTTAATAAAAATAATTTTCCAAGTATATTTAATATTAAAAAATCACTAATTTGTAATAATTTAACGGGAAACATAGCTAAACCTTGTAATAAAATTAAATCGACATAAAATAATGATTTATTCTTTAATGATGATGCTAATTTATAAGCAATTTTAGTTGTATCACTTATATATGATAAATAATCCCAAATTGTTCCTGTTATAACAAACACCAAGAATAATATAAAAAAATTATAAAAGAAATTCTTGGATAATGTTGATAATTCTATTTCACTATTAGATGAATAACCTTGATTTTGAGATAAATATTTATAAAAATACGGAGTCAGAATACTTAGGGATGAAAATAATAATGGTGGTAAAATACCAGTTACAAAAGTAGTTAACCATTTTGATGTACTTATTAATTTACCTAAAGCTGGCCAAAACTTTGTAATTGTTTTAATTTCTAATAATGAAGCTAATGGAACCACTAAAAATATAATAAATGCATAACTTAATATTATAATAATTGTTATTGAATAAGATTTTAATAATCTTTTAAAATAAGTTAATTTAAAATTATTCCATTGAATATCCTTTGGAGCTGGTGCTAAACTTACTAATAATTTATAAACTCGAGGATCTAATAAAGTTTGAGAAGCCATTTGAGCAGAAGCAACTGATTCCATAGTTATAAATGCACTATTAATTTGCTTAAAATTAGGATTTTCTGAATTTTGTTGAATTAATTTAATTTCTTGATTAATATTTAATAAATCTTGAGATAATTGCTTAAATTTTTCATTAGTTATATTAATTGATTTTAAATTATTATAATCAAGTAAAACTGATGGAATTTTATTTTGATCATAAATATCAATTTTTAAATTATATTTTTTAGAATAATAAATTTCTAAATTATTTATAATTAAATTTCTTTTATTAAATAAATTTTCTAATGGAGTCCAATCATAAATTAATTTTATATCTGATACTTTACCAATACCTAAATTTTCAATAAATAATTTTAATTTTTTAATTGTTAATAATTTTTTCGGTATACCATCTAATCTAATTGTTCTATCAGTAATTGAATTTTGTGAAGCTAAATATTTTTGTCTAATTCTTAAAACTTTGGTAGTAAAATTATATAAATAATAATATATAATAATTGAAAATAAATAAGTAAAAATTGGATAAACCCACATAAATTGAGGAAAATCATCATTAAAATCGGGTGGTTGTTGAGGTGGATCTTCAAATTTATAAATATAAAGCGATTTTATAATTAACCAATTTATATTATCTTTATCATAATTTCCAGTAAAATAATATCTTATTGGACTTAATACAAAGATTGCTAATATTGATAAGATAAAAAATATAGTTATACCCATTCTAAAGAATTCAAGATATACATAAGCATCTAAGCCTGAATAATTTAAAATTTCATCATCAGTTATTGAAAATATAACAAATATCCAACCAAAATAATTCTTGGGTAATGGTTTAATTGGTATACTATTATATGATTTTCTTAAAGTTCTAACTGCGTAAATATGAGGCCATCTATGTCTTAGTATACAAAATAATATGAATGATGAAATTCCAATGAAAAGACAAATACTTAATTGAGTTTTAAATACTCGTTGTTGACCTCTCATCTTATTCAATGGATCATCATCATAATCATCCAATGATGAATATGGCATTGCTATTAAATGTTATTAAATGAATTATTTGATTCTCTTTTGGAAGGTGAAACTTAAATTAACACGATTATAGTCAATGAGATAGATATCAAAGCAAAAGTAATGATTTTAAATTGTGATAAATAGATTAATAATAAACAAAACAAACTAAACCAAATCAATGCTATGAGAAGTGAATAATATTAGAGTCTATAGATTCAATTAATGATTTGATTTGGATTCATATAAATAAATAAATAAATAAATAAATAAATAAAATCATAATCGTTAAAAATGATTTTTGTTTATTTTATTTTATTTTTACAACGCGCTTTTAATTTAAAACTTTTAATTTTAACTATTAGAAGTATTAAGGTTAACATAATTAATAAATATTCATTAAAATAATCTGATATATTCAAGTATTGATCTAATTTAGTTCAGGATCTACATATCTTGAGTTTATGTATGCCATCAACTAAAAGAAAAGTATTATGACAATTGAGCAGATAATCCTTTTAAATATAGGATTAGACTAAAGGTAGAGTTTAGGAGAATTGGTAATTTTCTCATAATACTTAAATATCTAACAAAGATGAAACTTTCTATATAATCTCAAAGTCAATACTTGTTGCTTTGGAGGCTATTTGTAATCACTAAGTATTATAATTATTTCATTCTTCCTCTTCTACTTGCCTTTATTTTTTTACACATAATAAATTTTTATTTGTTGCAAAAGTTATTATTTAACCATATTTTACTTTTAATAGCTCAAGCAATCATTAAAAAGTAAAAAATACATCATGGAAGAAGAGAAATATGTTGAAATAGTTAACAAGAGTTGTGATTACTATTTTAAAAAGTTCGAAGATCCAAATTATGGTGAGATTAATATTTTACAACAAGATGAAGCTCAAGTTAATGATATGGTTAATTATTTTCTTAAGCTAGGCGCCGGAAGAAATTCAAGTTTAATATCTCAATATGAAAGAGCTAGTAATGATTATTTCGTAGATTTTCAATCTTTATTATTTATTTTATGTTCATTCCACATCATTACCATTAAGAGAAGTAAAATTTCTATTAGTCAAGATTATATATATTCAGAACTCTTTGAAGATGATATGACTTTGATTATAAGCTTAATACCTGGTTTGATCAATTCTGCAGTTAGCGCAAAATATGGTGGTACAGAATATAATGGTACTTTCAGAGCAGCTGTTCGTAGAATAGTTTTAAATTCTTTTGATAATGTTTAAAATTACTGGTTGCAAGCTCAAAATTAACAATAGAGAAAAGGATGCCACTTTCAAATTTTATTGAAGCTAGAAGCTTTTACGAGAGGTATTTTCAGGTATATTCAGGCATAGTATATCACTTGCCAACTGAATACATAAATAATTTCAAAATCAAAATGTCAGATTTACAACATAAATTATTGCCCTTTCCACAGATTTTAGAAACAGATCAAGAAAATGAAGAAATCTTGGTGCAAGCTGTATTCGGGGCATGTGCGGTTCCGCTAATGAGCTTGTTTAAATGCTATGATGCAAATATTAAAATAGTAAAAGAATCAGTGGCTAAAGATAGTCATTTGCAAATTCCCGATTTATCAATAAAAGTCAACGAAAGCCTTAGAATACCAATTGAATTTAAAGCCAATGGCCACGATAAGTCTTTAGTAGGATCTCAATCATTTGCAGTTCCGTATGATACTCATCGAGACCTTAGATCATGGTTTAACCAAGTAGTTTACCAAATTTTATTTTGTAATCTGACTTTCGGCTTTATAATGGATAAATTTTCCTTATTCGTCATTAACATTGACACAACCTGTTCCTCAAATATTAGAATATAACGATCAAATAATAAAATATGTAAAGGTGAAGTTATACCCTATCGATTTTAGAACCTCAACATATTCCATTGCCTTAGCTATAGCTGCTTATTCTATCGGTAGACTAAATGATATTAGTCGTAATGCTGTTAATTATTTGGAAAGATTAAAAAAAACTGGAGATGAAGAAAAACAACAGACTTTAATAAGATACAAGAAGGTATATAGTATTTGGAATAGTAAATTTCAAGATTTTGATCCAGAAGGTGAAGGTGTCAATAAGAAATATGTTCATCTAGAATGGAAGGGACTTGAAATCCCAGATGCATACTATAATTGGCTTAGAAAGCTTAAGCATTTCACGCACTCGAGGAACAAGGACTTTACCAGGTATGAAATGATATCTGGTTTACCAAAGTTTACTAGATATTCATGTGTTTATAAAGTTGAACATAAAGACTACCCAGGTCAAAAATTGATTCTAAAAATTTATGATTGTAATTGGTCAAAAAAGTCTAGAAGGGGACTAGAACCTGATGAATTTCAGTATACCTTAGCTACTGATATTTTAATGTTTTTGAAGGAAGTTATATCGTTAGTGAAATTAAGAGGGATTCCCGTAGGTTTCAAATCGCTTCAACCACTAACTGATGCCAGTAATGAGATTCAAAGTGATGATGTTATTCATAATGTCCCTCAAATCATAGAATGCGGATATTTCACTTCCCGTAATGTGAATTTTCCTTCAGGACCTTGTGTTGTAGAACACTATATACCAAATAGCTTCAAAGATACTGAATTAGAGCCCGACCAGATTGCTAGTAAAGGTTTTATTGCTCTTGAAAAAATTCATAGTGCTGGAATAACACACGGGGATATTCATCCAGAAAATATCCTATTTGGATATAATCATCGCTTCTATTTTCTTGATTTTGGCTTCTCGACCTATAACAGATTGAGAACAGATGGCAAAACTAATGAAATTAGAACCCAAGTATCTGCAATTGAATACGAAAAGCTGGTTGATAGACAAAATCTTACGTTAGCCTTGGATAAGATTTTTGCCTCTAATGTTTAATTTTAATTGATTTCTTATTTGTAATAATATATTTAAAATCTTTATCTATATCACCCAACTCTTGATTGAATGTGTTCTTGCGATAATCAGTTTGAGCTACGTTAAGGCGCTAGGCGAGAATAACGCGATTGATTGAATACCACTACTTAGTTTTATAATATGTTTTTAGCAAGATTGATATCTCTTCATGACAATTCTTATTATTGATGTGTTGTCACTAGTTTGCACGTGACAGTTTTTCTCTTTTTTTTTTTGTCCTCGACGACCGGCTTCAAAAATAAATAAAAATTTAATTTTTTTTTTAAGCATGAAAAAGTTTAACAAAGTTTCTTTTAAAATTTTTTTAGAATTTTGATATATTTTTCAATATTTACTACAAACTATTGGTAATCCAAGGCCTTAATCGAGCGTAACTAGGTGTCAAAAGCATATCATCCCATCCAACCTATCCATCCACCATTTACATCCCCTTTCATTTTCAATTATTCTATCGTTGTTTTGTTTTGTTTTGTTTTTGTTTCTTGTATTAATTAATTTTTTAAATTGTCATTCTTTTGCAACACCCAATTCAAACAAGTTTCTATTAACAATCGTATTATAATATTACCCAAAATATATCTATATAATATATAATAACTCCTTTATATTTTCTAGTAATGTGTGATGTCTATATTGTTATTCAAATCGCAACCACTTGTGATGAATCAAATACTTATGTCACAAAAGATTCAACTGAATTAATTGAATTTGTTTGGTCAACTATTGATGCATCAACAACTGAAATCTTACATCAAGAATCAATCTTAATAAGACCAATAAATACCCCTATTACCCCTTACTGTTCTCAATTATATAAATTAACTTGGGAACATGTTAGAAATGCCGGAACTTTTAAAGATGCCATTCAAAGATTTGATAAATATATTCAAGATGAATTAGTTTCTAAAGATAAATCATTTATATTTATTACTATGGATTTTAAAACCTTTAAAATTCAATTACCAAGAGAAGCTAGAGATAAATCTGTGGTTTTACCTTCTTATTTACAAATGCCAAAATTATTTGATTTATCAATTGAATATTCAAAATGGCAGTTAACTCATCCAGAAGCTTTAAGTTATCCAAATTCTTCATTAATTAATATTATAACTGCTTTACAGGTTGATGTAAATCAAAATGATTATGATGAATTAAATTCAACTGTTATACCTTCACCATCAACTTTACCCAGTGAATCAACTACAAAATCGGTATTATTAACAAATATATATTCCAAAATTTTAATTCAATTAATTAAAAAATCTTTTCCAATTGAAGATCATCCAACTGTATTAACAAAGCCTTATGATTTTGGTCAAGATGTTAAAATATTTTTATCGGAACGTTCCAAAATTTTATATCTTTCAAATTTATCCAATGATACAACTCAATCAGAATTAGAATCTTGGTTTACTCAATATGGCGGTAGACCAATTGCATTTTGGAATATTAAAAATTTAGAATCCTCCAAATTAAAATCAAATGGTATTTCGGGATTTGCAGTATTTTCAACTCATGAAGAAGCAATGGAATCTCTTGCTATGAATGGTAAAGTTTTAAATGATAGAGCCATTGAAGTTCAACCTTCTTCAACTAAAGTATTAGAGAAAGCCAATGATTTATTAACTCCCTTCCCTCCTTCCAAGAATAGACCAAGACCAGGAGATTGGACTTGTCCTTCTTGTGGATTTTCAAATTTTCAAAGAAGAACTCATTGTTTTAGATGCTCATTCCCAGCTTCTTCAGCAGTAGCAATTCAAGAATCAATTTATTCCACCAATTCAGTTCCGACCACTAATACTTCCAATTTAAATTCTATTTTGTCAAATAATCGTCGTAATGGTTCAAATGATAAAATTACTACAAATTCGGCTATTATAAATTCAGCTGCTATTAATAGTAATAACAGTAATAATAATAGTACTAATAATAACAATGCTACATCCACCACTATCAACAATAACAACAGCAGTAACAACATAAACAATAGCAATAACATTAACAATAACATTAATAATAATCTTAATACTTATAGTGCTAATATTAATTCTTATAATAGCAATCAACAACAAGTTCAAGATCATTCTCAACAACAATCACAGCCAGCAGCAGCTGCTGCTACCGCTGTTCAGCAGCATCAACAGCAACAATATCAAACTAATAATTTAAACTACAATAACAACCTTATCACTGGTAATAATAATAACACCAATATTAATAATATCAACAATAACAATAACAATAACAACATTAATAATAACAATCATAATCGCTTACATTATAATAATAATAATGTACCATTTAGAGCTGGTGATTGGAAATGTGAATATTGTATGTATCATAATTTTGCAAAGAATTTATGTTGTTTGAAATGTGGTGGTAATAAACCAGCAAATTTACAAAATAATAATAATAACAACAGCAACAACAACAATAATAATAATAACAGTAATAATAATAGCACAAGTGCAAATTCTTCTGCTGCCGCTGCTGCTGCGGCTGCTGTTGCTGCTGCTGTCACCGCTAATACTAATATACTTTCTGTTCATTCTACAGCTGCTGCCATTGCTGCTGCAACTGCAAGTGGTCAACCATTAAATTTAAGTAATGGACTTTTATCTAATTTACAGCAACCTCAACCTCATCATTCAAGCCAATATTTGCAACAACCACCTCAAAGACAACAATCAAGAAATAATTCATTAGGTTCAACTACAAGTACTCAATATTCTAATAGTAGTAATAACTCGGGCAACAAGTCACTTCTTGGTCAAGCACAAAGCCAATCCCATCTTTATCAACAACAGCAACAACTGCAAACTGCCTATAATAGTAATTCAAGTTTAAGAGGAAGCGGTAATGGTACCCCACAGCCTTTACAACAACAACAACAGCAACAATATATTCAGCATAAATTTACTTCTCAATCAGTAAACAATTCACCTGGATTATATCCTTCCACTGGTTATGGCTCCAATCAACAACATATACATCATCACCAACCTCATCAACTTCATCATCAATCTCAATATTCCAATTATAATAAGCAAACCCCACTTTCCGTATCCGGGCCATTAGTTGGAACCACAATCAATGAACCCAATACCAATTCTTCAAATGCTACTAGTAATTCCAATAACGGTACATTTAACTTATTAACTAATCAAATCAATTCATTAAGTTTGAATCATTAGATCATCGTTATTGACATTTCATTTTTAGTTCAGGCGATAGTTTTTCTTTTTCTTTTTGTTTTCAATTTTCATTTCTAAATTTTTTATTATTTTATTATTTATTTTAACGACATTAATAACTACTTTTTTTTATTTATTAATTCTTTTTGCTTTTATACTTTTTTTTAAAAAAAAGAGAATCTTGCTTTAATTTCAATTAATTTTAATTTATTTTCAGTCATTTAACCTTCTGGATTGGGAGTGAAGGTTATAATTAAACGTTGTTAGCTTGTTCAATTTTTGTCTTTTTGTTAATTCGTTTCAAAAATGCAAAAGCAAGAGAAATATGGTTTTTATATTGTTTTTTTATTACTGTGTTTTTTATATATTTATGTATTATGTATGGTTATAATTAGAAATCTCTTATTAAAGAGAGATGGATAGGAGAAAGAGTGACATTAAAAAAGAAATAAACATTGTTATTATAAAATTTTATATATTTTGCAATTTAATTATTAGTGTTATATTATTTTATAATATGCAGGCCAAACCATTTTCCTTTAAAAAATCAAAAAGAAGAACACGTAAGAAATTTAAAAAACAATAATTATATGCTTAAACAACCAATTCATAAATTATAATATAATTACCATTGACAATGACTTCGAATAAATATTCCGTTATTTTACCAACTTATAATGAAAAAAGAAACTTACCAATCTTAATTTATTTATTATCAAAGACTTTTGAACAACATAAATTAGATTGGGAAGTTGTTATTGTTGATGATAATTCTCCTGATGGAACTCAAATAATAGCCAACAAATTAATTGGTGTGTTTGGTAAAGAACATATTCAATTAAGACCAAGAGCCGGTAAATTAGGTTTAGGTACTGCCTATGTCCATGGTTTACAATTTGTAACTGGTAATTTTGTGTTTATAATGGATGCTGACTTTTCTCATCATCCTGAATCAATTCCAGAATTTATTGCCAAACAAAAATCAGAAGATTTTGATATAGTAACAGGTACAAGATATGCTGGTGATGGTGGTGTGTTTGGTTGGGATTTAAAAAGAAAATTGGTTTCAAGAGGAGCAAACTTTTTAGCTGCAACTGTTTTAAGACCTAATGTTTCTGATTTAACTGGATCTTTCAGATTATATAAGAAAGATGTTTTGGCCAAAATCATTGACGAAACCAAATCAAAAGGTTATGTTTTTCAAATGGAAATGATGGTAAGAGCTAGATCTTTGGGATTTAAAATAGGTGAAGTTCCAATTAATTTTGTTGATAGATTATATGGTGAATCTAAATTAGGTGGTGATGAAATTGTTGGATATTTAAAAGGGGTATGGACTTTATTTACCAGTGTGTAATCTACTTTTTATAATTTGAAAGCATTAAATGTACATTATTATTATGATAAATTATAATTATAATAATATTAATGATAATAATCATAAATTATATCGGTTGAATAGATTAAGCGTAATCACCACTTCATAAATTTCTTCTTAATTTCTTGAAAGCCAGCTATAATACTTGGATTTTGACAAGAATCAGTAACTATTGAGCAAAGAATCCAAAATATAAGGAACCATAAACATAAAGCAACCGTACCAAGTATAGTTGAGGAACTTCTACCTAAACGGTGAACAATACGTTGCTTAATCCAGTTCCATCTAGTTGTCATGATTGAATTAGTTCAGTTTGTTTAAAAGAAGTTGTGGTATTAAATCAAGATTTTTAAAAATACTTACCTTCAAATTTATACATTTTAGGTTGCATAACAAAAATTCAACAAGAAGCACAGCAACAACTATAATAATGACAAGTTTAATAAATGCATAACAAAAATTTAAAATTCCAGAGTATAACATAAAAGCACATAAAATGAAAAGTAGGAAACTTTTAAATAATCTTTTCCAGAACTCATATCGTTAAATCTTTATATACATGGTAGCTCAAAATCAAAGCTTCTCATAAAATTTCACTTAAAATTGAAAATTAAAAAAAAAAATATAATAACACAACAAAATTTTATTTTATTGAATTTATTTTATTATAAATAACAAAATCCATTATGGCAAAAGATACATATTTGAGAAAGGTCTTAGGTGAAGATTCTTATAATAGAATCAGATCTAGTAAAGTATTAATGGTTGGAGCAGGAGGAATTGGTTGTGAGCTATTAAAAGACTTAGTATTGTCAGGATATGGTCAAATTCATATTGTTGATTTAGATACTATAACATTATCAAATTTGAATAGGCAATTTCTTTTCCGTCAAGCTGATATTGATAAATCCAAATCTTTAACAGTGACGAATGCCGTTAAATCATTTAATTATTTAAATTCAAATTTAATTCCTCATCATGGTAATATAATGGATAGTAATCAATTTCCAATAAATTGGTGGTCACAATTCGATTTTATATTTAATGCATTAGATAATCTTGAAGCAAGACGTCATGTGAATAAAATGTGCTTATTTTTAAAAAAGCCTTTAATGGAAAGTGGTACTACAGGATTTGAAGGACAAATTCAACCAATTTATCCATATTATAGTGAATGTTTCGATTGTCAAACAAAGGATACTCCAAAAACTTTCCCAGTATGTACTATAAGATCTACCCCTTCAGCTCCAGTTCATTGTATTACATGGGCCAAAGAATTTTTATTTCATCAATTGTTTGATGAAGCTGATTCAACTGGAGTTAATGATTCTGATAAGATTGCTAATGAAACTAATGATAAAAAGGAACAAGAAAATTTAGCTAAAGAAGCCAATGAATTAATTGAGTTAAGAAATATGCTTGTTTCAAAAGATGCAAGATCATTTGTTGATGAAGTTATCGTTAAAATATTTCAAATTGATATTGAAAGATTATTATTAATTGATACATTATGGAAATCAAGAAAAAAACCATACCCATTACAATTTAAAGATTATGAATCAAATTTGCTAAAACTTGTTGAAAATAAAGATAATGAATCAATATTAACTAATGACACTAAAGTTTGGTCAATTTTAGAAAATTTATATGTATTATATAAATCAAGTGAATCATTACAAAATAGAATTCAATCAGGTAAAGAATCATTTGTTTCATTTGATAAGGATGATGAAGATACACTTAATTTTGTTGTAGCAGCTGCAAATTTAAGATCAGCAATTTTTCATATTGAGACTAAATCAAAATTTGATATAAAACAAATTGCAGGAAATATTATACCAGCAATTGCAACTACTAATGCTATAATTTCAGGATTTTCATGTTTAGGAGGAAGTAATTTTTTTAAGCATGATAATGTTGGACATGATTTTTCAAGTTTAGTGAAAGATTCATCAACCATTTTTATTAGTATTAAACCAAACAAATATATCACATCGGCTAAACTTTCACAACCAAATGAAAAATGTCCCAGTTCTTCATTATTATCCAGAGGATTATTAGAAATTACTGAACAAGATCTTAAAGATAAAACTTTAAATTGGTTAGTTGATACATTAATAGAATCTTATGGATATGAAGAAGATGGTTTATCAATATCACTCGGTCAATCAAGATTAATTTATGATGTTGATTTTGATGATAATCTTGATACAAAATTAATAGATATAAATGGATTTAAAGAAGGGGAACTCATATTTATTCAGGATGATAATGATGAAATAGAGAATTTAGAATTATATATTACTATCAAAGAAAATGACAAGTCTACATCATTACCAAGTTTTAAACTTAGACCAAAGAAAGTATTCGAAGAAGAAGCTGACGAAGAAGAAGCTGGAGAAGAAAATGGTGATTATACAATGCAAGATGCTGGAGGCGTTGATTTTAATAAAGATACTATAGTAATAGAAGATGATGATGTTGATGATGAACCATTGATTATAGATGAACCAGCATTAAAGAAAAGAAAGATATAAATAGGTTGTATAAAGTTAAAAATATTTAATTGTACCTGCATTTAAGCTGGTCGTGTGTACATTCAAAAAAAAATCGGGTAACCTCAACCACATTGAGCAAGGATAGTAAGCTAAATATATTTTTACTCTTCTTCTTATTCTTCTTATTCTTTTTATCTTATTAGACAAATTAATATTCATCAATTGATCAATAAACGTCATGTCTTGGCAACCATATATCGACAACTTAATCACAAGTGGTAGAATTGATAAAGCAGTTTTATATACCGTAGGTGGAGATTCAGTTTATGCTCAAACTCCTGGATTTCAATTATTACCAGAAGAAATTGCTGAATTAGTACAAGGTTTTGTTGGTCCAGAAGCTTTACAAGCAAAAGGTTTACATGTTCAATCTCAAAAGTACTTTTTGTTAAAAGCCGATGAAAGGTCTATATATGGTAAACGTGATACCGAAGGTATAATAGCTGTAAAAACTAAACACACAATCCTCATTGGTCATTATGCTCCTGGAACTCCACCAGGTGATGCAACTACTGTCGTTGAAAAGTTGGCAGATTATTTAATTAGTATTGGATATTGATGAAAATTGTTGCTCATTCACTTTTTAATATTGATTTATTAGTTTATTAGCATAATTTTAGTAACATTTAAAGGAGTCTGCTTTTAAATATTACTAATTGTTGCTGTATGTTTTTGAATAACGATTATGAAATTATGTACAATTTAGTTACGAAAGATTTAGTATCGTCAATTCATTTTTAAATATACGTTTATTATAGTTTATAATTAAATTTAAATTTAAGAAATCAGACTTGAACAACAAAAAATTAAAAGTCAATCACTTTTGAGTCCTTTTCATACTTCTCTTAGGCACTCTAACTAAATAATATAATAATACTGTAATGACAGCATTAAAGCAAATAAATCCAATAAAGACACCAACATTTCTACCTCTCTGACTATAAAAAATATCAATTCTCTTAAGGAAAACATTAGTAGTTGCCATAGTACAATATTCACAAAGTGAAGTTGACGATGCATCTATTAAATAACCACCAGCTTTCTCCATATATGGTGCCATGTATTCTCCACAGGTTAAGTTTCCTGCTGGGTAAAATCTCAAGATTTCTTCTTTTGAACAAGTTACATTTGAATTAGCTAATCCAACAGCCATAAAAATACCAACTAAATATGTAATTGGATTGAACCAATACATAAATTTCCAAAATCCAGGTAACACATTTCTAGCCACTAAAACACCACAGAAATTCAAACAAATATTGAATAAAACAACAGCAATATTTGCAGCATTATTCTCAATTTCAATTCCTGATATACACATTTGACCTAAAGAACCAACATAAACGTAGAACAATACACATGCAAACCACATAAATGCACCACGTTGATGAACTTCATTAGTTGGAATAGCATTATCATATAAACCAGCAGGATAATACCAACAAAAATAAGCTAAAGTACCAGCCAATATATTCCAAGGTATTTCACCTGTAATTTGAGCAGCAATAAATGCTACCCAACTGAAGGTTCTTGAAGGCCTTTCTCTAACTTCATATAAACTTCTTTGAAATATAAAATGTGGCAAATATTGTTCAATGACTGTAATTAAAACTAAAAAGAATACAAAGACCAGGAATAATTGATTTTGTAAACCTTGAAGTGATCTATCTGCTTTATAAAAACTAAAACCATTAAATAATGAAGAAAGGGTAGCAGTGGTAAGTTTTGAATAACTGAATGATGGTGTTCTCCAATATTGTTGCAAAACTCTTTTAGTAACTAATAAATATTGATAAAAAAGTGATCTAGCAAATGTGTTATATTTTTCGGGATCATCATCTACTGGAACTTTTAATAATTCAGTTGACATCTCATCTAATTCATCAATAACTGCCTTACATTCTGGAGAATTCTTCCAAATTTCAAAATAATCCTTATCCGTATGAGATCCGGGTGCTGCACCAATTACTTCTAACATCCATTCCGCAGGATTAGCAGCAGGTGGACATTTCAAAGGACTATACCTCTCAAAATAGCTAATCAAAGTTTGACAGTCTTTACCTAAATCACCAAAATAAACTGTCTCACCACCAGTTTGCAAAAATAATAATCTATCAAATTCTTGTAACAACATTGCAGACGGCTGATGAATAGTACATAAGACTGCTTGGCCATTATCTGCAAGTTTTCTTATTAATTTACAAATAGCCCATGCAGTTTGAGAATCTAAACCAGAAGTTGGTTCATCTAAAAATAATAATAATTTTGGTTTTGCTACCAATTCAACACCAATTGTTAATCTTTTTCTTTGTTCAACATTTAAACCTTCCCCTGCTACACCAACAACTGCGTCAGCATATTCTTCCATTTCTAATAACTCAATTACATCTTCAACATATTGTTCCTTTTCTTTATTAGGAACTTTTTTTGGTTGTCTTAAGTAAGCTGAAAATCTAAGTGCTTCACGAACAGTAGAAATATCTAAATGCAAATCTTGTTGTTGAACATAACCAATAGATCTTTGAAACGAATGATCCAATGGACGACCATTAACTAATCTCTCACCGTCTGTTATAACACCAGAAGTTAATCTATCAGAAAGTGCATTCAATAAAGTTGTCTTACCAGCACCACTGCAACCCATTAAAGCTGTCAATTGACCTGGCTTAACCCATCCATTAATATGATTAAGAAGAATTCTGTCTTGATCTTTATTACGAATTTGATAAGTTAAATCTCTCCAATGGAAAATATCTTTACCTTTAATTAATCTACTTATTGCTTCTTCAGCACCAACTGATGGAACAGAATCAGATTTATAAACTTCTTCTAAATTACCTGACTCTTTATCATGCATAGCTTTTCTTTTCTTCCTTAAAGCACTTTGTTGGAAAATTAATATTTCACCCTTTTGCATGGCTCCTTTATTAAGTTCACAAATAATAATATAAGTAAATAAAAAGAATACAACAAATCCACAAACAATACCCCAATTTCTCCATTTATGAGAATTATAGTATTCAAATGCAATATTAATATAATTATCACCTTGAACTGTATTCTTTCCTAATTCAGATCCAACCACTGCACAAATTCTATTATTTGGAGTATCGGGATAACCATCACCAGAAGGAACAAATCTAGAACATTCAAATTCTCTTTCATGGAACTCGTTAGCCATTAATGCCTCAAAAGTATAAGCAATTGGATCAATATAGTTAATCCATCTACTCCAACCTACCATTTTTGGAGTTGGAATAACGAAACCAGTATAAACCATAATACCTAATAACAAAAGTGAAGCAGGGGTCATTGCTTCAGACAAGGTTTTAGTACTAGCACCAATGGTTCTAAATAAATGAGACATAGCTAATGTTGAGGTGAAATTTAATAATAAATAAACAAAAAAATTACCAGGTACTCTTCTAAAATTAACCATGAAATAAAAGATTAAATTAAAACCAATAGCAATAAGAATTTTTGAAGGTAATTCCATAATAATTGATGCCAATGCATCTGCTGCCGGATGATATAAAGCATAAGTTTTATGTTTTTCAACAATTGGTCTAGCTTCATAAAGATTAAACACTTCAACAACACAAGAAAATGCATTAAATAAAATTGCAAAAAACATAGCAGCACTTCTGTAATAGAATGATTCAGTATTATTCTTTTGATTATAAAAAATTGATGAAATAATTAAAGCCATAGCTGTATTTGCTGAAGTATGAAATATAAAAACCGTAGGACTTGCAACCGATCTTAAATAATCTCTGTAAACAATGTATTGAACTTGTTTCCAGAATGATACAGTATACGATGATCTTGGATTAGCATGTTTACTTTGTCTAGCAACTTGAGCTTCAGTGAATTTTTCACGAATAGTTTCATCAGAATGGGTTTCCAAATATTCATCTATTTCAATTAATAATTGAGCTCTTTCAGGTGAATTTTGCCAATAATCATAAAATTCTTCAGGAGTCTTGGGAACTTTTCCTTCAAAACCAGGTTTTATAATTCTTTCTGCTGGATTAGTTAATGAAGTTAAATAATCGGCTGTTGTTTGTCTTGCCGGACATTCATAACCCATATTTAAAAAATAATCTTTGGCAGTTGTGGCACTACCAAAATAAATTTGATAACCCTTATATAAAAGACTTACATTATCAAATAAATTATAAACATCTTGTGAACATTGATAAATTGCAATTAAAGGAGTTGTACCACTAATATCAGCAGATACTCTTATTGCCTTAACAAATTCCAATGCAGTAGCAGAATCCAAACCTCTTGTAGAATTATCCCAACATTGAACAACTGCTTGACTCAATGCAACTTCTGCAATTGAAACTCTTTTTCTTTCACCTCCACTAACACCTCGAATATAATCATTACCAATTTTAGTATCTCTAGTATGAGTTAAACCATAAGTTGCCATGTAAACTTCGGTTAAATGTTTAGCATATCTATCTCTTGAAATTCCAGCAGGAATATTATGAGGAGTTCTTAATAATGCAGCCAAATGTAAAGTTTGGAATACCGTTAAATGAGGGAAATGTTGTTCAGTTTCAGCACAATAAACCACTTCACCTCTATAATGATTTCTTACTTGTTTTGGAGTTAATGTATCAAATTTTAAAGTAGAACTTTTATCAACACAAAATCCATGAGTATGACATGATAAAGTTTTTAATAAAGTAGTACAACCAGCTGCTGGTCTACCTAATACAACGGTTAAGCTTCCTGGTTTACATAAACCATCCATGGGTCTTAAAATATCAATTCTATCCTTAGCTATACTATCAGGAAGTGTATATCTAATAAGTTTCAATAAGAATTTATATGGAACATTAATTACATTACTTTGATAATCAAATTTTGAACCATGACCATAACATTTTAAATTTTTATAAACAACTCCTAAAGTTCTTGGTTTATAATAATCTAAATCACTTATAATTATTTTCTGCATGTTTTTTATCCAAAATTTATAATCAAAATCATCATCTCTTGGGTTTAATCTTGGATCTATATACGATTCATCTTCCGTCATTGGAACTTGTCCAGGAACTTGAGATAAATGAGTTAATTTTCTCAGTAAAGTTAAATCAACATTTTCTTCATCTTCATCTTCTTCATTTAAAGTTACTGCTGATGCTGCACTATCGCCTGAAGTATTAGTTAATTGTCTAGCTAGATCTCTAATTTCACCAGCTACGTTGCTGGTAATACCTTCATATGGTGTATTACTTTCATCTGAAGAAGCTTCTCTTTTCCCCCACAGTGTTATTGGATAAAAATTAAATGACATTGTTTTGCTTTCCTTTGCTTAATTAACCATAATTGAAAGGTAAAAAGTTTTTAAAAATAACTAAATAAAATATAAATTAAACAAATAAAGAAAAATAAGTCATGAGTAATTAAAGTTTATTTATACAACCTTGTATAAAAATATTATTAAACATAATTATACAATGATATAAAATTTATATATTGCAAAAATAACAACTATGTAAAAATTTTGTATGGTTCCAAAAACCACGCAACATGAGCCGCTCCTATCGGATGCTAAAAATTCACTGCAACCCTTTTTTAATGACTATAAAATTTTTTTTAATAATAATAATGAATAAAACAACAAAGTTATACCGAGGAAGTGGTACAGAAAACCTTATTGTCGATATTTTAAATGATTTTTTTTGTTTTCCTTTTCTGTTTTTGATAGATTTTGATTTTGATGTTGCTGTATATAGACAAAAATATTGCTGGTATTGTAATCCTTTTTGTGTGGTATCCTAATATAATAATAAATAATGATAAATATTTTGGTTTTGCTATTTTTAATAATGTCTAGACCAAATTATTGGGCTAGAATAGTTTCTTATTATCCAAACCCCCTTTTGGGATACCTGGAGTAAACGGTAGTTAAACGGACTTTAGTTATAAATTATAAATTATACATAAAAAAATCCCGTTAATCAGCGCAACTAAAACGATAAAAATTAAAATTTTAGTTTGACATTTATAAAAGATCAGCCCATTCAATAAAGTTATAACTATACTTAACAATAAATAAATATAAATAGCTATTAAACCGTGCATAACAATGCTTTACAAACCTATTAATATTCAATCAATATAAATAATAAGGGTCTCCAGATTTAATCATCTTTCAAAAAAGAAAAAAAGAAAAAAACTGTGTTTATTGCTATCAAATGATAGATTTTCATCGAAATAATTACCCTAATAATAGAAGTTTTACCCCCTTTTATCCTTTATTCTTTATTCTTTATTCTTTATTTATTTATTTATTTTATCCGATCCGGCGTTTATTTTTAAAAATTACTATAAATTATTTCCAAGGTGACTTCAAGATCCACTTTTTATCGACTACAATTATCAATCAAAGTCTTTATAATGTTTAATACTTTACTTGTTTATTTATTTATTTATTTATTTTTATTTATATCTCCTCTATTTATGAACGTCATTGAATCAATCCTCTATAACTTATAAAATTCATCATCAACACCATCTAATTTCTTTGGTAAACGAACGGCAACTCCAATTGGATTAATAACAACATTTTCTATATCCCAAATTCCATTCTTATAATAAACATCCTTCTTTAAAAATTCAATAACATCTTCTTTTGAATCAGCAACCAAATGAAAAGCACTACCAGCAAACTTAGTCTTAGCATCATCATGATAAATGGCTCCGGCTGATTTAACAATTCCTGAATTTACAGTGGGAGCAATTCCTGCAAAATGAACAGGTCTAATGGCTGTTCTATCAACATTTGGTTTATCATAAATAATAACGTTATACTCAATTGACATTTTTCTTATGGTTGATGAGAAGGATCGATAAATTAGATTTGATAAATTAATTACTTTAATCATTAAAAAAAAGATTCAACTTCTTCTTTTATACTAAAAAATTTCTTACTCCACATTTTATTGGTAAACTCATAGTTGGTTGAAATTTTTTTAAATAGTTTTTGACGGAACTGTATACAGAGCAAGGAGAATATCGGCAATTTCATTCCGAATTAATTATATATATATATATATGTATAAACGTATACTATTATTTTTAATTTAAAATGTACATTTTACTCAATCTAGAGTAGAGTATAAGAAGGTTGATTTTAAAAGAAAAAAAATTACGATATAAATAAAATGAATAATATAAAATGTTTGAATGAAAATAGTAAAAAAGAAAAGAGTAATGGAAATATTTTAAACTAATTAAAGTATGTAGGTATGGACTTTAATTAGTAATTAAAAACCACTCTATTCTCTCTTTCATGAAAAAATGCAATGATGAAATATGGAAAACCATGAGAATTCTTTTTCATTTGAAAACTCCGTGAATAGTTTTAGATTTTGTTTCTGTTTCTGGTTTTTTTTTTGTTCTTTTTCTTGATTTGTGGGTACTATGCCCTTGAACTAATATACTGTGTGTGCTTTGTAGGATTTTGTAGGATAATGCCATGATATCAATGAATATTTTCTTTAATCACTTGAAGTATCAATTGGAGCATAAATTCTTATTCTTTCCTTTCTTGGACCCAATTTATCAGTTTTTATACCAGCACCAAATTGAGTACCAAAAGGTGAATGAGTTGGAATTAAATTGGTAGGGACAGGTTGTGAATCAGTGATTTTTCTATATTGCTTTTGACCTATTCCACCTTTATCTCTAATAAATCCTTTAATGAATGAAGTCTTATATCTTTTTAAATAATTTTCATTTCTTAAATTTTCACGATCACCATTAGATTGCTCATTATATAATTTAGTAGCAAACAATGGTTTATCGGTTTTTTCATGGTTCTTATATACTAATATACCTCCTGCTAAAGCAGCAATACCGAATATTTTAGCAACACTTATTTCTAAAGTCTTGGGTGGTTCTGATGAATGTGAGTCATGATGATTATGTGATGAGTTGAATCTTTTAAATGATTGTTGTATTGGACGACGACTAGATGTGTTGATAACTCTTCTTAACATCCTTCTAGTGATATATTCTATATTATATTATGAGTTATTATTATTATTATTAGTAGTAGTAGTAAATAGTTTTAAATATTTATTATTGTATGAGATTCTTTGAGATTTCTAAACAAAAAAAAATTTCAGCCAATAAAAATTTCTGTTAATCGAACCATGGTCTATGTACAGGAATATATATTTTTACTTATATAAAACTACAGTTAATTTAATTATTAAATTTAGAATATATATATATTTATATATATCAACTATAAACAAGGGTTATCCTATGAATTGGACTATTTTGGATTATATCCACTAAAAGAAATTATGTAAGAAAGAAAAAATAAACACCATAAAACCACCAAATGTTGTATAGATAAAACCAACTATACAATGTAAAATTAAATTATAATAAAAGAATATATGATAATGATGGAAATAAAATAACCTCTCTCTCTCTCTAAAATAAAAGTGTATGTCCAATAAAATGTAATGATTGATTGTGTCTTTTTTTAAAAACAGGTATCCCTAAAAATTAAGTAAATAAAAAAAAGTAAAATATGTTAAAATGCAAACTGTCAGTATTTGAACGGATGATTTGTCCATGCTATGAATAATTATTGACACTATATAATGCCAGGCTTTATTTTTATTGATTCTATTTTCATTCTATTTAAACCGGCTAAACTTAAACTCAATAATAAATCAAATAAAAAAAAATAAAGTAAAGTAAAAAGTAAAAAGTTCAAGTTCTTACTTATTATTGTAAAAATGTTCTTGAATCCAAGACGAACGATATGCATTCCGATTGAAATTCCCATTATTGAAAGATCCTTTATTACTAGTAGAACTAACTATTTTCTTAGATCCAGTTTTTGAAAATTTACTAACAAAGAAATCACTAGTTATTAAAAAAACCGGAGTTAAAATGAATAAACCACCATTAGTTGTGAATTTCATAATGATTGGTATGGGAATAATGATATCTATGTATACGAATGTAATATTATATGCAAATTGTTTATGATAATAAATTTGTAGCCTTTTTCTGTTAAAGGGAGTGGTGGGGGTATTTTTATTATTGTTATTTTATATATATACAAGTGCCTTTCTTTTCAACCCAAAGAAAAAATGCAGATTGAGGTGGGGGGGGTATAAGTAAACTTATGGGAGTGTATGATATATTAAGAGCTTAAAAGCTCAAGAAAGTGGGATTTTAGATGAATGGATATTAAAAATATAATTATTAAAAACATTAAAAAAAAAATATCAAAATTTTTTCTTGTTTTCCTCTTTTGAAGAGCAAGCCTAAAGGAAGAAAAAAAATTTAATCTGTACCCGATTTATTACGTTAATGATAAATAAATAATTAAAAACTACAAGTGTTATTTTTTTAATTAAACATTGAGATTAAAGACTATAAAATAGTATACTAAGGAATTTCATTTCAAATCGCATCTATTCTTTTGAAACAATTTACATATATGTAGATATATTTAATAATGACGATATATATATTGTATTATAATATTGAAATTGAATATTGCAATTATCTTTTTCTGCAGTTATATTTCTGTTTTTTTGGTTTATGTTATTAACTGTATAAATCATCATCTTCTTCTTCACGAGCAAATGAAGCTCCGGTATTACCAGTAGATCCATTTTCACCATTAGTTGCTCCTTCACCACCTTCATGTTCAGAAAATCTAAAATTAGCAAATTGACCTCTGGTAGCTTGTAATTGTTGAGCATAAGCATCATAACGACGTAATTCAGTTTCAGAAACTGAACGTTTAGCAGTCTTCATGGCTTCTTCAAAATGAGCCCTTGTAATATATGGAACTGGATCTTCTTCTTCTTCTTCTTCAACAATTTCTTTATTTTCAGATTTAACTGGAGCAGTCATATCAACATCTTCTTCTTTAACCTTTTCCTTTTCAGCTTTTGATTTATCTAATCTAATATGAGCTTCAATAGAATCTTTAATAGCAAATTTAGCTGATCTTTGAACAATATATGATAAATCAGCCCCCGAAAATCCATGAGTAATTTTAGCAATTTCTTTTAAATCTAATCCTGGTTCTAATGGAGTATTTCTTAATTGTGCTTGTAAAATTGATAATCTAGCTGGTTCATCAGGTAATGGAACATAAATTAATTGATCCAATCTACCTGGTCTTAATAAAGCAGGATCAATTTGATCAGGTCTATTAGTGGCACCAATAACAAAAACATTCTTTTTAGCATTCATACCATCCATTTCAGTTAATAATTGATTAACAACTCTATCAGATGCACCACCAGCATCACCATGAGATCCACCTCTTGCCTTAGCGATTGAATCTAATTCATCCAAAAATACAACCGTTGGAGCAGCAGCTCTAGCTTTATCAAAAATATCACGGATATTTGATTCTGATTCACCATACCACATACTTAATAATTCAGGACCTTTAACTGAAATAAAATTAGCTGATACTTCTGTTGCAACAGCTTTTGCTAAAAGAGTTTTACCAGTACCAGGTGGACCAAAAAATAATACTCCTTTAGTTGGTGCTAAACCAAACTTTTGATATTGATCAGGATGTAAAACAGGATATTCAACCGTTTCTTTCAATTCTTCTTTAATGGCATCTAATCCACCAATATCATCCCAAGTAACATTAACATTTTCAACAACAGTTTCACGTAAAGCAGAAGGATTTGAATTTCCAAGAGCAAATCTAAAATTATCCATGGTAACACTTAAAGAATTTAAAATTTCAGCATCAATTGTTTCTTCTTCTAAATCTATAAGATCCATTTTTTCACGAATTTGTTGCATAGCTGCTTCAGAACATAATGAAGCAATATCAGCACCCACAAAACCATGAGTTTCAGAAGCAATTGATTCTAAATCAACATCATCACCTAATTTCATATTTTTAGTATGAATCCTTAAAATTTCTAAACGACCTTCAGCATCTGGTACACCAATATCAACTTCTCTATCAAATCTACCAAATCTTCTTAAAGCTGGATCAATTGAATTTGGTCTATTAGTAGCAGCGATAACAACGACATTTGATCTTGCCTTCATACCATCCATAAGAGTTAATAATTGAGAAACAACTCTTCTTTCAACTTCACCATTAGTTTTATCTCTTTTTGGAGCAATTGAATCAATTTCATCAATAAAAATAATTGAAGGAGAATTTTTTTCAGCTTCTTCAAATGCTTTTCTTAAATTTGATTCTGATTCACCCGCCATTTTTGACATAATTTCAGGACCATTTATTAAAAAGAAAAATGCACCAGTTTCATTAGCAACAGCTCTTGCCATAATTGTTTTACCAGTACCAGGAGGTCCATACATTAAAATACCCTTAGGAGGTTTTATACCAATAGATTTGAATAATTGAGGATGTCTTAAAGGTAATTCAACCAATTCTCTAATTTGAGCCATTTGTTTTTTACAACCACCAATATCATCATAACCAACATCATTTAAATTATTTTCTTCATCTTCACGATTAATTGGATCCCCTTCACAATGAATAATTGTATCTTGAGAAACAATAGCAATTTCTTCGGGATCAATTTCAACCACTTTAAATTCAACTTGCCTCATACCACCTCTTACTGTAAATAAATCACCTTTTCTAACTGGTCTATAAGCTTCAACAAAATAAGGTTTTAAATATAATTCAAATAATGAACCAGTAATACCTTCAACTGTATCAGCAATTGGTAATACTGAAATTTTATTGGCATATTTAATATCAGGACATGGATGAATACTAACAATATCACCTAATCTAACTCTTAAATTATTACGAACACATCTATTAATTCTTGCGACTCCATCATCCATATCATCATTAGCTAAAACAATTAATACTGTATCTTTTCTCTTTTTACCTTTAACTAATACAGTATCACCTCGAAATAATTGTAATAATTCCATGGTATTGGATGACATTGTAATGACTGAATTATCATCATTAATGGCATCATCGACAATTAAAGCATTATCCTTCTTTTTTCTTCTTAAAATTGCGGTGGCGGTTCTATCTTCAACTTGATGAGCCCCCGAAGCATCAAAATGAGGTTTCTTATCTTCTTCACCAGTCATACTTTTTAAATCTGGGAATTGACTTACAAAAAGATTTAGTATAAGTTAAATAGATATAACAAAGTGTTTTAAAAAAAAAATTAAACTAAACTATTGGGAAAAGGAAAAAGGAAAAAACTATTGAATAATTTTTGAAATTTATAATTTTGGTAACGTTGATTGTGTGTGGTCTTTTTCGTTCCTGTATGTGATAAATAAAATTATTGGGCAATCTTTGTTAATATTCTGCTTCTTCTATTTCTTTATTCTTCTATTATATATATATATATATATAATATATTATAGGTTTATATTAGATTGATTATAAATAAATAAAAAGAATAATAAATTATAAATATAAAAATTCTTAAATGGGAAATGATAGTTTATTTATAAAGGGGGTAATATTATATAATAGATTCAAATAGAATTTCTACCAGCTTAAATTTTATTATGATATATGAGTTTTATATACAGTACCACTATCAATCAAAAATTTTGCCACCCAATTTTTGCATTGATCCAAAGCATTATCAAGTATTATTTATAAAACTATATTATAATTATAATTATATTATAAACTGTTTATAATGGTGGTGCTATAAGTATAATAAAGTATAACAATGTATCATAATAATTGCTAATAATATTTAATTATTATATTATAAATTTGTATATATAATTAAAAATTTTACTCATTTTATGTTGATTATATATTATAATACTGATTTATTATTCATTTTAACTATATTATATATTGATATATTGATATAGATTGATATATGTTCTATTATTATATATTGATATATAGCATATATAATGTAGATATGTATGTGTAACAAAACTTTATTGGTAAAAAATACACGACCAATCAATAATTGATACCCCAGATAAAATCAATTTTTGTTGTGGATACACGACCTCGGCACAACTCGTGTTTTCATAAAATTTTCCCTTTTAATTCAAAATGATTTAATCGAATTCACTTGGTTTCTTTATTTTGTTTGATATCAATTCAAGTCAATTCCATTTAATTTAATTCGATTAGCTAAGCTCAATTAACTATGTCATCCGCAGTTGTTCATGATGCAGCCTGTATATTTTGTAAAATCATTAAAGGAGAAATTCCATCATTTAAATTAATTGAAACTTCATTAACTTATTCATTTTTAGATATTCAACCAATTGCTGAACCTCATGTATTAATCATTCCCAAGCATCATGGACCACGATTACATAATATACCTGATGAATATTTAAGTGATTTATTGCCCGTTGTTAAGAAATTAACCAAGGTTTTACAATTAGACAATAATGATAAATTAACAGGGGATGGGTATAATGTATTACAAAACAATGGTACAATTGCTCATCAAGTGGTTGAACATGTTCATTTTCATTTGATTCCAAAAAAGTCTGATGAAACTGGATTAATTGTGGGTTGGCCGGCTGAACCTACTGATTTTGATAAATTAGGTAAAATTCATAAACAATTACAAGAACAAATTAAATCTTTAGAAGATTCTGGGAAATTATAATTGATATATTAAATTAAATAAAAAAAATTATTAGTTATTATTAGTTGTTTATACGAAGTTTTTATATTTTTTCTTTCATTCATTAAAATTATTAGTTGAATTAAATAAATAAATAGTAAATAAATAATTTATATATATTATATTACATATACAAATATAAGTTTATTATAATATTCCACCAATTATTCCGCCTAAATAACCTATAATATAACTTGTAAACCATGTAACGGTAGTTGCACCAAATGGGAAATAACTTAAAGAATAATATAAAATAGCAATAAATTCAATTATACTTGATAAAATCGTTAAAATTGTACTTTTAACTATAATTGAAGAATATAATGTTAATAAAATGGATCCAAAGAATATAGTTGTAAATATAAATCGTTCTCTTGATAATAAATGTTTTATATAATTATTTGGTCCTTGTAATATCCCAAATGAACAAACAAATAAAACACTACCTAATGTCCAAATTAATGCAAATTTACGAGGTCTTAATGCTAACACGGGAAACATAAAGAAACATAATATAAAACATAATAATGATGATGCTAAACAACATGAAAATCCAATGATTTTTTCAAATCGTGTTAATTTAAACCAACTTGGTTCTTGTGTTTGTTGATTGTTAACGTCTTGATTTGAAATGGGTAATCGGGTATATAAATCATTAGCACTTGATTTAACATAATCAGTCCATTCCGAAAATATTGGAGGTAGATTACTAGTGATTGTGGAGGTAGTATTATTATTATTATTATAGGTATTCGATGATGATCTATTATTCCAATTTGTAAATTGCTGTCTGAAGCTGTTTTCTGGTTCGGACATTTAAATTTGATTGATTATATATTATATATATTATTTTATTATTACTTGGTATTGATTTAAAGTATTAGTTGTTATCTGTATGTTTATTGTTTGCCGTTAAAATCTTTTTAATTTTGAATGATTTCCTGCACACAGTCATATTCGGAAATCTTCATATTACCCGGACAAAGCGTTTTATAACAGTAATTATTCAAATAACCTTCTGTTACTTTATCAAAACACATGAATTAAGAAATAGATATTTATAATCCATAATTTTTATGTTCCACCTCCGTATTCGAATCAATACATATGAGTATCTTTTAGGTACCTTCAACTAAAGTTAGCTTATAATTGTTTTTGCTGAGGGAAGTATCCACATAGTCAAACTCTCAGACGTGCAAATCGGGTTGTGTAACAACTATTTGTAATAGTATTTCTACCATTATAGGATTTATTTTCTACTTTTCACAACCTATGAAGTATATAATGCTTACTTATCTGTTTAATTCTCACAAGAGGCTAACTGTATATTACTTGAAGAACAGATCACAAAACGAGCTCAAAAGTTTCCTATTTGGGAAAGGGTAATATTTTATCATATTAAATCTCTAGTATTTACTAATGAAAGTAGGTAAATATTAGAAACTTAAACTAGTTTACCCAACTGATCCTACGACATTACCTATTTTTATTCTTATATTTTATTTGGCTGTACGTCATTGCAATAAAATATCTTTTTATTCTATAATTCTGGATATTTTTGATAGACAATCCACTTTCTTATAGTATTTATTATATGAATATATATCATAGAATCTCTACAAAACAAAAGTAATAGAATATATATGTTTAAGATATCAAATTCAACATATATGCTTAAGATATCAAACTGAAGATGTTGATTAACCTAGGGAATTAACTATGTTATCGAATTGCACTTACTACGAAAACTATAAATTTGCTTTATTTGCTGTTGCTTTCTTTCATATTAGTTTACTCGTTTCACTAAATATGGACCAACAAGTGAGCAGATGAACTACATTCCATTGGAACATACTATAGCGACATCTGTCTAAAATAATATGCTGGTAGAAGTATTTTGACATTAACACATACTTCCGAAACAAACGATAGTTACAATTGCTCATGTATTTCTTTTATACTTTGCAATTCAACTCTAATATGCTATAATGATAATGAGAATATGCCATTAACATTCATCAATTTTTACCATGTATATATATATATATAATTTTATAATAGTAATGTATATCCGGGTAAATCCGATGTTTCTTTTAAAAAAAATTTTTGTTGTCCCTTCCAAAAAAATCTTTTGTCCTCACCCCTAACACCAAACAACCTCCACAACCAAAAAAAACAATAATAATTATAATTACCACAGATATACATAATCATACACCAATTATTTTCAACCAAAGAGTATACCAACTTAAACTTAACTTAATCAATCTTATAGATTTAATTATATATACATTTAATTGTATAAGAACTCATCTTCGTTCCTTTTTTTTTATCTCCTTCTACTTTCAAACTTTAATATAATCAATTAATCAATTTATCAATACCAGTCATGGAGGAATTCTTAAAGGAAAGTCCTTCGGATTTAAATTCAAATCCAACCACAACAACCACTCCCAATTTCAATGCTAATAATCCAATTTATTATAGTTCAACTCAGAGTAATGATATATCCAATGAATTTGCTTTTGAATTTGGTGATTCAACTACGGAAAACACATCCTATAATACTAACAACACTTTAAATTACAATAACAACAACAACAACAATAATAATAATAATAATTTAACTAATAATAATCTTGATTATAATACTAATACATACAATGATAATATCAATTATAATACGAATAATAATCTTGATTATAATAATAATGATAGTAGTATTAATACGAATATTAATAATATTAATAATATAAATTATGATAATAATAATAATACTAATAATAATAATAATATTAATAATATTAATCATAATAATTTGCAATATGGTAATTTTTCAAATGATATTTCAAATGATACATTTTTAAGTCCTGTTGGTTCAGCTTCAAATAATTATGATCCTGCTTTTGATGCTAATAATCAATCAGCTTTTGGTAGCGGTGCAAATTCATTTACAAATGAACCATTCTTTGGTAATGCTAATCGTTCTCCCGGCTTATTACCCACTAATAATATTCAACAATTACCATTTCAATTTCAAAATCAACGAGGTTTAGATGAAATAATATCTCCTCAACAAAATGATCGTCATAATGTCTTTTTAGATCCTCAATATTTTTCACCCACTCAACAAGCAACTTTATCCCAATTTTCACCACCCGGTAATAATCCATTATTTCTTAGCGCTCAAGATTCGGCTGATATTTCAAGATCTCCTTCTAATCAATCAAATCTAATTAATTCTCCTTCTAATCAATTTTTAAATTCTCCCGGTCAAATCCCATTAAATTTAATCCCATTTGTTCCTCAATCGGAGGTTAGTACCAGTATTCCAACTAATCAAAATTTCATTCAAATTGGTAATAGTAGTACTAATAATAATAATATTACTAATACCAGAATAAAGTCTGAAACTCTATCACCTCCTCAACCATATTCAAATTTAAGCTCATCCGTACCATCAAATTCAAAGGCTTTAATTGATATGACACCCACAAAACAATTAACTAAAGAAGAAAAAATTCAAAGACGAAAAGTATTTCATAATGAAGTGGAAAGAAGAAGACGAGAATTAATTAAACAAAATATTGATGAATTAAGAATTAAAGTTCCACAATCATTATTAAATCCTCAATTATCAGCCGTTCAAGAATTTCAAAAAAATTCTGATAAAAATTCAAAAGAAATTAATGATTTATTAAATTCAGTTAAAGTTAAAGAACCAAAACCAAATAAAGTTACAGTTTTAACAAAATCAGTTGAATATGTTAAACATTTACAATATGTTTTAGAACAACAGGAGCAAGAACGGATATTATTAAATTCTCAAATTTTACAATTATCAAATCAATCAAGTAATAATACTAATAATAATAATAATAATAACTTTTTAACAACAAATGTGGATATAGGTCAACCAATTTCAAATCAATTTGATGGTATCAATTCAAATCCCGGTGATTTAAATAAACCATTTGATACCGAATTCTTTTTGGATGTCTTAACTAATAATAATACTAATAATAATAATTTTACTTAAATATAATAGACTGGTTTTTTTCTTATTTTTTTTTTTCTTGTTTCATTTTCCTTCTTGTAATGTTTCATTCCTTTTTTTTTTCTTTTTATTATTATTATTATTATTATTTATTCTTAAATGTATATTAATTATAATTATCACAAATACACGAGATATATCTATATATCAAAATCAAATAAATGATCAATAAATGATGAAAATAAATTCATAAAGTCGTCTGAATCATATTCGGATATAAATTTTGAATCATATTCTGGGCTAGCTCTGGGTTTGATTTTAATACTACTTGATTTAACTGCCCCGGCTTGTTTTGGAAATGAACCACCTTCTTTTAATTTTTGTAGTCTTTTACCTACTACTTCGTTCAATTCTTGTGGTCTCTGTTGCAAATAAGGATATTTTGATTTTATGCCCTCTTGATCAAACCCGTGGTTTATAAATTCTTGCCCTTCCATGTCAACTGAACCACCTTCTTTAAATTGGTGTGATCCTTCAGGATTGACAATTTCCCGAATCTTTGGCTTCTCCCTGTTCCTAACTTCTGGTGCCTCGCTTCCATCTCTAGATCTTTTTGATTTCGGCACAATTGCCCCTCCTGGTGATTGTTCATGAATCTTATTCTGGGCTTCAGTTTGAGTACATGCATCAATGCTTTTCCCCTTTGGATATAAGCTAGTTGCAGTGATTTTATTATCAACCCTACTTAAAAAAATTCTATAAGAATGGGGAATTTGTGATTTTACTTCGTTTGAATCGCTTTGCGTTCTCCATCCATCTAAACTTCTTTCAATTTGCTCAATTGTTTCATCTCTTTCAAATAATGTATCTCTCCTTTGATTACCTACATTACCAACTTTATGTCTTAATATTTTATTAGGTGGTATATCCTTGGGTGGAACTGGTGGGGGTACATCTTCCTTGACTTCCTTTTCCTTCACTTTCTTTTCCTTCTTCCTCTTTTGAGTAGGTGGTAATTCATGCTTAATAGTATCAACCCTACTTCTTTTCTTAGGTGCTGGTCTAGTGGGTATGTAAGCACTACGATCACCAGAATCACTTGAACTTCTAGTACCTAAATTCAATCCTTTCATAGATAAGCTTGGCAGTGGTTTTGATCTAATTGGACTACTTTTATTACTGAGGATATTTTCTTTAGCATCATGAAATATTTCATCAGTATTACTAAGTTTAGGTGATTCAAAGTTTGGTTGATGGTTTGATATTGAAGGAGATTTAACTTCTTCATCTAGTATTGGTTTCTTTTTAATAAAAATCTTCTTCAATGTACCAAGTTTCCTATTAAGATTCTTAGTAGGAGACGATAACTCTTTTGATTGCTTATCGGATTCATCTTGTAAATTATCTAAAGTCTCTTCAATCTTAGTAATATATTTAACATCGGCATTTGCAACAAAAGCAGTTGTGTTTGGTGGTTGAACAACATTATTTTTCGCATCCATTAATTGATTTCCTAAATTCTCAGTTGGAAATTGAATTGGTGACAATAAAACTTTCTCCTTCCTTTCTTTTACTTCAGTTAAAGATTGTGTTAATTGTTTGGAATTGAATTTGGAATTGAGATTCTCGCGTAAATCGCCATGACTCTCAATAGGGGGTGTTACAGGTGTACCTACTCTATGAGATGAATTATCAAAGACATCATTCAAATCTTTGGGTGATTCAATTGGTGTGGTTGATTTTATAGATCTTTCACCGCTTTTTCTTCTTTCTAATTCATATGATCCAGATCGTTTTGGACTTCGGGGAGGATAATCGTCATCTTCATTGTTTTCAAAGACCGTTTCTTTCTTGATAGGTTCCGTTGGACTGCGCGTATGTTGTTTCAAGTTTTGAACGTCATCCAATGAATTTTCTTTACTAAGGTTAACATTCTTATCTAGTGGTAATGTAACATTATGGCTAAATCCAGATTCGGTTGACAGATCATTTATGAGTCTTTGACGACCACTAGGAGCATCCGAATAAACAGATGGTGTAATAGATGAAACAGAATGCTTCTTTCCTTGAATACTTTTTGAGCAACCTGGTATAGATTCTTCTGCAAGTAAGGCTGGGGAAATTGTTTGGTCTCTTACTTCCTGAGGTTTCAAAACTCCTTTAATGGAATCTAAAGGTTCAACCGTCTTGTTCGTTGATTGAGAAATTGCTTTACTAGGAATTGATGCCACTTCTTTAGCAGAAAAATTATTCAAATCTTGGTGTCCTTTTGAATCATGTCTGCCACCTATTTTAGGAGTTGCAACTCTGAACCCTTTCAAGCTTTCTTCTTCAAAAATGCTTGCAACTTGAAATACTTTAGAATCTCTTTTACCTCTTAACCCCGACTCATTGTTAGGAGGATTAAAGTTTGATAAAGACTGAGGCTTTCTACTTTTAGATTGTTCTCCATTCTGATTTAATTTTATTTCATTGGTGATTTCTTCTAAAGTTATATGATTAAACATTCCATTAGTTGCTTCTTGTGCACTTGACCTCTGAATATAATTATTAATCTTAGGATTTGGATTCATAATCATATTTGAAATTCTTTTTCTTGGTACAACTTCTTTCTTGATATTTAGCTTAGTTTGATTTGATTCAAACTTAGAAATCAACGTTTGAATTCCAGCCATTTCTAATTACACTTTTTTTTATATTATATTATATTCAAATTGAATGGCAAGTTAATTCTATATGCCTATTTATATTCTAAGACTTCACATAATTTTTTTTTATTACTTTGAGTAATCTTTGAAATTACTCCTTATTCTTGCCTTGTTAATCATTACATACGATTTAAAGTAAGTTGTGAAGTGTTGTGAATAATTTTGATCCCTTCACAAAAGCACAGGCATGAATTTGCATCTAGGCGCATAAATTATAAGGTGCAAAAACAAAAAAATAAGTTACGCTAGAAGTATCTAGATGTAACATATATATATATTATTCATATCTATTAATTATTTTAAAAATGCTAATTCTTCTTATATTTCATTTTTATTTTATCGACCAATGAACCGACTTCGTTATTTCCTGATTTTGTACCATTGTGATTTTCTTTAGATTTATGATGTTTCTTATTTGGTCTTCTGGAATCATCATCACGATGTCTTTTAGAACGCTCTTGTAATATTTTCTTCATAGTTTCTGTTTTCTTAAATTCACTATTAGTTGGATCAATTGCATAATCATGACTATTAAATATTTCATTGAAACGAGGATCATTCAAATCAGCTACAAAATTATCCTGAGTCATTTCTGTATCAATATTCTTCTTTCCTTTCTTATTTTTCTTTGATTTGTGTTTTTCGGCTTTAATAACATCTTTCATAGTGAAATGCTCTTCTTTACTTTCATCATCCATCATTAATAATTCCAATTCAGCTTTTGATTTTTCATCAACTTCATTATGCTTTTTATTTTTTGATTTATTCTTCTTGCTGGAAGATTTAGAATCACCATTCTCGGCTGCTTTTTGAGCCCTTTCAGCTTCTTGAGTTTCTTTCATCTTTGCTAATCTTCTCTTTCTTCTTTCCTTTTCTTTACGTCTATAAGAATCAATCGTAGTTTCATCTTCTCCTTCGTCGTCTTCTTCTGTAACTACTGGCTTCTTTTCTTCGCCATCCTTCAATCCAGGATCAAACGTTATTTCCATATCAATATCATCATCTTCTTCCTTTTCCTTACCATATGATCCAAATCTTCCTCCTAATAAGTTCTTGTATTTATCTTTTAAGGTTGAATCTTCTGCTTCACTTCCTTCGCTATCAGAAGCCAAATATGCTTTGAAATCCATTTCTTCAATTTCTTTCTGAGATAATGGTCTAGACGATAAAGTTAACCTTTCCTTAGGAGTTTCATCCCAAGTTAATTTAACTTTAGAATGTTGTAAAGCATCAGTAACAAAGGTGGAGTCTGGTTTATAAGTTGAAGGGATTTTTGTACATACTTCTTTAGCTTCCGATTCGTCGAATTCCATATCTTCTGGAACATATCTTAAATCAAATATATTGGCTGTAGATTCATATTCAGTAGCATCACAATTTTCATAAATAGCTTTCGAAGTCTTAACTGAATCACATTTCACAACCGCATAATAATATCTCAATCTTTGTAATTGGTAACGACGTAATGCTCTACTATCATAATCTTCTTCACCATTATCTTCTTTATATAACTTACGTGCTGCTCTTTCTAAATCATCCTTATTATTAATATCTATATCATCATCGTCAGAATCAGACTCTGATTCAACTTTTTTCTTTGATTTAAATAAATCTCTTGGAGGACCTTCTATTTCTTCTTTCTGCATTTGCTCTTTACCAAACTCAGATGGGAATATAGTTATAGATTTGATGGAACCACCAGTTGGAACAAATGAAATGAATGTAGCCATTAAATCAACAGCTTTAACATTATCCCAATCCATATTAACAACTGCAAAAGACGATGAAGGGTCACCTTCCTCTGGTTTACCATCTTCAAGTTCAACCTCTGAATCTTCATCAAGTTCAAGTTCATCATCTGAATCTGAATCACTGCTGTATTCATCAGCAGAGCCCACTCCTGTACCTCTTGCTCTATCAACTATGGTGTTTGGATCTTCAATTTCTGATTCTTCTTCGCTTGATCCTTCCTGTTCTTCTTCAATTTCTTTTTCTAATTCTTCTAATTCTTTCTTTTGTACTTCTTCATCTTCTTCACTTTCTTCTTTATTGCCATCTTCTTCTTCCTCTTCTTCTGATTCTTCTACTTCCTTCTCCTCCTCTTCATCTTCTTCATGTTCATAGAACTTTTCAAGAGCTTTGGAAGAATCTTCATCCTTTAATTTTCTACCATA
>JAJMJS010000037.1:21590-127316 GCA_030563665.1 Scheffersomyces broadrunensis | reverse complement strand
AGTAGCAACAAATCCATCAGATTCAGTAGTAGTGAATGTAGTGGTGTATTCAGTATCTGGGTTGGTAATGATAGATGTAGTGGTATACAAGCTTCCGTTACTATCAGTAGTAACAACGACATCTCCAGTATCAGTAGAGACAGATCCATCGGAATTAGTAGTAACAAATGTAGTGGTGTAATCAGTAAATGGATCACTTGCAGTAGGGAATAATGAAGTACTGGTGTATAAACTACCATTACTGTCGGTACTGACATCTACAACTCCAGAATCAGTAGCAACAAATCCATCAGATTCAGTAGTAATGAATGTAGTGGTGTATTCAGTAAATGGATCACTTTCAGTAGGGAATAATGAAGTACTGGTGTATAAACTACCATTGCTGTCGGTACTGACATCTACAACTCCAGAATCAGTAGCAACAAATCCATCAGATTCAGTAGTAGTGAATGTAGTGGTGTATTCAGTATCTGGGTTGGTAATGATAGATGTAGTGGTATACAAGCTTCCGTTACTATCAGTAGTAACAACGACATCTCCAGTATCAGTAGAAACAGAACCATCGGAATTGGTAGTAACAAATGTAGTGGTGTATTCAGTGTCTGGATTGGATGAAGATGATGATGAAGCGTAGATTATAGATGTGGTGGTGTATAAACTTCCATCACTGTCAGTAGTAACAATAACATCTCCAGTATCAGTCGAAACAGAACCATCTGAATTAGTAGTAACAAATGTAGTGGTGTATTCTGTATCTGGATTGGATGATGATGATGAACTTAATTCAGTAGAGGATGAACTTGATTCTGATGACGATGATGAACTTGATTCAGTAGAGGATGAACTTGATTCTGATGACGATGATGAACTTGATTCAGTAGAGGATGAACTTGATTCTGATGACGATGATGAACTTGATTCAGTAGAGGATGAACTTGATTCTGATGACGATGATGAACTTGATTCAGTTGAAGATGAAGAACTGGATGAACTAGATGCACCACATTCCGCACTAATTATCGAAGTCGAAGTATAAAAATCTCCAATTGAATCTGTCGCAATAATAACATCATCAACATCTGTACAAACAGAACCATCACTATTTGTCACTGTGGTGGTAGTAGTATAGCTTGTATCTGTAGTCCCTGGTGCGGAAGGTAAGGTAGAAGTACATGGAGCACATGCGGCTGGTATACTTTCACTATTAGGAGGAGGCCCACTGTAAGCCACAGCATTGTTAGTACCGTCTGTAAGACCTATACCATCTTCACTTGTAATATAAAAATCGCTTGGATCATATCCTGTCCCAATATTGAACTGTTGTGTAACACCTAAATTACCATAAAGTGTCAAAATACCAGTAGTTGCGTCATAATTATATTGCGGAATACCTAAAATAGTATTACCTAAGCCAGCTACAGTATTCAAACTAATTTTATTATTATTTCCAAAACCATAAACATTGAATGGACTGCCGACCACACTAAGAGGAGCAGATTGGAGACTTGAATCTGAATCTTGTAAGTAAAACGATTGAGCACTAGAGACATCTAAAAGTGTTTGATCAAGTTGCACCGAAGCATTCGCCCCAGCAGTGATACAACCAGTACCATTGATATTTGTAGTGGGTTGATAAACTTCGTTGAACAAACAGATTTCCCCATTATTTGTAATAGTTTGAAGAGGATCTTGCTCAGCTGCACCTAAGATGACAGTACCACCATTATTTCTCAGTGTTTGATAGAAAACCATTAAACCATTGTTGGTCCAAGAAACACCAGCGACAGTAGTTGCTGGTGTGGGAAAGACCCCATTAGATCCAAAGTACATTTGGCCATTGTTTAAAAAGGTTAGAGCTTCAATATTATAAGTTGAACCTAAAAGTGATTCAACAGAATTAAAGGAAACGATACCATCATTATCAACACTACCCAGGAGAAGGGTGACTTGCAAAGGCAATATTTGTGAAACACTCGTAATATAAAATCCACCACCAGCACCAACATTAAGACTTCCCCCAATAGCAGTAATTTGATTATTGACAATGGAATAATAAACACCAGGATCTATATCAATATCACCAACATCAAGAGCAAAGAACCCTCTGTTGATAGTATCTTGAGTAACTTCGGCACCAAAGACACAAGCCAATTGGACAATAAATGCCACTATGAAAGTTCGAATTAACATTGGAAAACTTTGAATATTTGAAGAATTGGATATAGTTTAAGTTTCAAGCATTTGAAAATCCATTAATTGCAGATATATCTTCTATTATATTTATATAGGAGTAGAACCATCATTCAATAATTGGAGATATGTTTTTAAAAAGGAAGTTGCAATACCCAAAGTAGATGAAATACTTAATCGGTAAAAAAAAATAAACAGTCATAAAAAAAAGCTGCCAAATTGAGACACGCATGAATTTATTTTATGCAAAGTCAATCCATTTTTTTTTCCATTATAACCCAAAACTACTAATACTTTCTATTACTACGAAATGGTAAATTACTTGTGAATTAATCTGCTTTAAAAATTCAGTTCCATAATTAGAAAGATTCTAAAGCACGAGTTCTTTAGTATTCAGTTAAATATTTAGATAATAATCTATTTCTATCATTTCATGGCATCAACCTTTTTGACAATCAGAATATATATATGGTTCCCATCATCTCTTCCTTTCATCATATTTTGTGTCTACCTCAAACCGTACGCTTAGGATAGACGTTATAAACTCATATTATGATGGAAATAGTAAATAAAAGATATATTTACCTACGGGCGCTAGAATAAAAATCCTTGCATATGAAATTGACGTTTTTATTTCTTTAACAATTATAATTTCAAACTTTAACTTTTATTTTATTTTATTTTATTTTATTTATTTTTATTTTTATTTTTATTTTTATTTTTATTTTATTTTATTTTATTTTACATTATTTTTTTACTTTACAAAAACTCTAATTAACCGAATTAAAGTAAATTAACGTAAGGGTTATCTTAAATTCGCCTAAACCCTGCTTCTGTAAGTTTGTATTCAATTTTCAATATAACCTTAATATCACCAAGTAAAATAATTCCTCTATTGAGTTAAAACTTGTAAAATTCCTAGATTCTAGAAGACTTTTTAAGTTGAAACTTGTTTCTTTTTGATTGAAAAAGAAATCAAAAAAAAAAAAAATAAAGAAGAATAAAAAAAAAAACAAAGTGTGAAATCTTATGTCCCCTAGCGTCAAAAAAGATTCAACTTTTCACGAGTTTGCAGATACCATTTTTTCTTCAAACCCTTCAACCCTTTATATCCTTCAACCCTTTATATCCTTAAACCCTTTATATCCTTCAACCCTTTATATCCTTGAACTCTGAAACCATTCAGAGAACTCCCTATTTGAATTAACCTCTGAACAGGATGCTCTTGGGAATCTATAATGAACTACATAGTCTTTGGCTCTTGTAAGCATTCTCATATTATGATCACAAGCAAGTTGGAAAAAAACAACTAGTAGAGGCTATATAATTTGGCAATATGTATGTTAACCATGTTCATAAAGAAGTAAAAATAACCTGTCTAGGAAATTATCCATTCTATCTACATTTCTCCTAAGTCATTTGAAATTCTGAAAGTAAAGGGCGTTGACATGCACCACAAACAAAAACAAAAACAAAAAAAAAAATAAAGATTTTTTTCTTTTTCTTTTCTGAGAAAAAATTTGGCTCCTACAGAAAACCATAGAGAAAAGATTTGTATCTCCACAAGCCATATTGGTGTTACAACAAACAAATATATGAACAAGTGACATGTAAGAACTGCCTTTGCCTTTTATACTTTATGTCGTATGCATCCTAGATAGCTGTAAGATTTCATGTGGGGAGGTAAGCAAAAAAGTTATTTTTTATTCTTTTTTTTTATTTTCAATTTTTATTTTTTTTTGAGGCAGATTTTAGCCTAACATAAAATTTAGGTGATTAACTGCATTAAATTTTTAAAAAATCGTGTTTTATGGCGTTTGGAAGCATTTTAACTTTTTTATAACCTAGCTTAGTTAAAAAATATTCTAAAATTAGTTTAAGGCTTTTCCTAGCCACAATAGGTAAAAAATATTATTCTCACTCCATTATTTCTAGAAAATAAAAATTTAGAGAATATTATTTAACAGTTATTCTTATTAAAGCCACATGGATAAGTGAAGTTCTTCTTCATGACGTAATGGATACATGTGATGAATTTTCAAGTATTCTGTAATCTCTTCTCAGGCGTGGAGTTTGAGGAAATACATTTATTAAAACTAACAATGGGACGATTTCCAGACGAGAAAACTGGCGATCCCAAATAATGAAAATACGTGTTGTGCTTGTTTGTTTTGTTTTGTTTTGTTTTGATTTTATTTGGAATGCTTTCCAAATGCTAGACGTAAAGATAAAACAAGCAGCAATAACAACAATAACAAGATACATCAGGCCAAGAAAATGAATCCTTTAAACCAATTAGTTCGGGATATGAATTTTAAAGTATAAACAAGTGATTACAAAAAAAAAATTAAGCTTTGTATATATTTCGTAAATTTTATTTTAAAAAGTGGATCCTTTAAAACAATAAGTTCGGGATATGAATTTTTTAAAATATAAGCAAGTTATTATAGAAGTCATTGAAAAGTTAAACTTTGTCAAAACAAAGTTGTACTCTTATTAGTCAATGTATATAGATAAAGTTAATTTAACAACGGAATGTCCCTCTTTTTTCATCTTTTGTAATATGTATGTAGACAAATCAAAGTTATTGATAAAATAAAACTTTTAAATATTTTTTGTAATTTTTTGCAATATAAAGTTCATAAAAAACTACTTGTGCTTCAGTTAAGGAATACTTGTATTCAGAACATCATTACCGCAGTAATAAAGGGATGAAGTAAAGTCCACCAAAGTTTAAAAATGATAGAATTCTCTACGAGAATTATATATATAGCTTTTGAAAGGTGGAAGGGTAAAATTGAAAACTATAAATAGTAGAAAGCAATAGACATTACATTTATTAATCATAATTCTCTTTGTATTGCAAGTATTTCGCACCTATGTAAGATCTTAGTTGCTTCTAGATTGTGGTCATGTGATTTTTGTTTGCGCTTTTTGAATTTTTAAATGACGTAAGGGGAGAAGTCGAAACAAGTCATCTTTCAATGATAGCAATTAAATGTGTAAGATCTTACATTTAAATTATTTATTTAGGAATTACTATATTATTATCAACATAGACATATATTTATATTTGTATATGGATATACTAGATATGAATAATGTAACCACAACAAGAACCACCACTAGTAATATATTTCAATTACCAAATATAGATGGAAATTGTTATAATTTAGAAACTTTACCATCCAATATATATCCGATTAATAATAAGTTTCCAATTACCAGTCTTGAAGAGTATGATTTTATCTTTGATATCCGATCGTACAATATCTATATTGAGAAGCATTTAATTGGATCGATCAGTATTAATATCCCCACTACGTTATTAAAGAGAAAATCATTAAATTTAATAAATATAATTAATTTAATTAATTTACCGAACAATTGTAAACAAAAATTAATTGATAAAACCAATGAATTAAACATACTTTTATATGATGAAGATTCAAATCCATCGATGATTAAATCCAATTTATATCAAACATTATTAAAATTTAGTTTATTTAATAAAAATTTTAAGATTTATTATGGAGGATTTCAAAATTTTAAATTTAATAATGAAACTTTATTAGAATCTAATAAACGAGAATTATTAAATATTAATAAACGAAGTAATAGTGAAGAATTCATTAATACTATTATTAAAAAACCCTTGGTTGATTTAAATAAACTTCCATATAAGTTTCATAACTATGAACTTGAAACTTATCCAAATTGGTTAAATTTTTTAAATGAAGAAAATCAAAATAATAATAATAATAATAATAATAATAATAATAATAATAATAATAATAATAATAATAATAATAATAAAATATTATCAATATTATTGAATAAATTTAATAAACTCGAACAAATAGAAATATTACGATTAAAATCATTATTATCATCCAATTCAAATTCTCCAATTCATGATAGTAAAATATGTACACCTAATTCCATTTGTCCTAATTGTGATCAAATCAATTATAAATTACCCATGGGAGTAATTGAAAATGGATTAAAGAATCGATATAAGAATATCTGGCCGTATGAGCATTCGCGAGTTAAACTTGGAAATGAACAAGATAATAATCAAGATAATAATTATGTTAATGCAAATTTCATTAATGTAGGTGATGAATTATTATTCACTAATAATAATTATATAGCCACTCAAAACCCTTTGATTAATACTATACCTGATTTTTGGAAAATTATTAAAGAATTTAAGATTCAAATTATAATAAATTTAGATTCAATTGAGAATACTCGATATTTAACTGGGATGAATATGGAAATCATAACCAGTAATAAAGATTACGTGATTAAGCGGATTAACCAAGCTAATAAAGATGATGATGATGATGATGATGATGATATTTATCATTTTCAAATTTTAAATTGGCCTGATTTCAATATCCCTCTGAATTTAACCAGTATACTTGAAATAATCAACATCAAGAATAAATTAATTAACACATATCAATTGAATAGTCGAGTATTGGTGCATTGTTCAGCCGGGTGTGGAAGAACAGGAGTATTTATAACGATTGATTCATTAATTAATAAATATCTTCAATCAAGAGACGAATTTTTTCAAATATCTAAAGATTTAATTTATAAATTAATTTCATTTCAACGACAACAACGAATTTCAATGGTTCAGAATTTCCAACAGTATTTGATTTGTTATGAGTTGATATTGCTTTATTTAAAGGGTATGGAGAAGGGGTTAAAGGTTAAAAAGGTATAATTTTATTTTATTTTATTTTATTTTATTTTATTTTATTTTATTTTATTTTATTTTATTTTATTTTATTTTATTTTATTTTATTTTATTTTATTTTATTTTATTTTATTTTATTTTATTTTATTTTATTTTATTTTATTTTATTTTATTTATATATTCAAAAAGCAAAGTTTATAATAATTACATAGGTTTTTCAAAATCTTTAAAATAGTCTCTTACATCATTAACATCATCAATTGTAATTCCAAAGATTGGATTTATAGGATTTGTAAATTTTTGTTGATAATCATTGATAGCTCTAAACTTATAAGCCAATTCAATATCTTCATCATCATCATTTTTATTATTATCATCATCATTTAATTCATAAGTATATTCACATATACTTAATCCTGATAATGTATAATTAGTATGATAAAAATCCGTTGAAGTATTAGGTTTATCCTTAAGACCTCCCTTATTAAAATCTTGACATGATTTAAGAATATAATTTTTTAAACCATTTCTATTAAATAAGGAGGGAGTATTAGTTATAATTTCCAACATGGGGAATAACCCACCAATCCAAAAACTATAACATCCATCGACTAATTTATTAGTTCTACCACTTAATCCACCTTCAATAGAATATTGTCTCATAGTTGACCATCTAATTAAATTATTTAAATTTAATGAACTATTGAAAAATTGAATTTTATTAGTATATAAAATAAAATAACTTGCCAATGCACAAAATGAATAACCACCATGAGCTTCAGTATTTGGAATTCCACTAAAACCTCCTTCAAAAGTTTGACAATTATTTAACCAATTTTCAATACCAATTAATAAAGTTGGAGTTAATAAATTTAAGAGTGAACAAATTGATAATACACAATAAATCGATCGAGCATCACTTTCACCATTCTTATGCATTATGAATGAACCATCAAGAGATTTCAATGATAAGAACCAATTATATAAATTAATTCTAATTTCTTTAAGAATCAAGAAATTTTTTGTATTAATTAAAGTAAGAATACCTGAATAAGTTGATGCCACATGACCTAATTGATTTAATCCACCACTTATTCCGAATTTTCCTTGGTTTAAAATAAGATTTGAAATTTTTGAATTAATTAAATTATAAATTTTTATTGGTAATTCATTATCATTATCATTATCATTATTATTATTATTATTATTATTATTATTATTATTATTATTATTAATTAATTTATAAGAATTTAGTAACCAATATAATACCCAAGTATGATTAGCATCTAAGGATACATAAGCCGGAGGGAATTTAGACGTAAAACATTTTTCAATATAATTTAAATGTAATTGTTTTAAAAATTTTAATGATGAATGATTCTTAAATGATTGTAAAATTAATAATTCAGTATCATGTTGTAAAATAGTGGTTTTACTGGTATAAGTATCGGTATTGATGGGTAGAATGGGGTTGAAAGGTTCCTTGGGATTGTATACTTGTTTGATTAGTTGAGCTTGCTGATCCATAATATTTATATTATCTGATGATTCAATAATTGATTCAATATCTGATGATTCAATATCTGATGATTCAATATCTGAATAATCTTGATTATCAGATTCTGAAATTATTTTAGTTGAACGTTTTCTACCTAGTAGATTTAAAATGTATGATACTTTCTTTTGATGATCATTTGACATTATATATATATATATATATATTTCAGTATAATATTAATATATTACGTAAATGTTTTAAAATCTGGAGTTAAAAATTACTTAATTTGGATGTGACAATGGTTAAAATTTATATATATATATATATATATATGTAGTATTTAATGTGATGATGTTGGATGTGTGGATGTTTATGTCATGTGTCAAGTCACATGATGCATTTTTACTATATAATATAAAATTTTATATAATTAAACTTTATATAATCGTCTAATAAGGGTATTACATATTACAAATATTATGTTAGTAATCTAAAAATATTAAAAGAAATAATATATATTAAAGATTAACAGAATTACCTTGTAATCCAATCATGTTTAAAGCAATCAATTTCACAGTTGACTGTTCCCAGAGGTCCATAAGTTGTATAATTAACAAATTATTAGATTATATATTTATATATATATATATATATATATATATATATCTATAATTAAATGGATAATCGTCTAATAAATATATAATATATAATATATTATTTTATATTATAGTAATCTAAAAATAGTAACTTATTTTTTATGTAGTAAAAAAAAAAAAAGAAAAAAAAAGAAAAAAAAGAAAAAAAGAAAAAAAGAAAAAAAAAACGTCTGTATGAAATGTATTATAATGTAATTATATAAATATATATATTAATATATATTAATATATATTATATATATAATTACACAAAATATATGAAATACCAAGAAATAAGTAAGTCTAGATTAAGTTATATATCTAATAGAGATTATAGATTATAGATTATAGAATATAGATATATATCTATCTATCTATAAAAATAAATAAACAGTCACACTATATATAATTAAATAATTGTGGTTGTTAAATATTATATAATATATTACATATATAATACAGGCGGTTGATACACGTGCTATTATTTAATAATATATAAATGTATAATATATGTAATATATATAATATATAATATATAATATATATAATATATATAATATATAAAATATATTACATATAATTAAGCCTCTAAATAAACTGTTTTAAGTTAATAATATAATAATATAATAATATAATAATATAATAATATAATAATATAATATGTAATATAATATTATTAATTAAAGAAGAATTGTTCTTTTTTTAAAGTTATGAGTTGCTTTTTTTTTTTTTAATTTATTTTAATTAACAATAATTCAATAAAAATATATTACTACATATATAATATAATATAATATATAAAATAATATATAATATAATATAATATATAAAATAATATATAAGGCGATCTTTAAGTAAATCAAAAATAATAAAATAAAAATTAATTTCAATTTCTGTCAAATTATTTTTATTCCAATTTTTCAATCCTTTATTCATAATTTATTATTTATTTATTCATAATTTATTCAAATTTATTATTTATTCATATTTATTCATATTTATTCATATTTATTCATATTTATTCACATAATTGTAATTATTCTTATTAATCATTAAATCATTTATTAATTTATCCATTCATTTCATTCATTACACATTCATTACATTTACTTTACTTTACATTTAATACACTTACTTACATTTACTTTACTTCATCTTATATATACTTTAATTCATTCATATTAATCAACATTATGCCATGTTTCCTCCTTACATTGCTACCAAAAAATTAACTCTTGCCTTATTAATCATTGCTATAATAACTTTAATTATAACCGTTGAATATAATAATTTAAATAATAATTTAAATAATAAATCTCAATCAATTGCAAGTTTAACTTTTTCAAATTATAAATATAAAGAATCTCATTCATCATCAACTGAAGATAATAATAATAATAATAATAATAATCATTTACCGGAATTTCAATTCAATCCAATATCTTCATTCAATAATCCAAATTCTAAACTTATAAATGTTATATTTCCTCGAAATTTTGATCAATCAGATGATTTATTAAAATTTTATAAATTAAATTTTAATAAAGAAGGTAATAATAATAAAGATAAAGATAAAGATAAAGATAAAGATAAATATAAATATAATTTTATAAAATATAATTTTAATAAAGATTTAAAATCAGATCCATTAAATTCATTTATAACTCAATTAAATTATAAAAAATTTATAATTCCATTATATAATAATTTAAAATTAAATATTAAAAATAAATTACAAAAATGTGGATTAATTAAATATAATCTTGAAATTGAAATAAGTCAAGGATTTAATAAAGATTCATCAATTGAATTTATTGTTAAACAATTTATAAATTCAAAATCTTCATATTTTAAAGAATTAGAACCATTTTTTAAAGATAAAATCAATCAACAATTTAAACAAAAATCAATTCATAAATATTGGTATCGATTAGCAGGTACATCAGTTTGGTTAGAACAATATGGTGTTCATTTTATGATTTCAAGAATTATTTATTCTCCTGAAGGTATTAAAAATAGACCAATTATTTCATTAACTTATGCTCAATTATTTGATGAAAAATGGCAAGAATTAAATAATATTGAATTAATTGTTCCAACTAATAATCCAGATTTAGATAATTTTAATAAATTAAATTATAAAAATTTAAATTTCCCTCTGATTTTACCAATTCCATTTTATCATGATTATAAAATAATTGATGGAAAATATTATGGACCTGAAGATCCAAGATTAATTTTAACTAAGAATAAATTTGGTTATGAAGAACCAATTATTTTTTATAATAGTTGGCATAGAAAAATTGTTAATCTGGAAATCCATTCTGATGAAAATTATTCAATTAATTTTAATCATTATAGATCAATGTATATTTGTTGGCCATGGCAATTTCAAAGAGGTAAAATTAATATTGAAGAATTACCAAATGAAAAAAATAAATTAAATTTATATAATAGAATTTTAGAATTAAAAAAATTTAAAATTGCTCGAGATTATTTACAAAAAAATTGGACTCCATTTTTATCATATCAAGAAAGAAATGATTTTGGTTATGATAAATATATTTATTTTATTTATAAATGGGAAGATTTACAAGTTTTAAAATGTAAATTATCTAATATAAATGATATTTATACTAGTGATTGTCAATTAATTTATAATTTAAATCCTCATAATAATAATAATGGAATTGGTCAATTAAGAGGTGGATCTCAATTAATTAATATAAATCAATTATTAAATGATTATAAATTTCAAATCCCTCAATTAAATAATATAATTAATAATATCCCCTTGGGTCGAGAAATTTGGTTAGGTTTTGCTAGAGCTCATTTACGTGATTGTGGTTGTGGTCAAGATTTTTATCGTCCAAATATTGTATTATTAATTAAAGAAAATAATAATAAATTTAAAATCACTCATATAAGTCCATTCATATCATTAGATGTACCCGTTTATTCATTCAATGATCAAACATATTGTGTAGATAATGAACCAAATGTATTTATTCCTAATGGAATTGGTTCATGGTCAATTGATTCATTAGATTTACAAGATTATTTAACGATGGTTTATTCAGTGGCTGATAATTCAGTCGATATAATTCATATGAAAGGATTATTAAAATCAATTTTATTACATCCCGATTCAAAAGCCGTGTTTGAATTAAAATCATCAAAGAATTTGGGGTATAATAATAATAATATTAATTGTGCATTGGAAGAATCAAAGGGATTTTGTGAGGTGTATGGTAAGGAGCATTTAAAACCTGAATTAACTGATAATTAACTGATAATTAACTGATAATTAACTGATAATTAACTGAGCCTTAGTGAAAAGTTAATTATCGAAAGAGAAAAAGAAATAATAACTTTAATATAAGTTGACTATAAGAAAGAAGACATTAATTAACTGACAAAGCATTTAATCAAAATAGCTCGTTAGTTATGATTAAGCTTAAACTTGTGATAGTAATAGTAGAAAGATCAAGTTCATTTTCAAAAAGGAGAGGACTGTGTTATATATTATTAATTAGCCGTATTATATAAATAGGTAATAAATAAACATTTAAAAAAATGAAAGAAAAAAAAAAAAAAAAAAGAAGCCATACCATAAACTGAGAAGCTGATACAATTTATATTTATCTATTGAATGCATTCATTGCATTCATTGCATTATGGTTTGATTCAATAGCCGATAATTTATATATTTGTAATAAATAAGAATTATATTTTTTGTTTTTTTGGTACCTTTTTTTATTGGCGATTAATCGCATTGTCTATTTTATCTTTTTGAGAATCAAAATTTCACAAAAATTCAAATCAATTTTAATGATTAACGATTTCTAATCAATCAAGGTTGGAATCGACCGTTATACTCTATGATACCAAGAAAACACTAACACATACTGCTACTATTTATTTATCTATTCTATTCCATTCCATTCCATTCCCAGAAAGTACAGAAAGAAAGAGAAAGAAAGAAAGAAAGAAAAAAAATACAAACAATGACACGAATACTAAGAAGGTTTACATCATTCTATTCCTTTCTTTTAATAATTTTACTACTTATACTATCGATAATCACCTTAAGCACGTACACCATAGAACAGAAACAAAAGTTCCATCATCCATTATATTCCGATGTATTGAATTTTGTCTATGATAAAACCAAAATTGAAAGTTTAAGCTCATCAAATTATTGGTTACATGTTAATACCATAGTTAATTCAATTAATCAATTAATTTTCCCTCTAGGTGTTAAAATTAATAATCCCAAAGTTTATATTAAAAATAATCCCGATATTTTTCAATTTAAGAAAAGAAAAATCCCCAATATTATAATTAATAATAAGAAAGATCCAATTTTAAATTTAATTGATGAAAAAAATGAATATAAATCATTTAATTTAACTTTATTTGATAGTTCCAAACCTATCAATTTGGATTTAAATCAATGTAATGAATTACAAACAACTTCAACCATTGAAATCGGTCATCCAATTAATATTGATGTTAATTTAAGAATTATACTTGAAAATTTCTTAAAGGAATTACCTTATAATAAATATTATCAAGAAATTTCTCCGTTTTTTTTAACCGAAATCAAATTACAATTAAAACATAATTTAATTGAACATTATTGGTATAGATTAGCTGGTTCATCAGTTTGGTTAGAACAATATGGAGTTCATTTTATGATTTCAAGAATTCTTTATAGTCCAAAGGGAATTAGAAATCAACCAATTATTTCATTAACTTATGCACAATTATATGATGAAAATTGGCAAGAATTAACTAATACAAAATTAGTTATACCATCTAATGATTCAAAATTTAAAGTATTAAATTTCCCACAATTTTTACCAATTCCATTTCATCATGATTATGATAATATAATTGGTAAATATTATGGACCAGAAGATCCTCGTTTATTAATTATTAAAAATCCTATGGGTTATGAAGAACCATTAATTATCTTTAATGCTTATCATCGGAAATTAGAAAGTTTTGATGATGATATTGATGAACAAATGGTTAAAAAATCGAATTTCTTTAGATCAATGTTTATTTGTTGGCCATGGCAATTTCAAACTGGTAAATCAAATATGGATTCATTAGATTTTGAATATAATAAAGAAATTTATAATAAAGTATTAGAATTAAAAATTAAAAATTTAAAACGTCAAAAGAATCAAAAAAATTGGACACCATTTAAATCTTATAATCCTGATAAATCAATTAATTCATTTGATACTCATATTTTATTTATTTATAGATGGGCTAATTTTGAAACATTAAAATGTAGTTTAAATGATGGGATTTGTGGATTTAATTATCGATTAAATGATAATTTATCACCTCAAGCAAGAATTGGTCCTTTAAGAGGTGGTACTCAATTAATTAATTTAAATCAATTAATTTCTACTCAAACTAGTTTAAAAATTAATGATATAATTCCTAAAGGTCGAGAAATTTGGTTAGGTTTTGCTCGAGCTCATTTAGATGATTGTGGATGTGGTTCTTCATTATATAGACCAAATTTGGTATTAATTGTTAAAGATAGTGTATTAACAAAAATTAATAAACAACCAACATTATTCGGTGAAGATTCTAAACATGAAAGTGAAATTCAAGATTATTATCGTTTAAGTCATATATCATCATCAATTTCATTTAATATTCCTTTAATTGGATGGGATTTATTAAATCCTCATTTTGTTTGTATTGGAAATAATATTTTAATTCCTAATGGAATTTCATCTTGGTTTATAAAATCAATGGAAAGAAATAATGATAATTCTAATCAATGGGATATTGAAGATTATTTAACTTTATCAATTTCAATTAGTGATTTTACAGTTCATACTATTAATATTAAAGGATTATTAGGAGAAATAATGAAATTAAATTCTTTATTTAAAAATGATAATTTAAAAACTTTACAAATTCCAAATAATTTAGGTATAACTAATTTTAATAATGATAATGTTGTTTGTGCTTTACAAAAATCAGTCGAATTTTGTCAAGAATATGCTGATGAACAAGATGATATATTATTAAAAAAATTATTATCATCAAATGGTCATCATCAAAATAGATTATATGATAATTTTATAATTAATGATGAAGGTAAAGATGGTAATGAAATTGAAAGATACACAAAAGAATTGAAATATGCAAAGGCTTATTCAAGTGGTCATTCTCGTCCACTACAGAGATTCCCACCTTCACCTCCACCACCACCTACAAAAGAAAATGTTATAACTGAATTAAGAAAATCTGTAGGTAGACAAAAACCACCACCTTTACCTCCAACTTTCAAAAAACCAGTAATACCACCACTAGCACCACCACCAAGAAAGAATATTAAAAAACCATCACAGCAGGGAGAAAGTGAAGAGGTTCAATCATCGTACAAACCTAGTGGTTCATCTTCTACTCCAAAAGACCCAACTCAACCCGAAAGGAAACCTATAAAGAAAGCTCCAGTAAAGACGACTCCATACAGCAATCCAAAGAAACCAATTCCCAAACAAGGGGTTAATAAACAATCAACAAAGAAAAAAGTAGAATAATCTACTACTATTCAAATTTTATAGAAAAATTATTGTATATTAAAGTATAGAAAAGAAATAAATGGAAATTTATGAAAAAAATTAAAAGCGCAAAAAAAAAAAATAAAAAAAATAAAAATCTACAAACAATGATAATTATTGAATTAAATAAACAATTACATTATAATATAAAAATATATATATTCAATCATCAATTTTATTCTTCAAAAAAGAGTAACTTACTTCTTCAAAATTTAGAAGAAAAAAAAAATCAAAATATAAAATTCTTCTCCGATACCGGGAATCGAACCCGGATCACGGCATGGAGAGTGCCATGTGATAGCCATTACACTATATCGGACAAATTTTTGGAATTTTTTTGAGCCTTGTTTACATAAGCTGACCAAGACCCTAAAAAAAAAAGAACCGAAAAATTTCGGGAAAATATTGATATTAAAGATTTATTATATGACTTACTTGATAATTAGGGTGATTCTTAATAGCATGGAAGTTATTTATTATTAAAAAAATGATTTTTAATTAAATCTGTGAAGGAAAAGAAGAAAACAAAGTGTCTTCAAAAATATTTGTAAAACAGTTGCGAAATTCCTCCATTATTTATACTGGATATTTTATTATGCTTGAATAATATATTAGCTTATAATTACTGAGTTCGTTTCAGAGAAATTAAATTCATCTTCATAATAAATATTGTCCTTTCTTATCATTACCTAATTTTAATAAGAAATCAAGACTATCTTTAATTTCCAAATGTTCCAACGTTATTTTACATATTTCAATGGAAAGTAAATCATCACAAATTGTTGTATTTACTTAATACTAACAATTAATATTGTGATTTCGTCTTACCTGCACCAGATTTGTTTAGCAAGTTAAATCAATCAATTTTGTTTAATGTATAAGCTAAACGTTTAATAAAACAAATTGTAACGAGCCAGGTAAAAATAGACATAGAGATATATATTAAATAGAATTCTAATCAAAACAGAATGATCATATTAATTATATTCGTTGCATAATCCGAAATTTGATTGTATTTACATTAATAGTTAGTTATTTGGTTTCTTTAAAGAGGATTTGGTACATTTTTTTTTTTCGTTGGGCGCTAAACTATTTTTGGTGGTTTAAATAGGATTCAAACTGGAAAATATTTAAAATTAATTTACTTATATGTTTTTCTTTTTTATATTTTTAAAATAGGTATTTAACCGCCAATTCATTTTTTTGCTTTTAACATATATTAGAAAAGAATAAATCAATCAGAATGCCTATTGAATTGGTTCTTTCTCCACTTATGAGACCAGTGGTCTTAGCTAAAGCAATTGTATTTTCCCCCCATAGAGCTGGTTCAAGATATGTTCCAAATATTATTGAGATGAATGAAGATGTTTCTCAATATGCTGTTTTAAGAAGATTTGGTTCAGGTTCTAAAATATTTGATGTTTTTGATGCTGACAAGGGTCAATTACCTATTGGTGCCAACGATCCTGCTAAAAAATTATTTTGGTTTGTTAGGTCAAGGGCGGTTAAAGGTGCTTATAAGATGTATTCTTCTGCTATTATAGGTACTGGACCTGAAGGTGAAGATGAACCTGTTGCTGATGTTAGGGCTGGTCTTAGATCAAATGTTTTATTAATTAGAGCTCCACATGTACCTGCTTCTGAATTAGGTTGGCATATAATTGGTCATAGAGTTGATGCAAATGATACTTATAGAATGTTTACCATGGCTGATGGTTTCACTTATCAATGGACTTCAAGAGGAAAATGGCTTGAAAAAGTTTATAATTTAGGTGAAAAAGAATCAGAAATAAGAGAACGTATTGGTCAAGTAATTCCAAATGGGGATAGCGGATTTACATTAAAAATTGATGAATCTAAAATGCCAAGGGAAATTGCCTTAGGCAGTGCTTTATGTTCTTATATTGATCAATGGAATACAAATATTGAAGTTGGTGGTATTTATTATGCCAGACAACCTAATCAAGTTCGTTGGAAACGTGATTAGTTTTTCATTTGTTTTTATATTTCATTTTTTTCTTTTTGGAAAATGGTTGGTGTTATCGAAAAATCTTTTTTTTATTATTATTTTTCAATTCTTCTAAATATTTTTTTATTATTTTCTTTTCTTTTGATTACTGTAAGGGAGTTATCATTAGAAATGCCGTTTTATTTATATCTGTTTTTAATATAATAATATTGGTTTAAAGTTTTTAAATTTTCATCTTTTTTTATTTTTTTGCAATAGAATTTCCTGCATTGTAATAAAAAATTCTGCAAATACTTTTTCCGATAAGAGTGAAAAAAGCCGCTAACAGTTTCGATAAAGTTTTTCTTAAACTTTTTTTTTTTTTCATTAACTTTTCAATTACTTAAAATTTTAGATAGTATTTGATATTTCATCAAAGTAAGTTATCAACTGTAAACTAGAATGTGCCTATATATATATAGAGCATATAAGACAAACATCGTACCATACAGATCAATTCCAATTGACTCGGGTAAGAATTAACCGCTAATTTTCTTGTTTGCGGAAATCGAGGTCCTAAAAAAAAGAATCTGGAGTAAACATGTTCAAAATTTCAAATCACATATAAATTCAATTCAATCCCTTCTATATTTCATTTTTATTTATTTTTTTATTAAAATACAGCTTAAACTAGTCAATCAAAAGGTAATAGAAATCATGCTTAGAGCTGCTTTTCAAAGAAGTGTTAAACCGACTTCTAGATTATCTACCAGATTTTCATCATCATCAGTTGCTGCACAATATTTTCCTGATGAACCAATTTCACCCCAATTAATTACCTCTTCAATTCCCGGTCCCAAATCACAAGAATTGAATAAAGAATTAGGTGAAGTGTTTGATAATAGAGCCACGTATTTCGTCGTTGATTACGTTAAATCATTAGGTAATTATATTAGTGATGCCGATGGAAATAAATTATTAGATGTATATTGTCAAATTGCATCTATTCCATTAGGTTATAATAATCCTGCATTAATTGAAGCCGCCAAATCTGATGATATGTTATATGCTTTAATTGATCGTCCTGCCTTGGCATGTTTCCCATCAACTAATTATAAAGATATTTTACAAGAAGGAATTTTAGCAGCAGCTCCACCGGGTATGACCAAAGTTTGGACAGCTTTAAGTGGATCGGATGCGAATGAAACTGCTTATAAGGCTGCTTTTATGTATCAACATGCTCATAAACGTGGATCCTTAGATTTTACTAGTGAAGAATTAGCTAGTGTTATGAATAATCAAGCCCCTGGTTCATCAGATATGGTTATATTATCATTTGATAAAGGATTCCATGGTAGATTATTTGGATCATTATCAACCACTCGATCTAAAGCAATTCATAAATTAGATATTCCTGCTTTCCCATGGCCAAAAGCACCATTTCCAAGTTTAAAATATCCATTAGAAGAATTTACTAAGGAAAATCATGAAGAAGAAGTTAGATGTTTACAAGAATTTGAAAGAATTATTGAAGAAGATTATGAACCTCATAAAATAGCTGCTATTATTGTTGAACCTGTTCAATCTGAAGGGGGTGATAATCATGCATCATCATTTTTTTTCCAAGGATTAAGAGATATTACATTAAAACATGAAATTTTAATGATTGTTGATGAAGTTCAAACTGGAGTTGGAGCCAGTGGGAAATTTTGGGCTCATGAACATTGGAATTTAACTACTCCACCTGATATGGTTTCATTTTCTAAAAAATTCCAAGCGGCTGGATTTTATTTTAATAATCCTGATTTACAACCTAATCAACCATATAGACAATTTAATACCTGGTGTGGAGATCCTTCCAAGGCTATAATTGCCAGATCTATTTATCAAGAGATTGTTAAACATGATTTAGTTAAAAGAACTGAAGAAGTTGGTAATTATGTTTATCAAGGATTAAAAGAAATTATTAATAGATATCCTTCTAAAGTTTTAAATTTAAGAGGTGAAAATTTTGGAACATTTATTGCTTGGGATTGTTATGATGCTGATGTTAGAAGTAAAATTTTACTTGAAAGTCGTAATAGAGGTGTTAATATTGGAGCATGTGGTGAAGTTGGTATTAGATTAAGACCAACTTTAACATTTGAAAAGAAACATGCTGATATTTTATTACAAGTATTAGAAGATTCCATTAAAGTTGTATAAAAAAAGGGTATAAACCATTATATATATATATATATATATATATATAAATAAATAAACTAATTATATTGAAAGAAGTGTAAGTTGAAGAAGTTGAAGAAGAAGAAAACACGAGCAATTACCCAAATAGGAAACCACATGCGCTTCCATGAAAATTATTACAAAAAATTATATAAACCGTTAGACACACAAACCAATAGCAACTTCCCCCACCATTTCTTTAATAAATAAAACAATGGGATAACTTTAGTAATTGAAATATTACGGTTAAATATTAAGTTATTAATAAAATTATCATATGAACTCATATTTTGTGATTAATTAAAAAAAAATGCCATTTTTTTTATATTATGTATTATGTATTATGTATTATGTATTATGTATTATTATTATTATTATTATTATTATTATTATTATGTATATATTAATTTTAAGGCGTGCGAATTAAATGGGTCAGTCAAAATTAAAAATAAAATTAAATTACAATAACAATAAAATGAATTAAAATGAATTAAAATGAAATAAAATGAATTAAAATGAATTAAAATGAATTAAAATGAAATAAATAATTAACTATGAAAGAAAAGTATTATTCATAATTAATTATAGAATTCATTAGTTGTAAATAATATGATTAAGCAATTCAATTCATATAATCAGGTAACGCTTTTTTTCTTTTTTGTAAAAATTTCTTTTTTTTTTTTTTGGTATTTTTTATTTTTATTTTTATTTTTAAATTTAAATTTAAATTAAATTTACATTTTTGTAAATTGAAAGAAAAGTGACATATAGGAATAATTCATATTAATCATCATTTATATATTCAAACAATACATATTCATATATGTATATATTTATATATTTGTATATATTATTTGATAATTAAGTTTAACTATTAATATCTTTAATCGTATCATATATATATTCATTTTAAATTACACAAACAACGAGAGAGCCAAGCGATCAGTAAAAATCAATTGTACAATAATAACATCAACAAGAAATATTATAACAATCAATAGCAATAGCAATAGCAATAGCAAGAATAAGTTTCTTTAATCTATCATTTACTTATAACCATTCTATATATATATATATCCAACATTATGTGTTACAATAATCAATAATAATATATATATATACCACTTCAATCAACCAAACCATATAAATCTTGTTTCGTCTTCTTCTTTTGACAGCTAAAAATAGTGTTATAGACATATACACCATATACACATAAAAATAAATATATATATATAATCCACAAGTCCTCAGTCAATCATGCTAGGACGATTATTTAAACAGAATCCAACCAATAGTTTAAATAATCATCATCATCATCATCATCATCATTATTATTCAAATGGTTTACCACAAAATTCACCAGCAACAACATTACCAAATAATAATTCTAATAATTCTAATAATTCTAATAATTCTAATAATTCTAATAATTCTAATTCTCCAATAAATAATCAAAATATAAGTTCATTTGATGATTCTTATGCTAGAGAAATCTTATACGGTACTCATAATCCAAACCAATTAAAACCTTATCAATTCAATAATAAATTCTTTAGAATTATAATATCTCAAGATGGTGGTAGTTTAGGGGCTAAACAAGTCTTATATGATTCTTCAATAAATGAAAGTATTAGTCCCTCACCATCATCATCAACGAATAGTACTAATAGTAATAATGACAATATTTCAATTCCAAAATTATCTAAATCTAATAATAATAATAATAATAATAATAATAAAAGTATTCTTAGTTCAAAAATTTATCATAATTCAAAAGAATTAAATGATTATATGTTTGGATGTGGTTTACCTAGTAATGAAATTCAATGTTCAACAAAACTTCATCTTTTACCATCAATTCATAATTCAATTGGTGGTCCTTATAATTCAGTATTAGTTACAAGATTATTTACCATAAGTGATGTAGAAAATACAGAATTATTAGATGATTTATCATCAAGAATATCCAATAATAATAATTGGAATCCAACGGCTACTTTACCGATTGGACCAATTAATATTAAGAGATTCCCATTTTTCAAAAATTTAAGATCATCATCATCATCATCATCATCATCTTCATCAATATCTAATCATTCAAAATCAAATAATATAAATAGTAGATTTGCTATAGGATTTGTTATACCCTTAGAATCATTAAATGATGTTAATGATGTTATAATAAATAACTGGGATGAAATTTCTCATTTTATAATAATATTACAAAAATTAATATATAAAAAATTATTATTAATTCTTAATAATAGTTGCTTATATGATAATGATAATAATATATGTTCAAATTCTTATTTAATTAATAAAAGAATTCAATTCCCTAATTTTATATTACAAAATGAAGTGGATATAAATTCTCAATTAATTAAATTAATTAAATTAATTTATTATGATTCAAATATTCCAAAATTAATTAATTCAAGTACATTAATTAAATCTTGTTTAATTGATGATAATACTCAATATAATACTTTGTTTTTAAATTGGGTATTGGAAACTTTAAATTGGTTGGAATTTAAAGATGGGAAATCATTCTTATTAAATGGTACAACCAATAATAATTATACTATTAATTCATCATTTCATACTACAGGTAATGCTAATCCTACTACTACTACTACTAATAATAATAATAATTCAAGTAATAATGTATCATCATTATCTAATTCAGATTTAATTGGGTTTAATCCTAATAATACAAATACATTCTTAGCCAGTTTATTTGCCGTATTAATTCCATTAAGACAACTGTTAAGTGTTAAGCCTTATTATAATGTTGTTAATTCAACCACAAGAGAAGTCACTAGAGTTGTATTAATGACAGGTAATCCGGTGGTTGCTAAAAAATTGATATTTATTATTAATGGAATCATTCCAGATATAAATACTTCTGAAACTAGTGATCTTGTTATAAGTCAATTAGAGCAACAGCAACAACAACAAGAAAAACAACAACAACAGCAACGACAACATCATCGTCACCATCACCAACATCAGGAAAAGCAACAGGAAAAGAATGAGTATGATAATAATAATAATAATAATGACGAACAAGCTAATAGCAACAACAATGATGATTATTCTGCTTCACCCAAAACAATAAGACCATTCCCACCTCCAAGATTACATTCAACTTTCTCAAATATAAGCACAGGTAGTGGTGATAATACTTTACCTTCATCGCCAGCTAAATCAACTAATCCAATTCCAATAAAGTCTTCTTCTGCACAATACTCAACTTCAATTAGTTCATCTGAAAATGAAAATTCTTTAGGTAGATCGGTTACTTCAGTTAAAGGTTGGGAAATTCCATTTAAATCAGTTGCAAGTACTTCAACTTCAACTCCAACCAAAGAAAATGCCGAGGGAAGTTTTAATGGTACTAGTAATACTAAAGGTATTCCAATTACTACCAAGACTAGAAATAATTCAAGAGATAGTTCATCATTATTATCAAAATCATCATCAATGGCATATCTTTCGTCTTCATTAAGTTCATCGTATTCTTCTTCTTATTCACTTCCAAAGATTGGTGGAAGTTTTATGGATAAATGGAAGAATTCAATTGGAGGGTCAGTAAGTTCAATGTATTCTGGTGGTAATCCTCCTCCTTCTCATCATAATCATAGCGGTAGTATATCATCATCAGCGAATTATGGATATGATGCTGAATATCCTATTGGTGCACCAATAATAGCAGCAGCAGTAGTACCACCACCACCAATTACTAGCTTTGGAAGTTTACCAAAAAGAAGTTCAATTCAATCATTAAGAAGTCCATCACCAGCTATAGAACACGAAGAGTTTAATTGGAATAATCATTCTAGCAATATCCCAATTAGTCATAGTAATGGTATTTCAAGTCCAAGTATAAATATTACTGGATTTTATGGACTGACACCATCAAAATTATCAAGAACTCAATCAATGTATGATCTTTATAATATGAATAATGAAATTTTAGAAGAAAGTTATAATGAATCAAGCTTGAACAATGATTATACAATTCCATCGTCAAGTTCTAATAAAGGACAATCTACCAATGGTAATGGTAATGGTAATGGTAATGGTAATGGTAATAATAATAATAATAATAATAATAATAATCATCATACTTCAACATTAAATAAAAGTTTAGCCATCAAACGATCAAAAACTTGTGTTTATTCTCCATTAATTGATGATAATTTAGTTAAGAATATTGATGAACATAATAAAACAGTTATAAAACTGAAATGTATTGAAATTATAAAATTAACAACTGAAGATTATCAAACTAATTCTAAAAATAATATTTTAGAAATTGAACCGATAATTCATCATGATAGAAATTATATTGATATCGATGAGGCAGAAAGTATCATTAATGATCAAAGTACTATAACTTCCGGAATCACCAATAGAACAATATCATCACTTGAACAATTAGATTTAAATGGAGCAGGAGCAGCAGGAGGAGCAGGAGCAGGTGAAGGAGAAGGAGGATCATCACCAAGTTGTTTAGCATCATATCCAGTATTTAAACATTTACCATTATCACCTAATGTTGCATTTTCTGATGAATTTAGACCTGAATTTAGTATACAATCATGTCCTGTACATCCAAAATTAGAAGCACAAGTTATGAATGCAATGAAAAATGATTTATTATTTTATCAAAATAATTTTAATTATGAAAAAATTATTACAAAAACTGTATTTATAAGTTTAAGAGCTAGAGAAATAAAATTAATTGAAATGTCGATTGATAATGAAGGATTAACCAATAGTAATAATACTACTACTACTAATAATAATCCAACTTTTAATAGTGCTGCGAATACTCCAAAATCAGAAAATCCACCGAACCAATCCTTTTCAACATCTTTAACTTCTCCATTAGGTTCTTACTTTCCTGATACTTCAACATTTCATACTAGAAGAAGTCCAGAAAAGTCCAATAACAATTATAAAACCAAGATTCAAAAAGTATTTACCCCTTCTAAAAATGCAGGAAACCTTGAACTAATTAATAAAGTAGATAATATATTTGAACAAATTAATCTGTTGTTTAATATTCAACAACAGTATAGATCAAAGAAACAACAACAACAACAACAACAGCAACAACAACAAGATCAGCAATCCAAGAGTGAAGATGATTTAACTAGTCCACCAGAAGGGTATGTTGACTTTAATAAGAGATTATCGAAATTAGTTTTAAGCTTGGTTTAAATTTTTGATACCCTGCTATATTTATATTTATTAGAAATTTTTTAAAAAAGAAATTAATATATGAGCTTATGAATAAACCAAAAAAAAAAAAAATTAATTATAGTCTATTTGATTGTAATTTATGTGAAAACCTCTAGTACTGTGATTGAATTATTAATTATTCCTCTAAAATACATACAAATCATATATTTGTCATCAGTAGATAAGTCTATCAACTTCTCAACATCGCATACCGCAGAAGGAGGCTTGACGTGAATTCTTGAGTAATGGTCACCATCAAATGATCTATTTAGATTAACTATTACTAATTCAGTTTTTGATTCATTAAATATTAAATGATTCTTTGAAATTAAGAAATCTTGATAGCAATTATCATTGAAATATTTTTCAAGAATTGATGTAGACTCAGCTTTAACCAATCCATTATTATCAACTTTATTAAGATCAAATTTAAGCATATTTATTGAATCTTTATTGATTGTGACTATAGAATCTTCGTTAATTAAAAACCATTTTTTGATACTAAGATCTATTTTCACCGTTGGTCTCCCAAACTTATAATTTTTCAAATCATTTCTATTCAAGACTATTATAGTATTATTTTGTAATGGTAGATACATTCTATCATTATGATACTTAAAATGATTACGTTCATGTGGTCTGAAAAGCAGATCAGAAATAAATTGATTTGTTATTATAAATCCATAACCAAGAGAATAGAATTCTGAGTCGTATCCAAATTGAATAGTATCAGATTCATCAATATAAAATCTAACAATTAATAAATCTAATTCATCGGATTGGAAAACAATTTCATGCTTACTTGTAAAAGTAGCAATAATTTGACTTGATTTCGAACGATCTTCCTTGTAAGCAAGTAATCGATCCAAAGAACCATAATTATTTATGAACCTTGTAATTCTATCATCACATATCTTTTTTATAGAAGGATTTGCTTCTTCCTTCGATATTTCCAAAATCATATTGATATACTCAACATAATCTTGTCCATTTACTGTCAGATAAGTATCATCAAAAGTCCCTTCTATCAAAACGTCCAAAGAAAACATTTTTCTTGCACTCTTTAGCTTACCAAATTTTTCATGAATATGTTTTAATAACTTATATGTATAATCGATTTCATCTTTTCCTATGTTGACTCTTGCAAACTTAAACATATTTAAACATCTTCTATTCAGATATGAATGACAAATTCTTAAATATTCGAATTTGTCGGCAGTCAAATAAAATGGAGCATTATCACATATAAAATCTTTTAATGTTTCAACTGGAAAATCAGATAAAGGTTTTTGAGTTTTATGGGTTATTGGTTTAAGCAGTTTCGATGAATCAAATCCTTTAAAAAAGTTTATTGTATATTTATCTCCCAGAAGATTATAAGAAATAAAATGTGAACTACCCAACCGTGAAAGTCTGGTAAAGCTTTTCCCCAGTTTAATAGAGCTTTGTGGAACCATTCTATTAGCTTTTGCTAATGTTATCCTGTCATTGAGAAAGTAAGAACTTGAAACATTGCAGACTCCAGTTTTGATATTGACTAGATCAAATATATTAGAATTCAAGGTTTTAGATGTGTAAAATTTCTTAGCAAAGTCATATAGATGTTCCTTTTCACTATCATATTCACGCTGCCTTTCATGAGGAGGGATCCTTATAATTCCAGAATTAAATTTCTTTCTATTGTTATAATAATTTTGTCTTCTCTTCGATTGTTCAACTTCATTATTATGGTACTTATCAACAGTAGGATTGTTGGTCAAACCACCATTTGCGATCTTAAAGTATCTTTTCCTTTCCGCGTCAAAGTAATAACCAGGTAATGGAGGTGGATCAGGCATGAATGATGTACTAAAATAACATTGATTTTTATTTGTGATCCTTCTCCCCCTCAAAAAAAAAGTATGTAAACAAAAAAAAAGTCCTCGCAATTTGATTAATCTTTCATCTTTATGCCATAACAATAGCCTGAATAATTATTGAAATTAATTAGATTGTTTAGCTCGCCACGATTAAGAGGAGATTCAGAAATATGAATCAAATAGTACTGAATATAATAAGCTACTGGGATTATATTTATATTTAGTCTTTATTCAAGTGAAAGTATCACGAGTTTAAACCAGCGTTTAGTATAGTAAGATTTTCTATTAGATCATTAGAGCAAGAAGTATTCAATGACCGGAGAATCTGAAACCAAAGCAAAATCAAAAAAGCAAAATCAAAAAATGAAGAGGTAATAGTAGCATAAATCAATCCCTTTCATATGAAAAAATATATACCTCAACTAAGCTATTTTTTTTATCTCCTCAATTTGTAAGTCTAGATACTACCTTCTGGAGTTTACTTTGCCACATTTAGGTATTACATTTACGGGTACACTCTTCGTTTCAATTCACCATTCATAATTATAGTTCTAATTTCATTTGAAATTTAAGGTTTTATAAAAATATGGAACTCCGTTTTTGAAGTCGGGGTAGCATGGAATTTGAGACCTGAATTAAAACATAACAGAACCATACATACCTCCATTGACTCTCACAGAGTATGACTAATTCATTTATATATTTCAAGTCTATTATGAGCCATAATGTTAATCATGAATTGACTAGACCATTGTGTAATTTTACCAAATCATTAAAAAACATTCAAGGGTTTTCTTTTTCATTATCATAACCATTAAGTATGGTCTAATAATATTATTATGGGAAATTAATTGGAATGTTAGTAACTTGTTTTACTTAGCTGTTTCAACGAAAAATAATGAAAAAATAAAAATTTAAAAAAAAGGAACAATCGGTCAAAGATTCTAACCTTTAAATTTTTATGAGCTCTGTTTCATATGCATTAAGGATGATTTAATTTGCCTCATAATGGTTAAGGTTATAATATCGCTAAGTTTTTTTTTCTATTTTAAATGCATTAAATGCAAAGCGTAATGACAACGAAAAAAATTAAACGACAAGTATCATACTATTATTATTTATTGGTTCACTGTTAATTAGTTCTAGGATAAAAGAAAAATTTTCTTTGGTTCCGTTAAATCCATAAACTTTCAGGTTGCAGCCATATTTTGCAGAAAAACAAAAATTTTTTTTTTTCTTTTTCACCATTAATGTTAGGGAATTTTAATAGTAACATTATAATTAAAATAATAATAATATATATTAGTTAAATATAGAAGATACAAAAGAATTTATTAAGACATAACGTTAAAGAAGTAAATTAAATAGTAGAAGCCCCATGATAACCATTTATTCAAAGTATTTTTTGAATAAAAAAAGACAAAAACAAACAAACAAACAAACAAACAAACAAAAAAAAAACAAAACAAATTAACGACAAAGAAAGTTACACTTAGATAACAATAATAAATAATAAATAATAAATAATAAATAATATAAAAAAAAATTCCTTGAAAAACCCTTATTTTTTTATCTCTCTCTCTCTCACTTTTTTTTTTTGATCCTTAGGAATCATAAAATTGTAGCAAATAAACCTGTAAAGAAAAAAAATTATAAACCCAGCAAGCTTTAAATAGTCCAATTTGAATTATCAAAGTTTAAAGATCCTGAGCCTGAACCACCATCCATGATTGAAATAGCTTCATAATTAGGAGTGAATGGATTTGTAGTAGAAAAATTATCCATTAAATGACTATCTTCTAATGAAAGAGGAAGAATATTATAGTTATTAATGGTTGAAAACGTTGGAATTTCATCAACATAGTTCATTGGTATACATTGACTTTGTAGGAATAAGTCATTATGATAATTAGCAATACTTTTATTTAATTGATTATAATAATTTCCATTTTGATAATTCATTATTATAGGATTATTATTATTATTATTAGTAATATTATTATTATTATTATTATTATTATTATTATTATTATTATTAGTATTATTAAAATCAAAGTTGATACCTGATGAAGATAAATCAGTACATGAGTTTCTATCTTCAAATTGATTTTGAGGGAATAAACTAGTTGGTTTTTGATTGGATTGAAATTTAGTTAAGTCAGGCGCAGAAGAAAATGATCTAGCTGCATTACTAGTATTACTATTATCAGCCATAATATTGGTATTCAATGAATATCCATCATCCTGTAAGGGTAATGAATACTTAATATCATTTTCATTTAATTGTTTCTTTGAATCTTCCACCTCTGGTGGAGTTAATGTTTCATGTAAAGCAGATACATTAGTTTGAAAATTTAAATTACCGGATAAAAATACATTATCTATTAATTGATTTTGATTGGCATGATACCCATCTTCAAGTTTGATTCGTTTGGATGGTTGTTGTTGTTGTTGTTGTTGTTGTTGTTGACTAACTCCTACTTCAGGTGATGTGGGTATTGAACTTCTTTTAGTTGATTGAGTCGAAGATTTTGGAGTTTGATAACCAACACTTGGACTCTTTGAAGGAGATATTATTGAAGAATTTATATTATTATTTTCATCATGAAACATAAAATGATTAGGATTTGCTTCTTTATATTTTTTAAGAAATTCCCAACATTTATCACCATAAGTTTTTGGAGTTATACAAGTAACTGATTTAAAAACTCGATGAAAATGCCAAGCTGAAAGTTTTGACTTTGTTGCTAATTCTTTAAATCCTAATACTCCACCTCTTCTTTTTCTTTTCTTAGGATTGGTGGTTGAACCATCATGAGATTCTTCAGGAGAGCTTGCATTTTGTTTATGAGAATTAGGATGAAAAATTGATACAGCTGCTGCTAAAGCTAAATGTCTGCAAGCTAAATCAACTAATCTATAATGATCAGAATCATTCTTTGATAATGAGGTATTTTCAAAATCTTTATTATCAAAATCAATTATAGGAATACTTGATTTTCTCATTGAATTATTATTATTATTATTATTATTATTGTTATTATTATTTTCCTGTGTCTTTTTAGATTCTAAAATATTAGCTTTAATTTTTTGATTATTATTTTCTTCATTTTCATCCATTAAAGGAGGTAAGAATCCAATTTGTTTATTAATAAAGGCAACACATTCAATTAAGACATTAACATCAACGGTTGGAATACTCAAGGGTTCACAATAATCACAAGGAATATAACCATAATTTATACAATCAGAAGGATGAATGACAAATTTAATATCTGATTTTAAACTAGTGACGGGTCTACTATCACAATCAGGACGACAAAATACTTTATCAACTTTATTACAAACAAAGAATGAACCCGCAGCAAAGGGATCACTGAATTGATAAGCTTTCCATTTAGCTACTTCAGTTGAATAAGGCATCATTAAAACGGGATTATTATTATTTTCTTAAGATGCAGGTACCTTAAATGGGGGGGAGGGGATCTAACAAAAAAAAATAAATAATTTAACACTGATGATCAAAAAACTAAATTATTATTAATGAAAATAATAAAGTAAATTCTTTTTTAAATTCAAAAGTTGTAATTGTAAATGAAGTTAAATTAAAAGATTTATAAAATTTAATTTATAATAAATGGTTGAAGTATTTGAATTTTAATTAAAATTTTAATTTGAATTTGAACTTGTGGGTATGTGTGGGTAGGAACTAGGAGGAAATTGCGCTAATTTATTTTTGAATTAAAGGCGTGGTTTTTGGTTTGTCTCAGTAAAGAACTTTTTTTAATTTTTTCTTTTCTTTTCTTGTAAGTGAATTATATGTACTTTACGCTTAGGGGTGTAGCTAAACTGCGGCAAGTCGCTAAAAATCCTAAGGGGAAAAAAGAAATCTGGATTTAACTGGAATTTAACAAAAGAAACAAAATGTTCTTCAATGACAAAAGTAATTGATATCTGTATGTATGATAGTGAATTTGATAAGTAGATATATATTATTATATCTATAATGTTATTGATTTCTATAATATATTTTCAAATTAGTAGGAAAAAGTAAAATGAGGAATTTAGAAATAAATTGGGGATATATAGGTTATTATATATATAGGTAGTTATTAACTGCCCCCCCAGACACACTTCCTGTACACAAGCCAAACAAATTTGGGGAGACACCTTTTTGTCTCCTTTCATTAAAATACAGGATTAAAAAATAAAATCTAAATATTTTTTTTTTTTTTTTTATTTTTTTATTTTTTTATTTTTTTATTTTTTTTATTTTTTTATTTTTTTATTTTTTTATTTTTTTTATTTTTTTTTATTTTTTTTATTTTGTACCCAGAAAATCTCTTTTCTTTTTTTTTATATTATAATTATTTTTTTTTCATGCACATACCTAGATATCTCTCCCCTTCTTTTTTAAATTGAATGTTTTACCTAATAAATAATATTACCAGTAAAGATAATTAATTAATTAAATAATTAAATTAAATATCAATTTATAATATCAATTTATAATATCAGATATGAATAAATATAAATTATATATATATATATATATATATATAAAAAATAATACCAAAATGGTTACGACACGCCATTTTTTTGTCCTATTTAAAAATATTTGTTGTTGTTTTTTTGTTTCTCACTGGAAAATATAATACGGAATTTTTTCCGCTAGATTATTTTTTTTTTTTAACTAACGGAATACCGTTAGTTAAAAAAAAAACCCAGGTTTAACAGGTTTCTAAATTTATAACTAACAAGCCAATTTAAATAAATTTCGTCATCATTTATGCATTATAAATATATTATCTATATCAATTACATTTTGTTTTGTCATTGTTCATGCATTATAGAGCCTTTAATTTGCAACAAGATAGATTTATCTATCTATGTTGAAATAAAAAATTCATTTTTCATAAAATTTAAACCGCGGTTGCAACAATCCCCTTTTAAACAATTTAGTGACTAGTAATATAATTATAATTATAATTATAAATTATAAATTATAAATTATAATCTCTACTAAACTAATTCAATTCTCATCCCCTCCCTGAAGATATATTTTATTAATTAAACTTTTTATTAAATATTATTATGGTTTATTATATTTTTATTTTTATTTTTATTTTTTTTTTCTTTTTTCTTTTTAATAATAATATTTGATATTGTCTTTATTTGTACTAATTAAACCATTTAAAACGTTGCAGACATAATTAATTTCAAGAAATTATTTAATACATGGATGTAACTTAAGCTTTTATTACAAATACAACAACTTTTAATTGAAATAAAAAAATTATAATATAATATAATATAACATAATTAAAAAAAAGGCTACATTCTATCAGGTGATATGAGATATTTTAATGATTTGATAGTGAGAAGAAAATAAAAAAAAAAGAAAAGAAAAAAAAAAAAAAAAAAAAAAAAAAAAAAAAAAAAAAAAAAAAAAAAAAAAAAAAAAAAAAAAAAAAAAAAAAAAAAAAAAAAAAAAAAAGAAAAAAAAAAAGAAAACCCCAAATTAAAAAAAGAAGAATTTTATGGAGGGGTGAGAGTAAGAGTAAGAGTAAGAGTAAGAGTAAGAGTAAAAGTTAGTGGGAGAGTAAAGAGTAAAAGAGTTAATTTAGTTAGTCGTTGATAAAAAAAAAGTTTAAATTTATATATATATATTATTATTATTATTATTATTATTATTATTATTATTATTATTATTATTATTATTATTATTATTATTATTATTATTATTATTATTATTATTATTATTATATTATTATTATTATTATTATTATTATTATTATTATTATTTATTAAACACAGACAAAATATAAATATAATTTATAATTTATATTTAAAAATTTCAGATGACAAGTTTATATATCTACCTTTCATTTTTGACTCAAATTTAATCAATCAAGTTCAATATCTCCTCTTAATTTAATTTTTATAATTATAATTTTGCAAATTTTCTCCCCCTAAATTCGCTGCAACGGCAGAATTTTTTTTCTTTTTTTCTCTTTTTCTCTTTTTCCTTTTCCTTTTCGAGAACGACAGAGATTTTTTTTTTTTCGTCCGGGGAGGAAGGAAGCCCCCTGATTAACGAACCATTCAAAAAAATAATTATATTATATTAATTAATTCTTGATTAACAAACCTATTGGTCCCCTACATCTAAATTAGAATTGATATCATTCTCAACCCACATTAGATCTGGAGATAACTTATATGAGTTGCCTAATAATCTGCATTCTGCAATCCTTGCACGGCACAACACAATACAATTTACTATACTATACATAAGACAACATAACATAATTTAACACACAACACATGATAATATGTATAATACATATTTTAAACAAAGAATTGTTAACTATTTAAGTTTTAAATTGGCTTTTCTTTTTTATTTTTTTATTTTATTTATAATTATTTTTTTTTTCTTTTGGTAAGGCGGTAAAGATTAAAAAATTACCAGATTAAAAAATACACAATTCTTGTCCTTTCTATATATAAATAATACACGTTCTAAAAATAAAGTCTAAATTAAATATATACATAACGCATAATAATACTAAGAAAATAATATAACAAATAAGAAAATTTTTTAAAGAAAAAAAAGTACAATTACAACCGATTAAAACAAAAAAAATCCCACAATTTAAATTTAAATTTTTTTTTTAGTTTTTTTTGGTAAACTGATTATTATATATCCCCTTAGCTAAAAGTATATTGATATTTAATTATTAAAATTTTAAATCTAAATAAATCCATCGAGATATTGTATTATAACCTTTTATATATATTGATTTTGTTAGTAGTGAGACTAATTAATTACCCTGGGTAATCATAAACAATACTCAAAATCTAAGGTTTTAGGCTCTTTAATTCATGAAATTAGACTACTTTTTATGGATCTTCTTTTAGGTTTTGGGTTTTTTCTTACAGTTTAATATATATAATAAATCCTTTTCATAAGTATATCAAGAATATTTTTATTATAATAATTGAATGATTAAAAAGGAAAATTTATTTCAATTACATTTCTTTAAGATGATTTCAAAGCAGATCAACGCACTTTGAATCACCTCAAACACAAATATGCACATGATTGTACACACAATTTATTTTATTTTATTATTATTATTATTATTATTATTATTATTATTTTTGTAAGCGGAATTTCTATTTGTACTTGATGCATGAATGGGAATTAAATTAAATAATTAAAAATTTAATTATAAATATAAATATAAAATAAATATAAATATAAATATAAATATAAAATAAATATAAAAATCTGTAAAGGAAGTTAAAAAAATAAAAAAGAAATTAAAAAGTATAAAGTGGTATAAGGAGCGAATTAATCTCTTATCTTTATTTAATATGTCATATGATCAAATATTCAATTGAATAATCTTTGTCACTTTAATTTTATATGAAATATATTAATTAAATCATATTCTTATAATATTCATAAAAATTTTTAGCTTGTTATTCATTAAAATAAACAATGTAGAAAATTGAATAAATATTTAACCCCCCCTAAGACCAATTTGTCTGATCAATCTCTCCCTCCCGTATAAAACATATAACTTTGAAAAGAAATTAATTTGATCACAAACTAAAAGAATTGATATATTTATATTACGATTTTCCATTGTTCAGTCATTGTTTGACCAAAACTTTAAAAAAAAACCAAAACCTTCCTATTTGAATCCCCTTTAATTGTCTGAAAAGAAATTTATATGAAACCAACAAAAATAATAAAAACAATAATAATAAAAAAAAAGGAGAACAATAAGAATAAAAAAAGGAGAAAATGGTTTTTTTTTTGGTGCAAATGGAAAAATTTCTGCAGGGCTTCAGTGCTATGATAAAATTTTAACGAAGATTTAAGTCATTTATATTAAATTTTACCAGGCCTTATTAAATTAGGCGGGTCTTATATATAAAATTAAAATTATTTTCTTATAATTTTCGATAAATAACTAATATTCGTTAATAATAATTAAACTATAAATAAAGTAAACATCGCTAATTTTGAAGTATAGCTAACTTAACTTAGGCTATTTTTCTATTTGTTTCTTTTTATGTCCCCGTATCTAATACGCGGACTTTTTATTTTTAGTGATAATCTCTTAAAAGTTTTTAATTTAATTAATTTTTAATTAAATTTTATTTAATTTAATTTTATTAAAAATTATTTTACCATCATCTTTTTACTTTCAACTTGGTTACTTAATTTGATAATATAAATAGGAGTAAATTTGTAAGTTGGTGATATTTTTTAAAAAATAATATTTAGTTTTCATTGTATTTATTATTTATTCTCAGACATTAAATAATTATTTTACTTTTCCCCTAATTACAGTGACGTAAGACTGACTCGTCAAAACAATAGAATTACTAAAATTTGGAGGATCCTAAATATATATTTTTAGATATTTGCCCCTGAAACTAACTATAATTAATTTCATAAATTCATTATATATGTATTATTCACAATTAAATAACGTCATCATCTAAGCACAATGATAATCTACCGATTTCTAACAATCGTTTATTATAAAATTTAAAAAAAATTTAAAAATTCTATTATTTTGGTAAAAGCCGTATACAGGAAATAAAGTGACGTCATAATTAATCTTTGATTATCAACAAACTATCCTGTTTAAACCTCCAACATATTTCTTACTTGTTGGCTTTTAATTATTATAAAGTTAATCATTAGTGGATGATATATGATCACAAAAAAAAATAAAATATTAAATAAAAATAATTTAATGCAATTGTATTGTCCTTTACCTTCATATAAGTATTCGTACTACGGTATTCATCACGAATTTTAACCGGGAAAAAGCCAATTCCTTCAGTGTTGTTGTATAGCCCTATGATTCATCACTGCATTGTTAAATATTTCTTTGGTAATTAAAGATACAAAACAAAAACAAAAAAAGAAAAAGTAATTTCATCAATAATGTCGTACAACATTTTTTTATTTTGGAGGGAAAGTGCGACAATGTCTGATGCTTAGTAAGATAAAAAATCAACAGCACATTATTTTTTTTGTTACACCATTGGATGTATGACAAGAAATCGTAATCAATTATCAATTGTAAAGGCTAACAAAACAATCCTCATATATTGTGTTAATGAATCCAAATCTATCTATCCCTATTATCCATCCAAGACATGCAGGTCACCAACATTATGTCAATATCAAATATGGTTACGTCATACTATTCCTTTCAGTTTTACATATAGCGAGTTCACAAATAATCAAATATTTATACCTCAAGCAATGGAATAAATTAGGTACTAATAGAAATATTTGGAAGAAATTCTTATCAATTCCATTATGGGTACCTGTAATAGTATGGACTCTTATTTATATCATACTATTTCCCTTTCAAATTGAAGAATGGTCAGAAAATTATACAACTGCCATTAAAAGATCAGGTAGAATTGCTTATAGTTTAATTCCACTTAATATTTATTTGATTTTAAGACCTTCAAATATCATTGGTTTTCAAATTGGCTATTATTTAGAATCTATTAATCTTCATAAATGGATTTCTAGATTAATAATATTTGCAGCTGTTATTCATGGTATTGGATTTATTTATAAATGGATATTGGATGGTACTATATTTTCAAAACCATTAGTAATATTGAATACATTAGGTATAATTGTTTTTGTCTTTGCAATCATATTAGGAATAATATCAATAAGACCACTTAGACAAAAATTTTATCAATTATTCTATATTATTCATAGTTTCACCGCTTGGATTTTTATTATCCTTATTACATTCCATGCTAGACCTGGAGTTTCTTGGATTACTATTGTGAATGCAACATTATTAAGTTTTCAAGTTTATCAACGATTTTTTAAATCTTATTATGTTCATAATATTAAAACTTTAGGTAATAATAATACTAATTTATTACAAGTTATTAAAATTAATAAACCAACAGGATTTCCAACTTCATTTTTACCAGGTTCACATATTAGATTAACTTATTCTAATTTAAATTATAAATCTTGGTTTTTACCAACTCATCCATTTACAATTGCTTCAACGACTGATTCTAATACTATTGATTTGATTATTAGACCAACCAATAAATTCAAACTTAATTCTTCCTTGATTTATTCATTAACTGGTCCATTCCCTTCTTTACCTCCTCAATTCTTTAATACTGTTCAAAATTTAAATATAATATGTGGAGGGTCAGGTATTTCATTTGGATTACCAATTTATAAATTTTTATTAAATTCTTCAAATATTGAATCATTGAATTTAATTTGGTGTGTAAGAAATAAAAAAGAAATTCAAGTTTTAGATCAATTTTTTAATAAATTTCCTGAATCGTTAAGTATTTATATTACAGGTTCAAATGTAAAAGATGAAGGATTTGATGAAGAAGCGGAAGAATTACTATTTGAAAGTACTTCAAACCAAGAAGAAAATGATATTGAATTAGATCTGCTATCGGCAGATAGTTTGGACGTCAGGGAACAAAAGAATAATCGAGATAATATTTATTATCAACGACCAGACTTTGAAGAAATATTCGGTAGTTTCAATTCTGAAGGTAGTGAGTCAGATAATAATTGGGTAATTGCTTGTGGACCAAGAGAATTAATCAATGAGACCCGTGCATGGAGTCAACTGATTGATGTTCAATTCTATTCTGAATTATATGAGATGTAGTAAATATCAAATAAATGTATATTTAAAAAATATTCTTTCTTGAAAAAGGAAGAAAAAAGTAACAGCTCGCACTCAGGATCGAACTAAGGACCAACAGATTTGCAATCTGCTGCGCTACCACTGCGCCATACGAGCTATTCTTGTTTCAATAAATTTCTCCTGTAGGTGCTAAAGTTGCATCTTCACATGATCAAAATCACTCGAAGATGCGACATTTTTCAATTGAATACCTTGATTGATACCTTATATGTTAAGTATTTTTTAAGTAGAAAATAGCTGCTACTATAGCAGAAAATCAAAATGATATTCTAACTATCTCTGAATTACTCCTTTGAGAGTTTTACTATTTCGATAGTTCTCTCAGCATTGCATAATTTTCTCTATGCATAGGTAAAATATAAATTGAAAATTAAAAAAAAAAAAATCAACTCATCCCACTTTAAGCTTCGATGGAAACATGCCAGTTTGCTCTAAGGGGGTTTTGCTATTTGTATAGTTTCTGTTTCTTCAGTCATTTACTTACTCTCCTTTATTTAATTTGGAAAAAAAATAATTGTTAGTAATATCGCAATCGCGACATTATAAGTCCCAAAATATTTATTATACGCGCATAAAGATGTTACGGTTATTATTAATTGAAGAGACTGGTTTGGTTAATATTAATCCCAAGAGTATGATTCACGTATAACACGCGTCTGCCATGTCAGTAAAGGAAAAAATTCATAACACAGCCTCTCTAACAACCCAGGGTCAGGGTTCTCCTTCGCGTTTCAAATGGAAAGATTTACTTGATTTAAATGATTTATCAAAAGCATATTTGCTGCCTTTGGCAGTTATTGCATTAATTGATCTTAATGCTTTTTTTGCTCAAGTTGAACAGCTCCGATTGAATTTAACAGTAGATGATCCTGTGGTGTGTGTCCAGTGGCAATCATTAATTGCAGTTTCTTACGCTGCTAGGAAATATGGAATTGGTAGAATGGATTCTGTTAAAACTGCCAAGGAGAAATGTCCAAATGTCATTCTAGCTCATGCAGCCGTATTCAAACAAGGCGAATCTCATTGGCAATATGTTAAGGGTATACCATTTCAAGCATTTTATAAAGTTTCCTTAGATCCATATAGACGCGAAAGTCATAAAATTATAAAAGTACTACAGCAACATTGTGATCTTGTCGAAAAAGCTAGTGTTGATGAATCTTATTTAGATTTAGGGAGATTAGTATTTAAGAAGATAGTTGAATATTTCCCGTATATGTCTAATGATATCAATAATAATTCAGATTATTTACCTGCCATACCTACAGAGCTACCAGTAGAACTACAATGGATTGGTGATGTTATACTATCACAATCACAGGAGGATAGAATACGACAGAATGAAGTTTCCTCTGACTCCCAAAAGCAGAATCAATCATCCGAAATATATGACTGGGATGATATATGTATGTTAATAGGTTCTCAAATTTTATACGATATTAGAATGTCAGTATATAAGGAGTTAGGTTATACTACTTCTGCTGGATTGGCAAGGAATAAATTAGTTGCAAAGATAGCTGCTGGATATAGGAAGCCAGATAATCAAACAATTGTTCGAATTTCCCTGTTGTATAATTTCTTCAATAGTTTTGAAATCAATGATTTCACAGGAATGGGTGGGAAAGCTGGTGATTCAGTAATAAGAAAGTTCAATGTTCCTCCCGACAGAAATTCCATTGGTTATATCCGAGAGAATTTTACCTTGGATGCTATTGAAGATGAATTTAGTGATGATTTATCATTTGCTAAGAAAGTATTCGATATTGTTAGGGGAGATTTTAAACAAGAATTGACTAATAGAATTGATGTTAAGTCAATGATGTCTAGGAAGAATTTCTTGGTTAAAAATCCAGTTGAAACACTTGATGGTGCCTATGGATGGTTGAAAGTATACGCTGGAGATTTATATAATAGATTAATTGAGTTAGACGATCAAAGTTTAAACCTTTCAATGCTGCAAGAATCTGAAAAGGATAAAGGAGAAATTAGTAGACCCAGAACATTAATGCTACATATCCATACTGCTGGGCATGGTAAATATTCAAGACAATGTGGTATTGGAATATTTAGATCCTTGGAGAAGTGTAAACAACAATTTGAGACTGTTAGTTTCAAGCTACTTAGAGAACTTTTAGAGAGTTCTACAAACATTGCTGGTTTAAATAGTGGAAAAACATTGAAAGATATGGAGAAGTTGAGAATGGATCCTTCCAAAATCAAGATCCCATCACTCTCAGCAATGTCAATAACAATTTCGAATTTTGTTAAGACCACAGACACAAATTTAATAGATACATATACTGGGATTCGAGGAAATCAAAACCATGTTGATATGAAAAGAATGTTTGATGAGGTTAATAATGAGTCTTCACTAAGAAAGCAATTACAACAAGAGAATTCAAATAAGCCAAAGAAAGAGATATCATCTGAAGATAAAGAATATATTAGGCAATTATTTACAGATTTCCAGAATGATCAATTGAATGTATCTAAATTAAATATCCCACAAGACGTGGAATTGGTCATTGAACAAGAAAAAGTACCAAATTCTGATGCAGATTATATAAAGAAATTATTCCAAGACTTTAATTCGGAGAGACATGCATTTCCAATCCCTTGCGATGAATTAAGATGTTCGTCTGCCTCTAAAGAGTCTTCGCCAATGCCATCAATAAATTCAAAAATTCCGACAAAAAAGGAAAGGCAGAAAACTGACATATTGCTGTCTCTACAGAAAAAGAGAAGACTCGATCATCAAGATAATGATAAAGACTTCTTAATGGATATTCAGAAAACAATGTACTGCAAGAAGTGTAATGTCGCAATAGTCGATGCTGTGGAGCATAATGACTTCCACATAGCCGTAGAATTGTCAAAGAGAATCAACGGCCAAGCCGTCTAATGATAAATAAGGTATATATAATATATTACACATATGTATTTGCTAATAATTTAAATAAGATTCAATTATCAAAACCTAGCGCCAACCTCATAATCCTTTCCTTATCTCTCTGCCTATCTTCCTGTTCCTTGAGTAAAGTAGCCGCAAAATTAGCATCTGATGGAAGACTAAGCTTCTTTGCGGTTGCTCCATCTTTAGTCAAAAGTCTGAAAGCAACTTTACCATTCTTTACTAGACCTTCATTTTGAACTTGAGTTCTGGAATGAGGATTTCCAATAAGGCGCCTTGAATTTATTGTTACATTCTTTAAATTCGATTCATACGACTCAGATAAAATCTTTTGCATTTCTTTATCAATATCATCGGCAAATTTTTCATCCTGAGATCTCTTGACTAGTATTATATGATTATTTGCTTTATTTTCTTTATCTTCAACTTGTTCATTTTCTTCATGTTTATAGTCAAGAACTTTTGGAACCAATTCATCACCAAAACCTTCTTCTTTATCTTCGTCTTCAATTTCTTCTGAATCACTGTCATCATCTTCATCTTCTTCACCCTCTCCTCCTTCTTCTTCTTCTTCTTCTTCCAGATCATCGTCTTCTTCATCATCGAAATTTTCGTGAGACTGTAAACCCTTCTTCTCAACAATTTCTTGAAGTTTCTTAATAGTTTCACCTAAACTTTCATGCCTTTCAATTCCTGGAATATCTTCATATTTGATAAATAAGTCATGTAACTTGAATTCTAAATCCGCGGGTATTGGTTGTTCTTTACAAAAAGTATAATATTGCAAAAATGCTAAAAAAGTTCTTAACATTTCCTTACTAATACGAGGACCTCTTTGACGTCCTCTCTTTTTCCTGGACCTACTAATATTGCTACCTTTAGAAGAAATAGATATTAACAACAAACAACATAATTGAATTCTAAAGTAATTATCAGGTTGATCAATACCAACCGAATAATTATTTGGTAGTGGTTGATTATTGGGATGGCCAAAACATAAAATTTTGGTTAGTAAAGCATTAATGAATCTGAAATTAACAATTCGGAGGTTAAAGAATTCAGCAATATATCGCATATGAGACATTCTTATTCTATTTAACCTATAATCATTTTCTTCTAAACCTCTCATTATATTTTCAATCAAGGAATCAATGGTTCTAATAAGAATATTTTTAATCTGAATCGATTTGAGAACATAAGCCAATGAAGGAATGTTATCATAACTTATTAAATCAGGACGTGAAAAGCATTGAACAGCAAATGATTCATTCTTGATAAGATCGATTTTATTAATTTCAGTAGCTATAATCATTACAGTTCTTTCATTCAATTCAACTTTTAATAGCATTTGTATAAATTTTTCTTCATCACTTAATTTTGGCATTTGATCTTCTAATCGTATTTTAGTAAATTTAGGAGGATCAATAGTTAATAATAAGTTATTTATTGCTAGCTTTTCATTGATAGTTAAAATTTGACCTCGCTTCTTTTCCTTTAATGTATCTATCATTTCAACCATTAAATCATGATACGCTGGCTCTTGTAATAAAAATCTTCCAATATGTTCATAAACTACTGACAAAATATCTATATTATTCGTAGCTGCAATATTAAGTGTTAAAGTTCTGATTTTATGGAAAATTATATGGATGGGAATCATTTTGAATTTAATCAATTCAACAAAGAAAAATATATTTTTGAAATTTAACTTATTGTGATAAATTTGTGATCTAAAACCCTTATCCAAATATTCAATCAATAAATTAATAACATCAGGTAAAGTTTCTTCATGAATTTTTAAAAACCTACTAAAGAATTTAAGATTATTAACATCAGAGCTATCAAGTAGGAACTTTAAGAGTCTCTGTGAAGTAGCCTTATTAATTATTCTTAAGCGATAAAATTCTATTGAAATTCTATCAATATCGGCCTCAGTGGCATTTTGTAATTTAGCTAATAAACTTGCCAATTTTGCACCATCAGTAATATCTTCAACTTTATCAATATTCTTCTCAGGATATTCTTCTTCTAATTCACTCAAAGATGGAATCTTTGTATAAAAGGCTCTTTCTTTAGCATCACCCCAAAATCCAAGCTCGTCATCATTTGTCGTTTTCTGCTTGACAACTTCAACCACAGATTCTGAAATAACCAAATCGTCAGGCTTTTCTATCAATTCAGTTAATTGGAAATCAAAAACAGACGCAATGTAGTCATTACCAGTCTTGAATGATTCAAAAAGATTTTCAAATTTTTCTAATTCTGCCACATTTTCTTCTAAAATTCTACCAGTTCTGATTGAAGCTTTTGCATTACGTTTTCTTAAACCTATAACTTTTGAATATAAATCCTGTACTATATTCGATATAGCATTTGAATAAAGTTGAAATATATTTCTTATCATTTGTCTAACTTCAACTTTAAGTAATGGATTGTTTTCATCTTTAATAATATGTTGAAATCTCTTTAAAAATGATTGAACGTATACTATAGAATCACCCAGTCTTATTTCAAAATTAAGAAACAATTTAAGAATGACGGTTATGATTGGTTCACTTGATAATTTAGCCTTACGTAAAATCTCTTCCGGGAGTGAATCAGGAGTTGTATCTTTAAGACTTCTAAATATACCCACAATATAAAATTCTCCTAATAAACGTCGTACGTTTTTCTGTCTTGAAAGTCTAGCGATATCTTCTCTTTCTCTCTCTTGTTCTGATAATAATTGCAGTTGCAGCCTATCAGGATTGGCAAGTAGATGTAAGAATGTACTTAAAAGAATTGGAGTAAATTTGGATGAAAATCTTTGATGTAATAAGGAAACAACTTCTATAGCTGCAACAATATCATCATGTTTAGATACTTTAAATAATCCTTCAGTCAATGAAGCGATTATTTCCGAAAGATATTTTTCAAGTGAAATAGTTTCAATATCTTTTATAACTCCCTTATATTGATCATGATTTATGTTGGTTCTAACTTTCTTTATAAAAGCAGTATTCTTTTTAAGCGACGTATCTAATTTTCCAACAACAGGAAAATTATAATCAGGATTCCAGGCTTCAGTATTTAAAGCGTATAATTCTATTCTTCTGGAATCGAACTCTTCGGTCATCTCATAACTTCTAATACGTTGAAAATTATGAAGTAATTGAAGATGATGATTTTTTTAACATTTAATTATGTATTTTTACCACCAAAACTGAAAAGCAGAATAAAAAAAAAAATTTCCCTCGCTCCCCCTCTCTCTCTCACTCAATTAAATATGAAAAACAAACAGTATCAAAAATTGTTTGATAATGCAATTATATGTTCATTCATTAATGCTATATACAGATAATGTAAATATAAACAAGAGGAAAAGTATTATTATTGTTATTATATTTATACTGGAATATTAAGAGGAACAGTTCCACGAACTCTATGAAAAACTCTACCCTTTTCTAAACCATACTTTTCTCTAAGGGATGGAATACTTCTATCGAATTTTTGTTTCCAAACATGAGCACCAACTGGATTTAAATCATTAGATTTAACAAATTCTCTAATATTAAAGTTTTCTCTTTCAATATTACTTAATTCATTTAATTTTAACGGGGTCGATTGTTGTAATACCCATAAACATGCTCGTTGATATATACCAGCATTGGTTTCTGGTACTAATGGTAAATAAGATTTAAAAGTGAAATTATCTTCAAAATCATCATTTATAAGTTTTTCAGTATTTATTATATTATCAATATTATTTAATGGAATATTTGTTAAACCATATTGTAAAGTAGTTGAATAAGAATTTTTAATTAAATCTGGAGTATCAGGATTTACAATAACAATTGTATATAAATTATTCTCATCAACTTTTGAAAAACTATCAATTTTAATGGTTGGAGGTTGTTCAACAGCAAATCCTGGTAATAATGTACCAGGAATAATCCAATTAGAAAATTCTGATTTGATATTATGAGGAAATTTAATTTTAACATCTACTTTTGGAATTAATGTTGGTAAAGTATCAGGAATCACATGTAATTGTTCTAATCTTTGCATTGTAATCATTAAATCATAAGATTCCCATTTTTGTTTAAGGAAATGTCTATAAACTGGATGAGATCTATCTAATGATTCAAGGGGATTATTATCAACATTATACAAAACTTCAGGGTTTTTCTCTTCTGCTTCAACTAATAAGACTTCTATTCTATTATTAATTTGAATTTTTTCCTTTTCAGTGACATTAGGTTGTTCTAATCTTCTTTTTAAACCATTAATTTCAGTATATTTAATATTAGCTTCATTTTGAACAATTTCATAAGCTTGTTTAAAAGTTTCATCAATATCATTAGGGGAATGATATGTCAATCTTTGTGAATAATTATCTATAGAAGAAGGTCCTTGATTTTCATTGATTTTATCAAATATTCCTTGTTTAATATTATCATTATTTATTTTTAATGAAGTTGGTCTGTTGGTGAAATCAGTCCAAGCATCTTTAACATGATGAATTTTGGAAGGTGAATTGCTATTACTTTCAAATCTTCTGAAATTCCTCAACAAAGAACCAACTCTATTAGTTCTTAATGGACGACTCATTCTAGATGTTGTTGTTGTTGTTCTTTGTTCCTAGTTAAAAGAATGGTTTTTGATTTTTCAACTTTTTAAAATTTTTTTTTTCAACGACTCAGATTTACGCGCATCTCTTTTAACGAGTTTATAATTTACACACATATATGATATGATCTCTAAAATACTAGTTATAAAATAAAAGATTACTATACAAAGAAGTAGAAAAACCTATTAAGAATACTAAACAAAAAGAAGAAAATAAAACCAAGCCTTCCACCAATTAGAACCAGTCCAATAATATATAATAAAAACACAAGCCAATAAAAAACCATAAGAAAAAAGAATGTAAAATGTAAAATATAACCCCAAATAAATAATCAAGATATAAATTCTACTTGGATACATATGAAGGAGTTAGAGGTAATCTGTCAAACTTCATGAATGTATCATCATCATTGATATCCATTTTTGGAAACAAACCAGGCATGATAGGATTAAAATGATCATCATCATAATCATCATCTTCATCTTCTGAAAAATAACCATCTTCTTCTTCTAGATCTTCACCATTCGTAAGATACCTTGATCCATTTAAGATAGGCGATATCAAAAATTCATTGTCAAGTTTAAAAGGTGATAAACTTCTTATGGGAGGAGGAGTAGTAGCACTAGAAGAAATTCCATTTGGGAACAAAGATTTAAATTCTTCTGGTAAAAAAGTAAACGACAGCCTATTACTATTATTATTATTTATTGTGTATTTGTTATTATTATTATTATTATTATTATCCTTATCATTATCATTAATATCATCATGATTAGATAAAGATTTGAAAGGAATTTGATAAATTAAACCCGTTAATTGATCATAATAAGAATTAATATCACGATTTAAATTCAAATCAAGTTCTTGAGACTGAGGGATTCTTAATTTAGACCATTTTGGTAAGTCATCATTCTTAGGAGGTGATGAACCATTTATATTTTTTAAATCAGTTAAACTTGAAGGATGAGAAGTTGCCAATACAGGAGAAGGAGAATGAAATGAATCATGATCAGAATTAGTGGGATCTAATGTGATTTGATTATCATTGAATCCACATGATTCCATCTGATTAAGAAATTCATGATAGGATGATACTGTATTATAATCCATTTTATAAAGTTTTTATTATTGAACTAATATTAATAAAGGATTGGTATTGACCATGAAATGAATATAATTGATATTTTTTAATATTATTAGTTATTAGTTATTAGGGATATTATGTAATTTAACGCTCCTTTCTGCAAAGAAAATGGAATGAGGAGATATAGTATCAAGTAAATCTGGGCAAAATAATAAATAAGTAAATAAATAAATAAATAAAAGATAAAATATATATTCGTATCAAAAGAATTTATTAATATAAATAAATAAATAAATAAATCCGATAATCCTTTTAATAAATTAAATAATTGAATGATATATTATTATTTTTATTATTATTTTTGATATTTGAATTTAATATTAAAATAATTTCACACTTTTTATTATGACTCTCTCTCCCTATTTCGGAATTATGTGTTCCCCTTTATTTAAGATATGATTGATATTAAAAGATTTCACTATTATCAAAATAGCCTACTGAATAAAAATAATATTTGAAAAGCCACTAATATATATATATATATATATATATTATATGAAACAATGAAGAAGAATAAGAAGAATAAGAAGAAGAAGAAGAAGAAGAAGAAGAAACAAAGAAATTAAACAGAAAGAAAATTTTAAAATAATAATTTATTTAATCTATGACTCTGTGTGTGAGTGTGTGTGTTGTGTATTGTATTTATTATCTATGACTGTGTGTGTTATCAATAATTAAATTAAAAAGAGCCACGACCTTTTTTTAAAATCGCCGTCAATTTTTTTATATACAGTTTAAAGCCGTTACCGCCATTTATTAAAAACGGCGATTCTGTTTATAAATATCTATCAATTAACTTATAAGCGCAATAAACAATAATAATATATATAACATATAATTATAAAGCCATGGTGGCTACTACATACTTCCGTTAACCTAATTTGGGTATTTATTTCATTAATGAGTGCCTCTTCATGGCGCTTAATTTACTTAAATAAGTTATTACTTAATTATTTAATACAAATACGTGCTTTTTTTTTTTTTTTGCCAAATTTATTAATTAAATAAAAAAAAATTTCTTATATTCTAATTTAAACTACTATACATATATAACCAAAGTCCATTTTAATTTTCTCCCCATTACCCCTTTGAATAGAAAAAAAAACAATAAAAAAAAAGTATGAACTATTATTAACCCTTAACTTCTCTTAATTAATTAATTTTTTTATTTATTTATCATCATCATGATAAATTTTAGGATATACACCAGTTGGTAAAGAAGGAATCTTTGTTACTTTAGAATTTGTTTCATTAAGTGCACCGGCTTGAGCAGCTGCCGCTAATGCTTGACCATTTTCAAGTAATCTACTTTGTAAAGCTAATGTATAATCTCTTAATTGTAAATTTTCTGATCTTAATTCATCAATGGTTTGTCTTAAATGTTCGTTTTCTGCTGCTTTAATTTCTAAATCTTTCATATATTTATCCTTTCGTTGTCTAAAGGCTCGTTGAGCACTTCTATTTTGTGCTGCTCGTTTTGTACTTGATACAACTCTTAAATATTTATCAGTAGTTATTGGAGGTGATGAATCACTTTGATTATTACTACTATTTCCACTACTACCAACAGTATCACCACTATTATTATTATTATCAGATTGTAAACCATAATTTGAATCTAATCTAACAACGGCAGCAGCAACATTGGCAGCTTCATGGGCAGCTTTGATTGCTTCTTCATTTGATTCATGGGCTTGATTATGGCGAGCCACGGCAGCCACTGTGACTTCATCAACGACTGAACGATAACCTACTTCAGTATTATTAGTATTATTATTATTATTCTTATTATTGGTATCGTCATCATCATCATCATTATTAATAATATTATTAATATTATTAATATTATGTTGCCTACTAAATGATGGATCAAACTTTGAATCATCTACTTTAGGAGGAGGAGGAGGAGGAGGAGGAGGATGATGAGTATCATGATTCCATGAAGTATAATTTGAATTCATTATTCAAATAATAATTAAAAAAAAAAATGCAAAAATATATTTAATTATTATGAGAAAAAGTTAATAATCAATTATGTAAGAAAACAAATTAAGTAAAAATTATTTATATTTATATTTATTTTATTTGTTGTTGACAGTGACAAAAAAAAAAAAAGAAGTGAGAATGAGGCGGTGGTAAAAATTTATCATCATCAAAAAAAAAAAAAAAAGGGATAAGAAAATGAGCCACATGATACATCACATGACTTATCACATGACTTATCACATGATGCTCTTTTTGTAAAAATTAAAAATCTGGAATTTCTTAAATTTAATTAATTTAATTTAATTAAATATTAAAAATATACTGCATCTATTTATTAAGGAGTGTGTGAGATCTTTAAAAAATAGTTTCAGATTTTATATATATTTATTATTATTATTTATTATTATTATTATTTACTATTACTATTAAATCTTGATTACAATAATAACGTTTCATTTACTTTGTAATATTACAAGTATTTAATTATTTGATATCCTTTTTTTTCTCCTATGAAGCTAGTTTTTATTTTCTACTAATATATAAGAAAGAAGGATATCATTATATTGTCTCAGATTACTATTTCAAAAAATATAGAAGATAGGGTCTGCTACATCACCAACCCAACTACAATGTCAGATATTGAGTTCTTAAGTACACTTCCTACATCACCATTTGGTGAATCGAATGGTTCATCCCAACGAAGAACTTCAAACTTTTTCCCATCTTCTTCAAAAATTAATTCGGTATCATCAATTTCCGCCTCCGATGATTCATCATTATTTAATTATTCAGACAATTTATTATATACAACAACAACAACAACAACAACAACAACAGCAAAACAATTAAATTCACCAAACATTGTCGGTCTCTCACAAAGACCTTCAACAATAATATCTTCAACTAATAATAATAATAATAATAATATTAATACTTCAAAATTTTTTAATAATAATGGTACCACCAATTTAGACCCTATGACTCCATTTAGTTCCTCAAATACATCACTTAATACTACTCCTAAGATCAATAATAATATTCGATTGAATAACAATGTCAATACAGTAAGACCATCTTCATCTTCATCTTCATCGATCCCATTGTTTGGTGGTATTGATTTTGATCATGAATTATCAAAACATATAAGTAATTTGAGTGTTATGTCATCACCACCTCCCATAAATAATTTTAATATCAAACATAATCAACCTCCATCATTACCAAATACAGCTGGATCTGTATTATCTCCTCAACAACCTCATAAATCAGCTAGTACTTCTGCATTGGGATTACCATCAACAATAAATCCCACAACAACAACATCAACATCAACATCAACCACCAACATTAACACTATAGATGCATCAACTAATGGTAGTAGTGCAGGAACTCCATTAATTTCAAATGCGTCTTGGTCTATATGGAATGAAAGTTCATTTAATAGTCTTAAAACTCCTCCTGCTAGTGGAAATAGCACCACTAATAATAATAACAATAATAATAACATTACGACGAGTAATATACCAATAGGAGCAACTGGATTATTTGATTCAGCAACTCCTAAGCTTTCAACATTAGAAGAATTTATGGATCATGAATTAGTATTACCTGATGTTCTCATTGAAGATGGCGATGATGAAGATGAAATGAATTTTTTAAAGTATCCTAAGGAGATATTATTCTCACCATTTTTAGAAAAGACCCATCAATCACAAGTTCAATCTCAATCTCAATTTCAATTTAATCATCAACCTAATCAATATACGGATTTCCAATTTCAAACAAACCCAACCCCAACGGCAACCATAACTCATCCTCCAATTTCTTCGTCACCAAAGAGTAATAGTAGCGCTACTAACCGAACCAATTCGATGTCTTCGTCCGGCACGATCAAAGCCAAACGAGAAAACATATATGTTAATAAGATTAATATTCCTACTTTTGTACCTAGTGGAGGATTCAGTCCTATTGAAGTACCACCAATACTTAATTCTATCCCTATTCAATTAACTCAATCTGATAGAAATTTAGAAGATATGAGACAGTTACTTGGTAATCCGCCTAGTTTGGGTGGTGATAATAACAACAACAACAATAATAATAATAAACATAATCATATTGAAGATTCATATTTAGGAAAGAATAATGGCAATTTATTACATCTTAAATTAGAACATATTATTAAGAAAGAACGAGATATTTTTAAACCTAAGAATTACGATAGTGAAGATACAATTATTAATGAATCATCAAGTGCTGAGACGATTAATCAATCAACTATAAAGAAATCATTGATAAAATTAAGTTTACCCCGGAATTATCTACTCCTGGTTCTGGAACTGGAGGGACAATTCATAGATAATATTGATGATAAATTGTTCATAAATGATATTTTATTATCAAAAGTATCGAATAAATATTCCGAAGATTATGTTTCAACTTTTTATAAACGAAATTCTCATGGATATATGTTTATTAAAGAACCTACTACAACTTTAAAGGTTAATACTACGGGTAATAAATCTTGGGTTCAATTAAAGATTAAATTACCACCACCAAGTAATAATGATAATAATATTGAATCAAGTAATGGGCTTGATTCATCATTATATTCTAGGAAATTGAAAGTGGATATAAAACAATTACCATTATGGAGACCAATAAATCTTAATACTACATCAACTTATGAAGGTAATTCATCTAATTCTTCATCATCATATAGTCAAAGTAAGAAGATCAGCGGAACTGGGAATGGGAATGGTGGTGGCTATAGTTCGTCAAATAAGAAGAATGATTATAGAAGACCCAAGAATTTAAATGTTTCTAAAAGATTTGGAAAGAGAAATTCAGAGTAAAATAGACAAGTTAGGACAAATTTCATATATATATATATATATATATATATATAACAATATTCTCTAAAGACAATGATACCCCCCTTTTTATCATTCATGGTTAAAGTCCTAATATACAGAGACAGATTAATACTTAATATAATTTTTGCAACTTTACACTAAAATTGTAACAAAGATCTATATCTGCAGGATATTTTATTAAAATTTTATTGGCTGATAAACCTTCTGCATCTAACAAAAAGAATAATAAACATACAAGTGTACGCAAACAATCTAACAAACAACTTTTTACTAACAATGCATAGTATATAAGCTTGCCCTATAGATAGATACCTAATTGAACATTTTATAGTCTATTCAAAATAACTATATATATATAATATAAATCGTATGATTTTAAAAAGTGGTGCGAAATATTATATATAGAAAAGCCTTAACTATTGAAGTTTGGATGTTAATAATTTTGTACCAATCCAATCTCAGAGAAAGAGAAAGACAGAAGAACAAAAAAAAAAAAAAATTAAAAAAACATCAACGGGGTTTTTAAAAGAATTACGATTTTCTTTTTCTTTTATTATATCAAAAGACAAGGTACATTGGTAATCAAGTATAGTTTCGATTCAATTAACCATCAGCCATAACCAAACACATTGTTTTATCCAAGAGATTATATATATTCAAATTTATCCAATTAAATTCATAATATTATTCCATCTCATTAATACTACTATCTAAACATTCTTTCAAAAGATAACATAAAATAACAAAATATATTCGTATTTAATTTAAACTAGCAATGTTTTCCTCAACCATCCGTTCTGCTTTAAGATCAAGAACTTTCATTCAAGCTCCAAGATTTTCAACTGTTATGACTAAATCTGTTACCCCAGTTAGAATTTCATTAATTTCACAACAACAAATTAGAGGTTATGCTGATCATCATGAAGAAACTTTTGAAGAATTCACTACTAGGTATGTATTAGTATAATTTAATCTTTTCTTTGAGAAGGAAGTGCTTGACATGAATTTCATATATACTAACAATTTATAGATACGAACAAGAATTTGAAACTGCTTATGATTTATTCGAAGTTCAAAGAATCTTAAACAATTGTTTCTCTTACGATTTAGTCCCAGCTCCAGCCGTCATTGAAAAGGCTTTACAAGCTTGTAGAAGAGTTAATGATTATCCAACTGCTGTTAGAACCTTTGAAGCTTTAAAACATAAAGTTGAAAATAAAGAACAATATCAAGCTTACTTGGATGAATTAAAAGATATCAGACAAGAATTAGGTATTGATTTAAAAGAAGAATTATATGCTGAAGAATCATAAGTGTACCCCCCATTTACCCATCAATTAAAAACAATCTAAAAAAAAAAAAAAATAATGATTAAATAATAACAAAAAAATTTTTAAAACAAGCAATTATCATCACTTAAGTTTCAATTAACATTTTTGCATATGAATCTATTTCAATATTCTTCTTTTCTTTACGGCCTATTATTATCGGACAGTCTTTTCTTTTATATATTGTTGTATTGTAATAAGAATCTTTTTTCAATATTATCTTAATCTTTTTGATTACAATTGATATTTTTGAATGGCTCTATGTTAGTTACAAACAAGCAAGTAAGGAAACTCTTTAGATTATATAGGTTAATAACATTTCAATTTTATTTATGTTTTTAGTTTGTTATTATTAATTCGAAGTATCAGTAAAGCAGCTTTAAATGTAATGCGTGCGTATTTCTTATTAGCATTATCAGCCATATCCCATCTCTTTAGAATTCAACTTGCTTATTATCATAAGCTTCACTATTGACTATAACAATGAATAGAAGAACATGAATTGTTTGAATTTTAATTTCCTATTTTGTCACATGACTGAACTTCTACTGAAATTTTTTTTATACTTTTTTTTTGCTTAGTACTCTTTTTTTTTTAGCTATCTGTTAAATACATGACTATTTAACCAGGATAAACCCACTTTAAATATATAGAATTATCAATTCATCAGGGTACTTATTCTTAGTTGGAATTTATATTCTTAATTAAATTCTTTGCTTGCATTTAATTCAAACTATCATATTAAAGTTACAGCCCCCAACACCATCGAGCACCAACATATAATTTAATATGGGTTATATACCACCTCCTAATGGTGACGATAAAGGGTCAAAACGATCAAAAAATAGCAATGCATCAAACAATAACAACGTAATAAAGGCAACATCATCATCTGCATCGTCTTCTTCTTCAGGATCAACAACTATAGTCATACCAAATCCAGCATCTTTAATACCCCATAACCCAAGTATTGGATTAATATGGGGACCTTTTACTCCAGCAGCTGATAATTTACCAGCAGTTTATAGCATGGTGGGGTTACAATTAATTTTGGGAATTGGTTGTTTACGTTATGCAAGTAATAGAATTCTTGGGCCTCGTAATATACTATCACCAACTTCACATTTTCAGCCAAGACCAAAGGGAGCTATTCTTAGATCATTTTTTCCTATATTATTAGGAGTTTCAACTATACTCGGAAGTGGATTAGATCTAGCAAGATTAACCTTTCCTTATGACCCATGGTATGAAGAAGCCAAGCATTATAGAAGATTAGCGGTTAAAAATGGTGATAAACCAAGTATGTGGTTTGGGGCATATAAATATTATAAACCAATGGATTTGACTACTTGGATAGAGAAGACAAGAGCATGGCTTATAAGCGATTATGAAGAACATCAAAATATTGAGAATGGAAGTGCTGATAAAAACATTGATCCAAAACAAAATAGCCAAGCTAGTGCTTCATCAAGATATATTGCTAAATTAAATAAAGATGAAAGATATCTTGAAATATATCAAAATTTAAAGGATATTAATACGAAAAGATTAATCAGCTTATTAGAAAATGATTTAAAATCAGTTAATGATTTAAATAAAGCTGAAAGGATCGATTTAATTTTGGAAGGTAAATCACCGTATGTTAATCCCCATTTTTTAAAAGCTCATATTCAATTAGGGAATTTTTCAATAGAGTCAGACGCTGATTTCGATCGAGCATGGCTTAATTTTGAACCATGGGATGAATTAAAAGTCGATACCGAATATGATATAAGATTAATACCTCATTGGAGTACAACTGAAGATTCAGAGGCAACTTCTTCTACTGCAGATGATGAAAATGATAAAATTAATAATAAAAATACAAATGGAACTGCATCAATCTCTGAAATAGACAATTCATTATTAACCTAAAGAGGATTTTTATATATTTTTAACATTTAATATATACAGGTATGTGCACGAAAATCTATGACAGTGGAAAGGGACTGGCTTTAAATTAAACTAGATTTGTTATTTTCTTTTTCTTCTATTAATTCATCAGCCCATTTTAAACTCTTACCATTAGAATTATTATCAATTGAAGGTTTAGTATACTGTGCTAAATTTTCTTTCCACTTTAATTCAGCTGGATCTTGATCTGGTTCAACCCATTCAAATCCATCACCTCCACTCATCCAATATGCTTGCATTTTTATATCTTCTAAATTATCTTTGGCTTCTAATAATCTAATCTTTTCACCATCTCTTGTATAACCTGGTTTTAAAGTATGTTGATAAGTTAATGTATCATCATTAGTTCTACATAATTCATTTATTAAATCAGGATTACTTTCACCCCCATTTAATTGACGATCTGCTTCAACTATTTTTGAACAAAACAACATTTCATCGGCATGTTTAAACCAATGAGTATAAAATGTTCCCTTTTGCCAAGTTAAAATATCACCACCAGAACTAATTAATTGTCTTCCTATTCTAACCACCGTTATAAAGAAACTTGAATTAAGAAAGTAAGTTAAAATAACAGAATTTAATGCTCCTAAATGTCTCCATCCAGATGATAATTCACCAAATTCAACAAGTACATTTACTCCAAACTTCGAAAATAAAGTAATTGCTATAGTGGTACCTATTAATCTAGTCATACCTTTTCGAAGTAGTCTATTATAATGCTCAATATAATTTGGATGACCAACAGTTATGTCTGATAATTTAATGGCTCTTTTGAATTCAGCATTATTTAAAGCATTTCTTAAAGGTATTAATGCGATAGATTTATCAATTATTGTAGATTTAGACGGATTCTTTTCATAAAAGATATTGATTATCTTGAGATTCAATATAGTTGGCAAATTCAATAAGAATATTTGTCTTAATAAGTCACTTGAGAATTGAATTTTTTCATTATTGAATATTGAGTCAATTATGATATTTGACTCTTTTATTAATTTGGAATCAGATTGAAGTCTTTGCTGGATGGGATATTTACTTTCAATTAATTGACATGCTTTTAAAGCATCGAGTATTATAGTATCATTAATGTCGTTCTGAGAATAAATTTCTGTTATTTTTTTATTTAATGAAGAATAATCAGTTAAGTATATGAAGGGATTAGAAGTTTGGGTATTGATATTGTTATGTAATTTTCTAATAGGAATGTATAATCTTCGAGAAGATGCTATTCCGAGCGGACTGGAAATCATCAACAATCTCCTCTTTGAAAGTCCTAATATCATGATAGGACTTATTTTTAAATATATATATGATTTTCAGCTTTTGTATTTCAACATTTTTTTGTATTTTTGATTTTTTCGTTTTCTCTTTCTTTTCTCTCCTATGAGTAGATTAAGTATTTGCACCTAAAATTTTATTACAAAGAATTTTATTTATTAATAACAAAGAAGGTCTTTTTGATTATTTTATTAGATAATTAGATATAAATAACTATAGACTATATGAAAATCTGGAACTGGAAAATTAATTACTCTCTATATCGTAATACTTCCCAATGCTATCAAGGCAAATGAAAAACTTAATAAATAAATACAACTCTTATTTTTGTATACTGAAGACGCCGAGTTAGAAGCTGCAGCTGGTGCTTCACTCGAAGAACTAGGTGCTGAAGTCGATGTAGTGGATGGAACAATCATCGTTGTAACGAAAGAAACTGTTGATGGTGGTGGATCTGCAGTTGCAGTTGCGTAATTAATATATGGGAGAGTAGTTGTTGGAGTAGTGACAGTATTGAGAGTACTGCTTGAAGAGCTGCTTGAAATATGAGTAGCAAGCCATTGCTGTATTTGAGCAGCATTCATAGTTGCAGTGTTATCGGCCGGGTCAGTAGTTGGGTTTGTAACAACAGGAACTGGGGTAGTTGGTGGAAGTGTACCAGTGGTTGGATTAGTTAATGCAGTCGTGGCAGGAGTATTCGTGGGAGTGGTGGTTGAGCTTGTAACTGGAGTAGTAATTGGAGTATTAACAGTTGGAGTATTAACAACTGGAGTATTAACAACTGGAGTATTAACAACTGGAGTATTAACAGTTGGGGTATTAACAACTGGAGTATTAACAGTTGGGGTATTAACAGTTGGGGTATTAACAACTGGAGTATTAACAACTGGAGTATTAACAACTGGAGTATTAACAACTGGAGTATTAACAACTGGAGTATTAACAACTGGAGTATTAACAACTGGAGTATTAACAATTGGAGTATTAACAACTGGAGTATTAACAACTGGAGTATTAACAACTGGAGTATTAACAACTGGAGTATTAACAACTGGAGTAGTGGCAGGAGTTGTAACACCATCAGCTGGATCAGAAACAACTTCAAGAACCAAAAAACTTAAAATTGTGATTATAAAAATTTGAAATTTCATTGTGGTAGTCAAGGGTCTATAATATCTATTAAGCGAATGAGATGAGAATCACAAATTTATATGGTAGCAACGGCTAGAATTTCTATAAGAATCAAATTGAAGAAAATGAAGTAATGAATAATGGTTTATTGTCTATTACTTATTTGTAACATTAACTTAAATATAAATATTTACTATCTAATTACAAAACTTTTTAAATAATAAAAAAAAAATGTGTTAGTTGAAATTTTGAGATCAGACACAAAATTGCGTTACTTTTTTTATTTTTTTTTTTTTTTTGGCGTATGTGCTTTGTTTTGAAAGGGGTGTGAATTCTATTTTTGACATCTCTGTCAATTTTGAAAAATCTTCGTCAAACAATAAATTTCGTCTTATAAACGAAGATGGGAACCAATTAGAAACGTGTTGTATTAAAATTGATACAGCATGGATTTCTAGTTGGAAAAGTCTACTTATAAATTAAAAAGTATCAAAACTATATTATTATTATAACCTAAAATCTTTAATATACATTATATTATACACGTCATTGACTTACATCATAGCCAAATTAAATTATGCCTTTCTCTTTTTTTTTCTCTTTTCCATTTTTGGAGCACAATCAGGACAATACCAAACTTCATCATCTTTGGGAGGTGAAGTTATACCAACACAACTCCAATGGAACCATTCATATTTACAATCATCATTATCACACCCAATCATTTCTCCAAATGAAACCCTTTGACAGAAACAATACAAATTATTATCAGCATCTTCTCCATTATTCAGTGGGCCACTTTCACCACTGCCTATTGTGACATTAAGACTATTGGAATTAGACAACAAAGAGCCAGTACCCAACCCATCAGGATCAACAGACGATAATTTAAGACCTCCTCTTAAAGTGTCTTCTAATTCCTCTGATTTCATTCTTTTTAGAGGTCTAGATGATGAAATAGTACCTTTCACAGTTATAGTCTGTTTTCGCTTTTGCAGCTTCTTAAAACTTTCCAAAGCTGGTGTACCAGAAGCAGTGCCATTTCTTGATGTTGGAGTTGCTGATAAGCTATCAGATATACCATTTAATGCACTACCTAAATCATCGCTATAACCCAATCCACTATCTTCATCAAACACATTTTCGACCACTGGTAATATTTCATCTCTTTCTAGTTTCGCTATGTCAGTCTCAAAATGAAATAAATGCTTCGATACCAAAAACAAAGCTGTATTGGATAATAGTAGCTTTTCTTTTTGTAATTTCTGTACTAATTTCATATCTTCTTCAATCTTAGCATATAGTTGCAATTCTTTGGGATGCTTGGTTAGTGTTCCATTTGATCTGATGAACTTGTGAATTTGATTATCTTTAGCTTGATATCTTTTTCTAGCTTCCATGACTTGTATATCTTTACTTCGTATCTCCTCTAATAAATGTCGAACTTCCAAAGGTAAATTTGATAAATCTTGCGTATATTTTTCCAAAACGCTTGAGGTATCCATCTTGAAACTCTATCAACACATCTGATTACTATTGTTTGGATAGATGCTTTCCTCTATTTTGATATATATATATTAGATTTTGCCTTCTTCTTTCCCTGCAAAGATTTTTATTTGTGTTGACAAATTAAACTGTCTCCAGCACACGACCATACATAATAAAATATTTTTGCAGATTAGAGAACACACTATCAAAATACAAGTCAAATTCCTTTAGAAATACATTGATATGGACTTGAATCAGATAACCAATGGGCTAAACGATGTTTCAATTGAAGACCAAGATGAATTACTTGACGTTCTAAAGAAAGGTTCCATCTCAGAAACTGCCCCATCATCGAAGGTTAATTTGGAGAGTCTCTTGAAGTATTCTGAAAAGAGTGAAAATTCTAAGAAGCTATATGAATTATTGATTAACGATTCAGATTCATTCATAAAAGGTTTATACATACTTGGGGACCATAAGGGCTTCATTCTTTTAAAAGTCCTTCTGTTAAATAAAAGTTCCAGAGATGTCATCTTGAATCTCTTTACCACAATACGATTGACTTTGAAGGGTGGGTTTCTCGGTAAAGATATCATAGATATTGAAAGAGAAATATTTTATAGTTCAATCTATCTTAACATTGCATCCAAATTCAATATTACCAATCCCCAACACCTTCAAGTACTTCTAAGTTTACTTAATCCACTACAATTTAAAGATGAAGAAGATAAATACAAGGAGTTAACGACAATAATATTACTTATAGCCATAAAAGATTTAAGCATAGACAGAAATCAAACTATTGAAATCGTTCAGGATTTTGTAGAGATGGTTTTGGATGAAGATAACCTAACCACATTACAATTTTTGACTTTTGTTGATGTATTAGACCTTTTGTTTCCAATTATGCCGGATATAATCAATCCCATTTATATGAATGATGCCACAAAGAGCCATATTTTGGCAGAAGTATCCAAACTTGAATTAAAAGGTAATAATTCTCTCGAATTATCCATCAATAAGCTAAAAATTATTCATTTATTAAAATTAATTAATAGTTCATGTATTACGGAACAAAGTCGTAACTTCAACTCAACAAATTATATTCATCTTTTAAAACTTGGAGCTGAACTTAAAGAAAATATCGAAATTCAACTATTATCCGTATTGGACATTATTAAACTATGGAATTTTATAGAACTTGAAAAGAAAAAGACTACCATTCAGATCAAAATAGAAGACTTAACCTTTGTATTAATAAACCATTTGAGAAACAGTCATACTTCAGACAAGGATAGTTTAATTGAATATTGCATAGAAGGATTGGCATATTTAACTCTTAATACATCAATTAAACATGAAATTAGATCGGATGAAACTATTATTGAGAAATTGGTTTCTTTATTAAACGACAAGACTAAAACCAAGCAAACAAAAGACCATAGTGCTATTAGTTCGCCTTTGATTTATGGGTTATTGTTAATATTCTCAAATCTTTCGAAGCTAAAGGATTCAAATGATAAGAATAGCGACAAGCGTACTCTTAAGTTTTTAAAGGAATATTCCAACGCTGCTACCGCCAATCAGTCAAACGCAAATGAAGATCAGCAAGCTATAAGACTATTTAACAAATCATTAATTGTCGACCATAAAATTTTAGATATTATTTCGAGGTTGAAGACTGTTAAATTTGATAATAATGATGAATCGAAAGTTAAAATGAATAGCTTGATGCCATTAACTATCTATATCATAAGTATGCTATCTTCGAGCTCAGAAAAGATTGTCAAAGAGGAGCTTGTGAAGCAAGGAGCACTAAATTTAATCTTAAATTGTTTGATCAACTATAGCATTGCTGCAGAAGACTCTGTTGGTGGAACAAGACCAGCTAACGAAGATGCCGAGATAGTCGAAACAAGAGTGCTTGCATTACGCTCGTTGGCAAAGATCCTTATATCGGTGAATCCTGAGTTAGCCTTTAAGAAATACGACATAAAAATTTGTATACCGTTTCTTGTTGAACTTTTAGGACCTGATATTTCGAAGTATGCTGATCCTTCAATTATTTCTCCAGCAACATCAAATGAATCCTATTTACACGAAATGTCGTCTATGGATAGATTTGAAGCTCTATTAGCATTGACTAATTTATCTTCCATTGAAAGCAATCAGGAAATAAAGAAGCAAATTATCAGTCGAGCCTTTGATCAGCATTTAAATAATTTTATACTAGATGTGGATAATTTACAAGTTCAGAAAGCTACGTGGGAGTTGTTATCAAACTTAATATTGGATCCAAGTTTACTTGTGAAATTTTTTAATATTGAAGATGCGCAATCATCCAAGGAGAATCTTAAGAGATTGCAAATTGTAATAAAACTCTTAAACTCGAAGGATGAGTCACTACAAACTATAATTGCAGGATTTTTGGCCAATGCTAGTGAATATGAAATGATTTCTAAAATAGTTGTTGGTAATGATGCTATCAGGGTAGAACTTATAAATGTAATATGCGATATATGCATTGAACAGTCACAAGATGATAACTTGATTATTAGATTAGGTTACTTGCTCTTAAATTTGATAACAGCAGCAGAAGGAAGTATACTAGAATCACTTAAATCTGAAGAGTTAAAGAAAACGGTTACAGCAGTTGTGCGTCAAAATAAAAATCGGGAAATTATTGAAGTTTTTATTGAAGTAGCTAAATTAACTGCTAAATAATATTACAATGTATAAATTATTTTGATTAGAAATGAATCATTCTTTGAGCTATAGTATCATGATGAATTTCAGCTGCATTGATTGATTGTTTAACTTTATCATTCTCTAATTGAACTCGGATTGCTTTGTGTAAACTAGCCAAATAATCTGCATAGCTTGGACCACTTGAAGAAGCAAGAGCTCCATGCAAACTATCATCAACTAAAGCTTCCTTGAATTCGATCTCTGCTCCATCAATTCCAGGTCTTACGATTTGTATACCACCAGCTCCTAATGATCCCGTGTGAACTAAATATTCATTGAAATATTTAATTATATTACGGGCTTGCTCCGAAATTTGGGTTGGGAGATCTGGCAATTCATCGAGCAAGGGATTAATTTCTTCGGCAGCTTCAACATGCTCTCCAAATAAATCTTTAAGAAGTAATATATTTGAATTTGGATCAACCCAAACATATACTTTTGTACAATTACATAAAATGTAAACACCAGGTTCCATACTTTTAAGTGAAGGCTCTTTATATTTAGGCAATTTTAAGAATGTATGTGAATCATCATAGAAACCTTCATCATCAGTTAAAGAATGCAATTCAACAAATGCTGGATATAAATGATACATTAAACTTTCAATTGGCATAGACAACATTTGATACATATCCAACAATCTAGCATCCGCAGATATTCCAGTTGAATTTCTAATGGCTTTTGTTTTAATATATGCTAGCAAGTAACTAGGTAAATTTTTTAAAGATGTAGGGAATAACATTTGGTTAGTCAAAGTTCTATTTTTATTATGACCAAACTCTTCTAATGCTCTATATTGAGTAAAGACTTCCACCAACTTTTCATTAACAGATTCGCGAAGTTCAGTAAGTGGTTGCTTACCAACAAAGGATAAAGAATCACGAACAATAGTGGCTGCAATAGCGTTCTCATCCGCGAAATTAAAAATTTCTTCTAATCTCTCGCAAACTGCTACTACCAAGTTTATGACCCTTACTTTCCTGATACCATTAGTATCGGTATATAATAAGGCTGCTTGAAAATGACAATCAAAGCTCTTGGTTAACTTACCATCGTACTCAAATAATACTGTGATAGTCAGATCCAGTGTAAGAACCGGTATAACTGGATCCTGAACTCCACCTGCCACAGAAGCTTCTGATACAGATGAGGAGGTACCATAATATTGGGATACTTGGAGACCATTCGAACAACGTACCTTTAGTTGCCCTTGATAGCCAGCAGTTTTTTTTACAGAATCTACGATTCTTGACGTTAAGGCTCTTGAATCTCTTTCCAAATTAAAATTTGGCCATCTTGATAATGCTCCACCAGAAATTGAAGACAACCAACCAACGTTTGATAAGTCAACAGAAGTAGATGAAACTACATGGACATCCAATCCAACACTTTTTTCTACGAAATCTTTTTGTAAAAGTTTATAATATTCATTATCTGGAAGAAAGACTTTCTTTTCGGCTTCTGGCGCTGCTGTACGGCCAACAGTTTTATTGTCCTTAAATTTCAATGCTCCAGGGCCCCAGGATGGTAAATTAGACAAGATAGAAGTGATTTTGCCTCCACCAGCTTCTTCAAGACACATCATTGCAGTTCTGCACGCTGCAGCAAAGCAAGGCTCGGAATCAGGAATAAAATTCTGGGTGCTTAATTGTTCAATATGATTTAAAGCATCTTCTATGACGTTTCTACTTTCTTGAGGGTCTACGAACAAACCCTCACTAAATGGAACAAATGGATCATCTAAATCTGAAGAAATGACAATTTGTGATGTTTCAAGACTGGAAGATAAGTTATAGAAATGCAATCTTTTATCAAATGCAACTATGGCAACCTTTAACGATGTTTTCTGTTCTTCCGGATTATCAAAATCTTCTTCATATTGTTCGCTATAAAGAACTGCTCTGATTGAATCAGCTATGACCACATTTAAGCCTTGTTTGATACTTTGCTCACTAATATCTATTAGAAATATGTGATGTAAAGGTGATGGATCATTCTCTAAACCTCCAAAATTATATTCTTTTGGCACCAATAAATCGTATACTCCTTTACTTAATTCTGGTTTTAAGTATCTATCAGCCTTAAACCCTTGATTATCCAAATAAGATACATAATCATCTGGAACTAGATTATTAGCAAATTGACAAATATTACAGACAAATCTACCATTATTAGTAAATTGAAATGAAGGATTTACGTAAGTACGACAACGACGACAACGAATTGGACCTTTACTTAACGGATCATCAGTTTTTGTTAAATCAGATCTTCTCATATCAACAACTGGAATTGGATCTTCTGATTTCAATAACGGAGCAAACGGTCTAATGGTAATTGAAACTGGCAATTTAGAGGCTTTTCTTAATTGATCAGATTCAGGAATGTAATACATAGAAGATCTTATAAATTTTGACAGAGCACAACCTTGATCAACAGATTGGAAATGAGTTCCAGAATCTGGAGGTGTAACATTCTGGAATGTTAAAAATGATTTAAATTGCCCATCAGCTTGAGGAGTTGAATATTCTAATTGATTATGATGTCTGAATTCTTGTAGTGAAAGATTTGAGGTATCTACTGTACCATTATTAACTTGTTCATGAATAGGTGGGCGACCAGATAAATTATTTGATATATTAGGATAGCTCTGTTGTAAGGGAACATTCGATGCATATGATGGTGCTAAAGTAGGACTGATTAATGAAGGATTGGAATTTGGATTAAATGAAGAAGATGAATCTTGGATTCCAAAATCAGTATGAAAGGCTCGAGCAGGTCTCTTCTTTTTCTTTTTTGAATCAATAGATAAGTTCTGAAAGTTGGAATTGATATCATTAGATCCTGACTGACTTCCCACATCCCCAATAACGGGAGGAATTGTAGGTAGTGACATTTCCAAAGGTCCCTGTAAGATATATAATTAAATCAACTAAAATTTTAAATAGAATTTTCCATCAAATGTGTTATGATTTGAAATGTCGCATATTTATTGTTTATTTATTATGTCGCCAAATCACAGAGACATTTTCTTTTTTTTGAGAGAGTGACAATCATTGATCAAGGGAACATGAAAACATTCATAAGAAAAGGCCAAGACATTACAATTTCTTTTTTTTTTTTTTTTACTTTTAATTATACACAAAACTCTTTGAATAGTAAAGAGTATATAAAAGGTTTGGATCTCGCTACTAATAGAAAAAGAAGATGCCAATATGACCGAAGGCTTTAATATGGCAAATAATCTGTTGCTATATCTACAGGAGAATGATATACCTATAAACTGTTCCGTCTATTCACTACCGTATGGTTCACTTAGATTCCAAGACTTTTATAATGAAACATGGGCAAATATTTCCAGTGGGTTTCTGCCAGCTTATTATATTACAAACTGTTCAATACCTTTATTAGTTGAGTTGATTACTACTCTGAATTTTACCTATGAAAATTCTACAAGTTTAGAAAATTCTCCTTATAATGAAAGAGATAATGGCGATACATTTGTTGCATTATTATTCACTTTAAGTGGATCATGTGTTTCATCATGGATGTTAACATTATTATTTTATTTATCTCCAAAACATAAGAGAAAACCAATATTAACTCAATTAGCTACCATTTTTTATTCAATAGTAACAACAATCTTATTAAATAAGATTACAATAGGATCATCCGATGAATATTACGGTGATACATTAGATATTATAAAACTACACGATTTAATTTACTTGGATAAAACATTTAGAAGTACAATCATTATTTCACAATTATTAACATACTTAGGATGGTTACAAATAGTACTAAAGATTTCACGACTGAAGTTTCAATGGAGAATCGGAATTATCGGAGTGATACTAATAATAGCATCTACAACTGTTTCAGTAGTTTATCAGGTAAGATTTAGTGGATTAGAATCAGTATTTTATAATTCTTCGTCTGATTATCTAAGATGGAGTATTGTTAAAGTAATCCTTAAATTATGTGTTCTTGTTTGGTTTTCACTGAGTTTATTATACTACACCACTTGCATAAAGAATCCTAGGAATATAAGCTACTCAAAACGTCTATTACCACTAGGCGTCTTTAACTGGTGTATACTCATATTACATACTATTGTGACAATATTAGGATTAAGCTACTTTAGGGAAAGGTGGTTAGTGAAGACATGGCTAGGATTAATACCTTACCTTTTAGAGATTATTCTATTGTCTACAGTTTGGGAGTGGGTATATAATATCAGAATTTTAGAGAAGAGATTTGAATTGATGGGAGTTTTGGGTAGAAGAATTAGTCTTGATGACGTTTTAAGTTTGCATCGAGATACTCATGAAGTTTCAGCTGGCTCTGGAGGTTTAGGTTTTATAAATAATTTATTTCATAGAAATCAGAAAATTGTTATAAAGGACGATACAGATAATTCTATTGAAGTTAAGGAGGTATCGACTACGTCAAACGATTCAACAAATAATTCAAGTGCTCCTGGAGAAGCTGGTATATCGACTGAACATCCTACATTGAATGGAATTCATGCTTCAGTTGCGGAGCCAGCAACGAATAGTAATAATATTAATAATGATGATGATAATAATAACAATATAGAGTTGCAAAGTATTCATCGTTCAAGTGCTGGTAGCTTTGATGATGAGTATGTCGATGGTTATCATATTTGGAATGACGAGGATGACGAAGCTGAAAATGGTAGTAATGACGATAATGAAGGAAATTCTAGTCAGCCGGTTGAGGGATCTTCCAATTTACCACCAGCATTTGAAGTTCATCCTGGGTTTTCTCAGGGAGATTACTGGGTTGATCGTAAAAATTAAATAATGTATATGTTAAAATGGAAATGGGTTATTAACAATGAAATAAAAGTTGTAGATAAATGATAGTACGAATCATGTCAGTTCTCTTTTAGAAATATTGTTTGTGGCTACCATTCTGGCCACTCACGCTACCAACTTTGCCGCAAATACAAATAGACGATTCTACGTAGTACAATCAACTTATTCCGATGCGATGCTTCAATAGTGTCATTAAGTTGATAACCATATATAATATGACTAATAACTTTTTATAAAAATTGGATCAAACTGTCTAGAAGTCTTCTATAGTAGAAGATATTTCCTGTATGTAAAATTTACTCCAGAAATTTCTAGAACATGCAATTTTGCGATATAGCATGACTTAGATCCTATTTTTTTTTACTTAGATCCCGTTATTTTTTATACTACTTCTTTTCTTTTGATTTAAGAATAATAACAAGCTATATACTCAATTATGCTAAGATACAGAATACCAAAGGAGATAGTTGCATTGAAACCAAGGTGGGTACCACTTCGGTACAGATCATCTGTTGTAACCAGTCAATTTGCTGCATTTTCAAGTAACAGTAACTTCAATGAATTGAAAAATAGGATAGATATACCATATTTTCCTCAGACCAGATACTTTCACTCTAGTTACCAAAGAAGTTTACAGATGCAGATGAATCAGGAAGATCAGGATAACAGGCCAGCCTTGGAGAAATATGGTACTGATCTTACCCAAGAAGCAAAGGATGGAAAGCTTGACCCAGTTATTGGAAGGGACGAAGAAATCAGACGTACAATTCAAATTTTATCAAGAAGAACAAAGAACAATCCAGTATTAATTGGCAGTGCTGGTACGGGTAAGACTTCTATAATCGAGGGTTTAGCACAACGAATTTTAAAAGGAGAAGTTCCTGATTCCATGAAAGGCAAGCAGATTATAACATTAGATCTTGCTGGAATTATTTCGGGCTCAAAATATAGAGGAGATTTTGAAGGCAAATTAAAAGCAATTTTGAAAGAAGTTGAAGAAAAGCAAGGTAAGGTGATATTGTTCATTGATGAACTTCATCTTCTTATGGGTTTAGGAAAGGCTGAAGGATCAATAGATGCTTCAAATTTATTAAAGCCCGCTTTGGCAAGAGGAAGGTTATCCCTTTGTGGTGCAACTACGATTGAAGAATACAGAAAATATGTTGAAAAAGATGCGGCTTTAGCAAGAAGATTCTCACCTGTTCAGGTTAACGAACCAACTGTTGAAGATACCATCTCCATTTTACGTGGTTTAAAAGAAAAGTACGAGGTTCATCATGGTGTTCGTATAACTGATGGGGCGTTAGTAACTGCCGCCTTGTATGCCAGTAGGTATATAACGGATCGTTTCCTTCCTGATAAAGCAATTGATCTAGTAGATGAAGCAAGTTCAACTTTAAGATTGCAGCATGAATCTAAACCAGACGCAATTGCTCAATTGGATCGTCAAATAATGACAATTGAAATTGAATTAGAATCACTTAGAAAAGAAGAAGATCAGCTTTCTGTTGATCGTAGAATTAAATTAGAAGATGAGCTAAAAGTGAAAAAAGCTGAATTAAAAGAATTTACTGATCAGTGGATGGCAGAAAAGAAGCTTATTGATGAAGTTAAGGATGCAAAATCAGAATTAGAGCAGTCTAGATTCGACTTAGAACAATTTCAAAGAGAAGGTAACTATGCGAAAGCTTCTGAACTACAATATGCAACAATCCCAAGGTTGGAGAGACAATTGAAAGAATTAACGGAAAGAGAATCCGTGAAAGAGGCAAACCTACTTCATGATTCAGTTACAATAGATGATATTGCAAGCGTCATATCTAAGATGACAGGTATTCCAGTGAATAGTTTGATGAAGGGAGAAAAGGATAAGTTATTGGATATGGAAGTAATTTTGAAGCAACTGGTCGTAGGTCAAGATGAAGCCATTCATGCAATCGCCGATGCTGTTAGATTACAGAGGGCCGGTTTAACTAATGAAAAAAGGCCAATAGCTTCGTTTGTATTTTTGGGACCAAGCGGTGTAGGTAAAACTGAGTTAACCAAATCACTTGCAGAATTCCTTTTTAACGACAAATCTTCAGTGATCAGATTTGATATGTCAGAATTCCAAGAGAAACATTCATTTTCAAGATTAATTGGATCTCCTCCAGGGTATGTTGGGTATGAAGAAAGTGGAGAGTTAACAGAAGCCGTAAGAAGAAAGCCATATTCTATTGTACTTTTTGATGAATTTGAGAAGGCTCATAAAGATCTTTCGAAGTTACTATTACAAGTGTTAGACGAAGGTTCATTGACTGACTCTCATGGTAAGCACATTGATTTCCGTAACACAATTATAGTTATGACTTCCAATATCGGTCAAGAAATATTATTAGCTGATAGAGATGCAGATGATAGTGGACATATAAATGAAGAAGTTAAGAAGCAAATAACGGAATTATTAAGGCATTTTTATCCACCAGAATTCTTGAATCGTTTGGACGACATCCTTATATTTAATAGGCTCTCAAAAGACTCATTAAGAAATATCTTAGAAATTCGTTTGAGAGAAATATCAGATAGATTAATCGATAAAAGAATTAAATTAAAATTATCCGACGAAGTCAAGGAGAAGTTATGCGTTCTTGGATATGATCCAACATATGGTGCCAGGCCATTAAATAGAGTACTTCAAAAGAAATTGTTGAATCCGTTGGCAATGTTGTTGATAAAGGGACAGATCAGAGAAAATGAAAATGTTTCTATCGATCTCAAAAATGACGAAATAATCGTAGAGCCAAATCACGAAGAAAATGAACCTGTAGGTAACACTACACCTTAATGTAAATAGGATTTTATTATGTAAGTATAAAATAATGGACATATTATCTAAATTTTTTTTATGAAGTACTACAAAACTTTACCAACAATACCTTCTGAAATCCGTTGTGTATTGGGATCAACCTTTTTCAAAGACTTCCCTCCTTGAATTTCGCCAAGTAAGGCAGAAATGTCGGGAGCACCGCCAACTTGAGGTGGAGATGGACCATTTGAAGATGGAGCGAAAGCTGTCGTTGGTGGAGGGGGAGGTGGAGGGGGAGGTGGTGGTGGTGGTGGAGCACCATTTGAAGGTGGAGCAAAAGCCGGAGGAGGGGGAGGTGGCGGTGGAGGAGCTCCTGATGGAATAGGTGGAGCCTCAAGTGGCAATGAAGGAGGTGGTGGAGTAGCCAATTCCAGCTGAGGAGGTAAACCGGGTGGCGCAGTGGTTGGAATTGGAGGAATAAAGGGAGCCAATGGAGCAGAATTTTCTTCCTTAGGTTGAGAAGTCGAGAGCTTTTTTTCTTCAGTTGAAGACTCTTTAACAGGGGTAAAAGCTTCATTTTCCGTTTTTTCTGTAGTTGGCGTACCTTCGCGAGATTTAGTAGGTTGGGACATACCCCCAAATAGAAGAGTAGCCAATTGTGCAGCCCCTGCTCTATTAGGAGCATCGTCTTCACTTTCACTATCATCATCTTCACTCCAATCATTTGCAGCTAGTCCTCTTTGAGAAGCTCTTTGCTTTTCAGCTTCCTTTGGATCGATGCTATCTTGACTCTGGTTAGGCTTGAAAAATGGATTAGAGTTGCTGGCAGGCCCGTTAAGTTTTGCAAAAGGATTGCTATCATGTGGCTTTGAAGGAGCTTGAACAACATTGGAGAATTCATCGGTTTTGGTAGTTTCATGGACACCTACATTATTCTTCTTAGCTGCTGTTGGTCCATATGTAGGCACAGTTGTTACCGGTTCATCATCAGATTCATCGGCCTCTTTCCCCTTCTTTTCTATGTCCGCCATTTCTTGTCTTATTTTAGCTAATCGTTCATCCTTTTGCTGCTTTTTCTTGAGCTTCCTTTCCCTTTCACGGGCTTCCATTTCTTGTTTCTGCTTCAACAACGCTTGATATTCAGCATCATCATCTTCATCAGAAGATTCCTCGATCGCCTTATTGTCAGTAGGTTGGGGGATTGCTTCCTTTGGAGCTTCTTTGACTATAGCCGGTGCGTCCTTAACTGGTGCAGGTTTAACTTCCTCAACAGTATTAGATGAAACGGACGGTAAAACTGTCGTGCCCTTTGCTTTGGAAATACCAAGCTTTGCCAACCTTTCATTCATTCTCTTCAGGGCCTGAGCTTTGATATAGGCCAGTCTTTCTTCTGGTGTGGTATAATTAACAGACTTACTCGAGTCAGTAGCAGTAGTTGATGGAGTTTCAACTCTTGCTTGACCGGATACTGGAGCTGGGGCCGAACTTGCATCTGATGAGAGTTGGCCCTTTGCACGACCATTAGACGCCAGGCTATTTAACTCTCTTATGAATCTAGCAACCTCGTACGATACACCATCACCTTTTTCCCACTTATCAGATCCAAAGTCTTCCTTACTTGTAACTTGCAAGTAAATAACCGATTCTTCTTCTAATTCTTTAATACTTCTATCAATATCTTCGATCATTGATGCTTGGTTTACGCTTTCATTTCTAGCATTTTCAGTTTCTTGTTTTAATTGAATGTCTAAATCAGCATTAGATCCAGAATTTACAGGTCTCCCAGTCAAAGCAGCAATACGCTGCTCCAAACGCTGCTTGGAATGGAATTTCTTTCTATCAAGATCAGTGACTTCTCCATTTGGACCAGTACCTACGATAGAAGATTCACCACTTTCAGGATTCCAAGTTGGATTTTCTTTAGTTAATTTTAATTTGAATAATTCAACTTTGGCTGATGCAATATCTTGGTTCACCTTATGAATATTCGAAACTATTGCTGGAACTTTATCACGAGTTAAGCTATTTAATTTTCCTAACAAATTCTTTTGCTCATCAATCAAAGTATCGGCTAGACCATGTTCTACCAATTTGGATTGAGTATCTTTGATTTGACGCTTCAAATTTTCAATATCTTCTAAGTTCTTACTTTCTTCCCTTTTTCTTGATATCGATGCATCTTGGTCTTCAGCATCAACTGCAGCTAACAAAATCTTTTTTTCACGAATTAACTTCTTTAAGTCGTTGACTGACAAATCAGTATTACTTGATGACTTAACGCTACTCTTTGGCTCGTCATCATCGTCAAAATTTGTTCTTGTTCTATGACGTGTCAAAGAACTATACCCAAAATTACTATCATCATTCTTGTATCTTGACCCATCAGGCTTAGTTTGCTTGGGTTGATTTGCGGTAGCTTTTGATGCATTTCCTCCTTTTAAAGAGTTCTTTAAAGTATTCATTGAATCTTGTAAGTACTTGTTGGATGGGGGGATTAACTCGTTGGGTAATCTTAGAGGAATATCAAAACCATTTAAACGTCTATACACAAGATGCATTGCAACTGCAAATTCATCTTTATTTAACTTGCCTCTATCACTGGTATCAGCTAATGTCCAGATACTTTCAAGATCGGGTCTACTTAAACCTGATTTGCTGAAAATACCCAAAGCGACATTTCCATCCACATAACCCCTTCTTAATGTATCCCATGCCTGAAAAATACCATCATAAATCTGCTTTTCTTGCTTAGTGATTTTCCAAGTAACATTAGACTTTAACGAACCGCCCATAGCATTTTGTAAATTATTAGTTGGCAATTCAGTATTAGGTAAGAAGTGTTGTTCCATAGCATTTAAACCAGGAATACCTCCAGTGGGCATTGAAACAAACCCCCATTCACCTGGTTTCCCAGTCGGCTGAGCAACTAAAGGACCAGTGGGTTGTGATTGAAATCCTGTAGATTGCGCCTGAAAGCTAGATTGTGGTTGATAGCCAGTTCCTTGAGGTTGTAAAGGGCCAGTTCTTTGCGCCGTTAAGTTTGCACCTTGAAAACCTGTTAATTGGGTCTGCAACCTTGGCGGTTGTTGAAATTGATTCTGGAATCCAGTCAGCTGTGATTGCAAACCAGGGGTTTGGAAGGTTGACTGATTTTGGAGGGGCCCTGTCTTCTGAGCAGGAATAAGACCTGCTGTTTGCTGAGGTTGTAAAGGAATGAGAGTACCACCCCCTGTTCTCTGTGAAGATAAAGGAATAAGGGTACCTCCGCCAGTTCTTTGTGAAGATAAGGCAGCAGCTCCGAAACTTGTTTGAGGAAGTGATCCTGTTCTTTGAGCAGTTAATCCAAATCCAGTTGCTTGGGGTTGGAACGTATTGCCACCTGCTGCTGTAATCCAATCATCTGGCTTAGGAGGGGCAAAGCTGGCAAATGGAGTATTAGCTAAAATCTTTGAAGGATCTTCAGGAACTGTGAAATTTATTGCATCAACAAAACTTTTGACTTCATTGGACCATTTCACTGGCAAAAATGATGGCAATGATTCGCCCCTTTTAGCCAAACTACATAAATGCAAGCTTAAAGCAAATTCTGGAAAAAGTAATGATCCAGATTTGTCAGTGTCAGATAAAGACCAAATTTCCGCTAATGTTACTGGTGGTAAACCAGATCTTAATAAAATACCACTACAAGCTTCACCACTAATAGACAGTTCCCCTTTTGGAACTGCAGTTCTAAATAAATGTTCAAATTTCTTTTGATCATCTGCTGTAATAAAAGATAATCTAATTGCAGGAATCTTTAACGCACTATTTTCAACTACTGTAGGAGCCGAGACACCAAAACCAGTTGGTTGTGCTTGAATATAACCAGTTTGCTGAGGATTTAACTGTGCGAGGGTTGTTACATTCGAAAATCCAGTAGGTTGCAGTTGGAATGAAGTATATTGGGGTTGTTGTGGGAAAAACCCTGTTGATTGTGTTTGTAATTGTGGTTGGTAATATCCTGTGGGTTGGAATTGTTGTTGTTGTTGCTGTTGGGGTTGCTGTTGTTGTTGATTAAACCCGCCAACATACCCAGTCTGCTGAGGATTGAATCCCATAGGCTGTTGTTGTGATTGATATGGATTGTACATGGATCAATTGCCAACTTAAACTTGAAAAATAGGAGAACTGGTTGTTCTGTTAGATAATTATAGCTTTTTTTCGAACCTCTATTTCCAACGCCCAGGTGTTGTATGAGCGCGGAAATTATAATCTGCAATTTATTTTTAGTTTTACAGTTTAGCATTTATTAGATATCTATACTTTCTACTTTAATACTTCATCCCAAAAGGCAATTTCTAACTTTGTTACTTCATTAAAAATATTTATCAATTCTTCAAGCCTCTCTTCTGATAAAGTCTGCTTTTCAAATAAGCCGTTCAATGCTTTTTGACCCTCTTTATGTGCACTTAAATACCAGTCTGAAGAATAATCATTTAACCAAGATTGATAAATCTTAGCAGTTTCTCCTTCTTCTACTTGTCGAATCAGTTGACCATAACTACCAGCTTCAGCATAACCATGTAAGCAAGGAGCTAACGCTACTTTAATTCCCAAAAAGTCTTCAGTTTTTCCAACTTCTAAAAGATAATCACAATAAGCCAAGCATGCAGCTCCAGGATTAAGTTCAATATCAAGATCTTTATCTCTATCATAATCTATATCGTATTTCCTACACAACTTTTCTTTGTGCCTTTCTATTTCCTTGACAATTTCTCCAATTATAATAGCTTCTGCGTGTGTTTGATTATACGTGGGAGCCACTGAAGCTGCTAATCCATGAATTTGTGCATAATTAATCAAATAATAGTAGTCTTGTTTTAAGAAATAAAGAAATCTGTCAAATGGAAGATTGTTCTCAGCGACCTTCTTAACAAAGTCATGCTTAATATAAGCTTCCCAATTATCACGAACTTTTGGGTGTTGCTTAAAAAAATCAAGTACATTCATATGCTTGAGTGGGAAACTTTCAGTAACTATAATTGAACTGACATGATCTTGTGGTTTAGTCATATGATTCAACGGACCACTGCCAAAACCAAGTTTTCTACCCCTACTATTCATTCCTCTATGAACGTAGTCTATTGATAAAGGGATAACTTCTTTAAGAGCTTTTCCATTAGCTAGATTAGCAGAGATTGAAGATGCTAAAGTACAACCAGTACCATGAGTATCACTTGAATTGATATATCCTGACTCAAACAAAGTAACCTCGTCCGCTTTCGATTCAAATAGCACATCTATAATGACTACATCTTCCACTTCCTTGATATCTCTTATTGGTTTATTAGTTTTTGCATTCCATGGTAAATGTCCACCTTTAACTAATATATTTTCACATCCTAATAGAACTTGTAGTTGTTTGACAAATTCAACTAAATCATCTAATGATTCAATACTGGGTGGTTCTGAACTCCTTAAGACCTTCATCAAAGTTGTTGCTTCTAAGAAATTTGGAGTAAGTAAATAAGATTCACTGAATAAATGAGTAGCACAATGTTCAATATCATCAATATCAAACAAAGAAGAACCAGATGTACTCACCATAACAGGGTCAACAACTAATTTAACTTGATACTTTTTTAATTTTGGTAAATAAGAAGTTAATGCGTTAACTGCTTCTCTTGTTAACATTCCAGTTTTCACAACTTTTAATGGTTGATCATTTTCATCATAACCATATAAAAAATCTTGAAAGTTTAATTCTAAGATATTTTCTAATAATGGTTGAGGAGTTTTCACAAATGTTTTAACCAATTGAGTATTTTGGGCAGTTAAGGCAGTTATACAAGTCAATCCAAAAACATTGTGAGATGTAAAAGTCTTTAAATCTGCTTCAATTCCAGCTCCACCTGAATTATCGGATCCTGCAACAGTTAGGACCGCATTAAGATTATTCTTTGTTCGAAAATTTGCAGAATTTAGTTTGATCCTAGTAACTGGCAGCATTTTTCATGATTGTTTCATTTCCAACGAATAAATTTATTGGATGTTTTCGTCCTACTTTATATATTTTAAAATTATAAGAGTATCTATTTAATTAGGGATTGCTAAGCGCATTTTCTATTGTATGCGCTCAGATGGAGATAAATTGCGATTTTATATATTTACTTTTTTTGCTTTTCACTATAAAAGTCTATTAAACCAAGTTCATTATTACGAGTTTCTTCTCGATAACTAACTCTAATGTCAGGAACATTAGTTTTCTCAATGTTATTTCCCGCAAGTCCACCAAGCATGTATTTCTTGCCTAACCAATGCTTTTTAATGGCAGCTTCCCAACCTGATTGCCTAACTGAATTAAAAGCCAATTCACACATATCAACACTATTTAATTTGTAAATTTGTGCAGCAACTGAATATTCTTCAATTAATGGTTCTTTTGTATAAGAAAATTGCAATGGATCATCTGTTGATAATGACACATTCAAGCCCTTTTTGAAAAAATTATAAAATGGATTCTTGTCATAAGTTAAAAATAACGCATTATTAGACAATGGTGACATTGCTAAACCAATTTGATCTAAATAATATAAGTATTGAATAAATGGAATCTTTCTTAAAAGGATACCATGCGAAATTGATTGAGATGTCAAAAAAGCACTTATTAAATGTTCGGGATCACCAGCTTCGCCACAATGAGGACGTAATACAAAGGTATTCATATTTAGCAGCTGTCTTAACTTATTTAATGGTGTCATATTCGCATAAAGATAATAAATATAATATGAATATGGTGGGTTAATAGGTGAATCCCACTCAGAAGCAACTGGGAATTTTCTTTGTTGTAATAACTTTTCACTCTTTGACTCATCGTCGACAGAATCGAAACCAATAACTCTTTGTAAGAAGACGTGCAATTTAGGATGGGATTTAGGATTTAAAGAAACTTCATATAAAGGTTCAAATAAATTCTTTAAAATAGCATGAAAAGTGGTGACATTGCCATTCTTTTTATAAACATCATAAAGTCTTGGAACTTGTATTAACCAACGACAATTATGACTAAACAATTTATTATCAATTATCCAAGAAGCAAGATTATCCCATTCATCTATGCTTCTTCCGTAAATGGAAATCCTTAATTCTGTCATTTGATACTTTGAATTTTCAAGGTCTTCAAAAACTTGCTTGGTTAATTCTGCAAGATATCTACCGTTAATAAAATTATCTGTCTTTAAGAAAATTTCTCTCAATCTTGATTCACCAATTGGATTATATTTTAAATTGAATTTATCAAATCTATGGAAACTGTCAGTATGAGCATGCATATCTAAAGTATCAATAGAAAGATCATAAGCAGTCAACTTTAAAGAATCAAATACTTCAGATAATGTTAATATCTTACCATCTCTAAATATAACTTGCTCATCAGGAGAGGTTTTTAATTTGTATTTAATAAATCTTAATAAATGTTTTTGATTCATACAAGCTGAATGATGAATATGTGTATCCACTTTACGAACATTGTAAAAGTCTCTATGAGGATTACGCTTTGATTTCTTGGTCTCTTCAAATTCATTAAGAAGAGTATACATATTCCATTTAGCTTCCAAAAATTGTAATCTTCTGAATGCAAAGGATTTAGCAGGACCATCAGAAGACATTTTAGTTATCTTATTCAAATCAGAATAATAATCATGCAAAGTTGGAATCTGGACTACTGATTTGTCAGTTCCTTTATCAAACACTTCATATACTGATTCTAAATTCAACTTGTAGTAAAACTTGTTTTGAGCTTCTGGAATCTCACATTTATTAAAATCAAACTCTTCTTCTGCCTCATATTCATTATCTGGCAATTGATTAAATCTATTCTTCGATTTGTATGTTGGTTTCGGAGGGGGCGGGTATATAACCCAGTCTTCTTGATTCTTGGGATTTTTTGATTCATCATCTTGTAATGAAAGGCTCAAATATTTATGTCTAATATCGAGGCACGTTTTGATATTCTTAAAATATTCAACTAATTCTTCAGAGGCATACTCTTCAGAGATTCCAGCAGATAAAGCAATATCCAATCCTTTCTCGGCTTCTTTTTGAGTTGGTAATGGATTATAAGTAAATTTGCTTGATTGGGGTGGTAAATCAATAATTGATTGTCTTCTCTTTAGTGAAATTGGACTTCCAACCAGAAATCCTTCAATTGCATTATTATTATTATGGATGGCCTCGAATGTTCTTAACTTTAAATCCTGATCTTTCATAAACCTATCCTCAGTAGTAGAATAATGAGTTGAATTAATTGACTTGGACATTAAATCATCATCACTATCTTCATTGTTATAATGATGCTGGTGCTCCAATTCATCATCCGCATCATCATGAGAATAAAGGTCATGGTTCTCATCAATTGGGGCACGAGCATTACTCATATCGAAGTCGTAAGGAGGCATGGTTATTTAGGGGATGTATAAGCAATAAGAGATTAGTTAAAAATTATTAATTTTGAAGAAGTGTAACATCACGATCAACGCGACACAAGCTCCTAATTACAAATTACAAAATCATTTTTTTAAAAAAATAATTTTAAAACTAAAAGTACAATATACAATCGAAAAAAGCAAACTAATTTTAAAAATGAATTACTAAAGTTGTGTAACTTCTAATATATGAAACGGAAAGAAGGAAAAGATGGTATCTAATGGGTCAATTTATTTATATGAACATAATGGCAGAAAAACCAGCTGCTACCATAATAAGTTGTAATAATCTTGATTCAGATGTCTTAAAACTGGTAGAATCATTGGTTGAACCTGAACTAGTAGCAGCATGACTGGAGCTAGACGATGAAGTGGTTGTTGTTTCAGAACTAACTGAAGTCTTTGTGGGAACCGATGAAATATCCCCTAATATTTTTGAAAAATCAGCTGCAAGGGAAGATGCAAATGGTTCAGCAGATGCTACTAATTGTGAAACACGTCCTTCAATCGATGAAGCGATTGGTGCTGCTGTAGCTAATATTTGAGAAAAGTCAGCTTCAAGCGAACTTGCGAAATTGGAGTCATCTTGTGATGAAAATGAAACAAAAACTTGTTTATCTTGAACAGGTAATAAATCAACTTCTTTAATCGTACCTTTATTAAATAATCCTTTAATATTGTTCACAATGGCTGCCTTTAATTTATCATCACTTAAAGCTTTTTCAACAATATGCGTTAATAAACCAGAAGACAATAAAGATTTTAAGGTTGAGTATAATGGAGCAATCTGGGAAATAATATCACCATGGAGTACGTCATTGAAAAAGCCTTCAAGTAAAATAACGGCAGCATCTTGGAAATTTTCATTTGTAAGTAAAACATGAATAGTTTCATTAAGTAAACCTGATCTATCGACTGAAGCAAAAATAGTCTCAAGTAAGGCTTCAATATTATCTCTTCTAGCAATAACAATATCTTCATCTTCATCATATTCTCTTTTTGAAGATCCATAGATTGAAGCTAAATAAGAATAGGCAGCATTTTCAGTACTAGTAGAAGGGGAAACAACTCCACCAAGGTTTCCTGATACAGCTGCGGTAGTTGGCTGAGCATTAGAATAAGTTCCAGCATCAGAAATATCTGAGAATAATCCATCAAAGTTAAAAGAAGAGGAAGTAGCTAATGGCTTGACTGAGCTAGTGGTTTTTGAAGTGGCTTTAGCAGTAGTAGTAGCTGATGCATCCTTACCACCTCCAAAAATGTCTCCGATAATTTCGGTAGCATCTCCAATAATAGAACCAAGTGAGATAGATCCAGAAGCAATAAATTTCTTAACAATACTTAAAACGGCTGGTAGAGTGACAGGATCTTCCAAAGCATCAGCAACAACATCATAGGCTAAGTTAGATTCGTCTAAGGCAATCCATAAACTTGTAAGATTAAGCTTTTCACCAAATTCAAGAGCATCGACAATAACGTCTCCTGCAATTTTTCTTGTAAAATTATTTGAAAGGATAAAAAGGGCAGCATCAGGTATTAATCCAGAATCTTTTAATCCTATTAAAAGATCATCTAGATATTTAACATGGTCATCTTCAGTTAATACATTATTCACCCATCCTGCAATTCCTTCGAAATTAATGTCAGAGATTAAAGATTCTCCGATATCCAAAATAGCTGATAGTAAGCTTCTCTGAACTATATCTATTTCAAATTCTTGGGATGCTGGTTTAGCAACAACGGCTGCTGCTGAAGTTAATGATACAACTGTTAAACAAGTTGTGAATATTTTAGTGAATCTCATAATTGAATGTCTACTAAATGTAAAAAAGCGAATGAAAGTAAAAGTTGATTAACTTTCCTTTTCTCGAGAAAAGTCTAATAAGGGGAAAGATTCATATTTATAAACGCTTTCTAACCTTTACATTATTGGTTTTATTATTCAAGTGGAGTTATAGTGCAAATTTGCAAATTTCCCAAAGAGGTTAACTTATTGCCCTCATTGATTTTTTATATGCAGTACATGCTCAATTAGGAAAATTTTTTGGCAACATTCATGTGAACAGATACTAACCACAGTTGAGATCTTTATTGAATTGCATAATAGAATCGTTTTAATTTCTTGCTATTTGTTTACATTGCCATATTTAGAGAGACTTTATATACATTAAGGGAGCAAAATTAATGGTAGTTTGAATCTTAACTCAGAACCTGCTGTATCTACTCTATAACTCTCTACTGCCTGAAATACATCATCTATTGAGGTATTGATTTCATGGGGACTTCCAGTCCCGTTTCTGTTTCCATTAGTATGATTCAACAAAGATTCTTGATTGTTCTCAATTTCCCCATTTATCGACTCTTGTTCAGCTTGTTCTGGATGCGCCTCATTTTCTTCTCCGTCTTCATCTTCTCCTTTATTGGAAAATTCAGCTAAATTGAACTTTAGTACAATATAATATTTTAAATCCATTAAATTTGAACTTTGAAACTGTTGTGATAAATTTCTGGGGACATTTATTGAACCATTTATTGGAGTATGCTTTTGTTCAGATTTTGGAATTATTGTATTAAATAAAGATGAAGCAAATGTATTAAATTTGAAGCTACCGGTTACTTTATAAGAATTATTATAATCTTTTGATTTTTCATCATCCTGCTTTGTATGGAATATTTCATGTGCTTCTAAATAAACAAAAAAACCAACTACTTTAGTAGTCCTACTATGATCATCCGGATTTATATCCAATACAAAATTAATATCATCACCAATATGATAATATGGTCTAGAAAGACTTATTAGGCATAATTGATTATTATTAACTCGTAATTGATATTGCGTTTTTAAATGAGCAGGTAATTGTGGAATAGCACCTAGAATGTTTTCATCTTCATATAATGAAGGTATTGATTTTTTTCTTTCATTTGTTGAAATCTTTGGCATATTATATAAATCAGATTCAATTAACTTTGATAAATCTTCTAAAAATACTTCTCTTGTTTCAATTGATTTATGATTCCCATTTTTTAAATCTTCTATATCATCAAGCTCAATTATATTAATTTTCCAATTTTTATCAATAGTGATTTCCTGAAAAAAATTTCGTTGTAACCATCTATCATTATTTCCAACTCTTTCACCTTTAACTTCCAATGGAAAATAAATTGATTTTGGAATCAACTGCTGTTCCAGTAAGCTCACAATTAAGGAATATTTTATACTCAACCAACCTTGATCACAAGTAGGACCTGTCAGTTTTGTATTGTAAGATGGAGGTAAACATGTTGCTTGCGGGAATTTAATTCTAAACGTTTTTGTTGAGGATGGTGGAATTGATAAATCTGTAAATAATAAAGCTTGAGAAGTTGAATAAAATGGTATAATCGAATCTGTTAATTCTTTTGTTGGAATTTTGATTTCTTCTTCGACTTTATCAAAGCTTGGAGGAAAGTGAGTATTAAAATTAAATAATAAATCGTGAACAAGATATTTATTATGTTCATCAATAAAATGATGATCATTATTAACAACTAAATCATTTACACCGCCTAATTTCCCTCCAATTGTTAACCTTTTTGTCAAATTTTCTCGAATAAATGGCACATTATTTAATTTGGTCTCTCTATCGTCATCATTATCAAAGGCTTCTTCAATATCTTCTTGATAAACATTCACATATTCTCTATTATTCCACCAACTTGAAATTTTTGAGCCCCCTCCAAGATCGATTCCTCCTCCAGTAGTTCCACCAACTTGCAATTTATAGTTTAATACAACATATCCCATTAATTGAATATTTCCCAAGAATAATTTAACTTCATCTCCGGGTCCGTCATTTAATAAATTAGTATGAGAAGTAGTTGATTCAAGACTTTGCCTAAAAAATCCACCAAACCAAGATGAATTACCGTTGGTACTACTGGTAGTATCTAACGGTTGTAAACTGCCATTTTCATCTTCTTCAGGAGTTGGGTTGATCAATAAGCTACTATTCAGAATATTATGGAAACTTATTAAACATTCAATTATATTTTGGGTTGAGTCGTGATTGTGCTTTTGATTAATATAAGTTAATGATACTAGTAACTTATCATTGAGTTGCTTAATATAAGTTGGTACAGCATGATCAGTGAATTCATCTAGATTATGATATAGATTCTTTCTGGATGTCATTGTATTGTTTGCTTTAAGTAATATGATAGTGAACGTAATTTTATTATTTACGTTTTTTCTATTTTGCTGTTATGAACGATAAACAAATTGAATCTGCGAAAAAAAAAAATTAGTATCATATATTTGAATAGAACCCTGAGATAAAAAAAGAAAGATTAATAATAATGTACAAATATAATATATAAAACGGTCAATGTTGCTCAATGACTTGTTCATGAGGTTGTGGAGGAGGTGCTTGATCATTTGGTAGTGATTGATTTTCTTGACCATCACCCAGAATTTGATGAAAATCTAAAATTTCACTATACATCATAACTCTCCAAGTATCAACTGGTAAATCTGCATCATTAAAACTCCAATCAAATTTGGTTTCACAAATTGGTTCGTCAGTAGGATCATGGTATGGTTCCATATATGGATGAGTTAAAGCTTCTTCAGCACTTGTTCTCTTTTTTGGATCAAATACAAGCATTTTACCCAATAAATCGATAGCCACTGGTTCAATATGATTACAATGCGCAAATCTTTCTGAAAATGGAATTGGATCTCTATGAGGTAAAGATTGAACAAATCTTAAAGTGTTCTCTGAGCATATAGTATCAATTACATCAGGTGGAGGAGAACCTAATAATTCAGTTATAATTGAAAATTGATGAACATGATCTTTTCCAGGGAATAAAGGCTTACCTTCAATCATTTCTGCCAAAATACAACCCACTGACCATAAATCAACTTCTGTATCATACTTTTGCCAAGTTAACATAATTTCAGGAGCTCTATAATATCTAGTTGAAACATAACCTGTCATCTGAGGATCTTGAATTCTTGCTAAACCAAAATCACAAATCTTTAAATCACAATTTTCATTAATCAAAATATTTGAAGGTTTTAAATCACGATGAATTACACCAGCAGAATGAATATATTTTAAACCTCTCAACATTTGATAACTAAAATATTGAATAAATTGTTTTTCTAATGGTCTTGAAGTTAATAATCTATGTAAATCAGTACCTTGTAATTCATTAACAAAATAAATATCTTCTAAAGGTGATAAAAATATATCATCCAAAGAAATTAAATTTTCATGTCTTAAATGCTTTAATAGTTTCAATTCTCTATATGTTCTTTTAGCTAAGACTGGAGTCAGAAATGGCTTCATTATTTTTTTAACGGCAACGTTTTGACCAGTTAACTTATCAACTGCTGAACAAACTAAACCAAATGCTCCCATACCAACTGGATTTAAATCAGTATATCTTTTTGTTATTTCAAAAACAGTTCCAAAGATCTGTGTCCTTGTAAATTCTCCATCTGATGACATGATGATATGTTGTTTTTATTATTTATTATGAATGAAATCTATTAAAATGTTGAGTTGTGTACAAACAAAAAAAAGAAGGGGGATTGGTAAGACAATAATTATACTTATAAATTATTCTTTTAATTTTTCAAATAAATTCTAAAAAATCGATAGCAAGTAATATGAAGTAAAGAAGTGATTCTATCTGGCCTTCGAAAGTCAAACGATGGATATACTAATTAATAAAAATTATTAATTGTATTATGTGATGTAATATTTAAAGCGTGTTGAGTTTTTTTTACTATTTCTAAATGTCGCTAGGATTAAATTTGTCGCATAATACACTCCATAAATCATGTCGCTATTTGAAAAAAGATAATCATCAAACGTTTATAGAAGTTACAACAGTATATAAACTACATCATTTAAATTCTCTATTTTGTAGTATTCAAGCATGGATAAATCCTTTGAACTGCTACTATCATATAATTGACAGTAGAAACTATGATTATGATAATAATCATCATGTTTCAATATTTTATCAATTTTAGGTCCAAAATGAGACAAAAGCATAGTTATTTCCCGTTGAAAATTAGAGCAAAATTACTTTGAAAATTATTCTTATTTCAAGTAAGTACTTTATATGCGTGTCAGAGCATATTTCAAATGATTCATATACTTACATATTTATATTCACAGACAATATGTAATATACAAAATATACTAGTAAATCCGCAAACGGTTAGACGCGGCGTGGGGTATGAATCGTTTTTGTCTTTTTGTATGCAGTAAAAATTGTTCTATAAGGAAGCAGCCACAAAATGCCTTTCAACAACTTTTTTAAATAACCTATTTCATTAAACGATCATTAATCATATCTAGCTAATCATCATAATCATGCCAACTGTGGAACCTACAGGTGCATCCACTATATCATCCTCTATTAGTTTGATTAAAACTATTATTGGTGCTGGACTTCTTTCAATGCCATTGGCATTTTCAACTGATGGTATTGTAATAGGCGTGTTAATAATCTTATTAGCAGCTGTCACTTCTGGTTATGGACTTTTCCTTCAAGCATATACGTCAAAATATGTTCCATCGGGCCATGCTACATTCTTTAATCTTTGTTCGGTGTCTTATCCAGCATTATCAGTTGTATTTGATATTGCTATTGCTATTCAATGTTTTGGATGCGCATTATCATATCTTGTATTAATTGGTGATATTTCTCCAACTATTGTAACTTATGTTCCGTATATAGATCCATCCCATTATAGAACATTTTGGATTTTAGTATCAACTATAATTTGTGTACCACTTTCATTTTTAAAAAATTTGGATTCATTAAAATATACTTCAATTTTAGGATTAGTTGCCATTTTATATATGGCATTATTGGTAATTGGTCATTATTTAACTGGTGATATTCCAAATTCTTATAAAGGAGATATAGCGTTATTTCCTCCAACGATATCGGGAATTTTCAGTACTTTTTCAATTATTGTATTTGCATTTACAGGTCATCAAAATATGTTTTCAGTTATCAATGAAGCGAAAGATAAATCATTATCAAGTCTTACAAAATTAATTAATTATGCCATTTTATTATCTTCATTATTCTTTATAGTTGTTGGTTTAACTGGATATTTAACATTTGGTGATAATGTTAATGGTAATGTAATATTATCTTATCCTAGTGCCTGGTATAATACTTTAGGAAGGTTTTCAATTGTTTTTATGGTTATTTTTTCATTCCCATTAATGATTCATCCTGCAAGAATTTCAGTTAATAATATCTATTATTGGATTTCAGTTAATGTATTTAATAGTAATCATATTGTAGATGTTGATCAAATCAATGAATCATCTAATCTTTTACCTGATTCTCAAGAATCTCAAACTGGAACAATAAAAAAATCTCCAATTGTTCCATTCGCTCACAAGACGTTTGTAATCCTTACTACAATTTTATTAATTTTAGGTTATACCTTAGCCATATCAATTACAAGTTTTGCTTTTGTATTAGCAATTGTTGGAGCAACTGGTTCAACTGCTATTTCATTTATTTTACCAGGATTATTTGGATATAAATTAATTGGATCAGAATCTGATGATCCAACAATTTTAGAAAAAATCTTCAAACAACTTTCATTAGGATTAACAATTTGGGGTATTGTAGTTATGGTATTATGTTTATATGTTAGTATTTTCTTATCACAAGTTTAAATAGACTTTTAAAATTGCAAATAATAAAATAAATGTATCATATATTGCGGCATGGGTTCAATTTCCAAAAAAGAATAAAAAAAAAGAATGATTGATTTTAATCAGATCATGAATTATAATACAACAAGTCATGTCTTGTGAACAAGAACATTCTCATTCTCATAGCCATTCACATGGTAATGATGATGATGGGCACCATAATCATTCACATACCCATATAGCACCAGTCCCTACTAGTACTGCTCAATCATTACTATCACAAATTGATTTACAACATTTAACAGCTCTTAATTTATCCAATCCACCAGCTGAATTGTCAAAAATATTTAGATCCATCGATGAAAAATATCAATTGAAGCCAATTATTAAATCAGATAGTGATCATGAATTGATTATTAATATTCCATTTATTGATGCATCTATAAAATTATTCTCGATTATTTTAAGAACAAATGGTGATAAACATTGTCCAAAGACAATCAAATTATTTAAGAATGATAAATCAATTGATTTCGATAATGCTAGTTCTAGAAAGGCTTCATTTGTAATTGATCATCCAAAAGTGGGAGTAATGTATAATGATGGTGATGATGAAATACCTGAAAGCCTTGATGAAGAAGTTTCATTTGTTGAGCATTATTTACCAAGACATATATTTAGCGGGCTTTATCATTTGACAATTTATATTGAAAGTAAGCATGAAGATGAAGATGAAGATGACGACGAGGAAGATGTTCATTTGCATTATATTGAATTAAGAGGGGACTTTAAGACATTAAACAAGAATCCAGTCGTCACATTATATGAACTGGCAGCAAATCCTGCTGATCATAAATTTAAATCAGCCATTGAAGAATCAAATAATTTTACATTGGGAAGCTAAGTGTAAGTTTTGGGTAAAGGAAAGTAAGGTTTAAGTAAATAAGGATGCAAAAAAAAAATATAAGCGAATAATAATAAAAAAAATAGTACAAGAAAGAAGGAAATCAGGAATTAGAAAATAAAGCATTTGAAATATTATGAGTTAGTTGCAAATATGTAAATGTAAATAGGTATAATTAGATTATAAATTAATAATATTTCATAAAAAATAATTACGCCTGCATGAATTTGGTATGGTGCTTTTTCTTTACTCTCAAGTATTTTTAGTTCATAACAACAGAAGAAGCTGACATTGATGGCTAATATTTACGAGTATAACAATGAAGATCAAAAAACAATATACATCAATAGTTATTGATAATTATGTTATTTGAATTATTCAAAAAAATACATCATGTGACAGAATTTTTTTTATGTAGGGTCAACAGAAGTCCGTAGAACCGATTTTTAGCAATTATCTCAAATAATAATATTTTTTTCTTTTCAACTGGTGATGTTTCTGTAAAAAATTGAGATCGTGTCCTGGCATAATCATCGACGAGCTCCACCACCACAGTTATTATTTTTTTTTTCAATATATATATAAACGCATATACCTTTTTCTTCTTTTTCTTTTCCAATTGAGTTAATTTTTACTTTAATCATTAATCAAAGAAAGTTATAATACAATGCCAAAATTAGTTTTAGTTAGACACGGTCAATCCGATTGGAATGAAAAGAATTTATTCACTGGTTGGGTAGATGTTAGATTATCAGCCATTGGTGAAAAGGAAGCACACAGAGCCGGTGAATTAATTAAAGAAGCTGGTATTCAAGCAGATATCTTATATACCTCTAAATTATCAAGAGCTATACAAACTGCTAACATTGCCTTAAGTGCTGCTGATCAATTATATATCCCAGTTAAAAGATCTTGGAGATTAAATGAAAGACATTATGGTGCTTTACAAGGTAAAGATAAAGCTCAAACTTTAGAAACTTACGGTAAAGAACAATTCCAAACTTGGAGAAGATCTTTCGATGTTCCACCTCCAGTTATTGAGGATTCTTCTGAATTTTCTCAATTTGGTGATATTAGATATAAGGATATTGATCCATCAGTTTTACCAAAAACTGAATCTTTAGCTTTAGTTATTGACAGATTATTACCTTACTGGCAAGATGAAATCGCTGGTGATTTATTAGATGGTAAAACTGTTTTAATTGCTGCTCATGGTAATTCTTTAAGAGCTTTAGTTAAACATTTAGACAAAATTTCTGATGAAGATATTGCTGGTTTAAACATTCCAACTGGTATTCCATTAGTTTATGAATTGGATGAAAAATTACAACCAATCAAACCAGCTTATTACTTAGATCCAGAAGCTGCCGCCGCTGGTGCCGCCGCTGTTGCTGCTCAAGGTTCAAAGAAATAGATTTAATCAAACGTTTATATAGGTTATAATGTTTAGAACTTTTCTATTTTTTTTTTCATAGAGAATTTGAACTATTTTAAAATTAATTCAATAATGTAATTGAGATTGTAGAATGAGTGACAGATTTAATAAAGTACTTGATTGATTGTTAAGACAGTAGGTTCTCTATAGAGTGACCCAAAGTGCAATATTTCTTTTCAGTCTCAACAAACGAAAAAAAAAAATTAATACATTTTTTAAAAGAATGTCAACAAAACAAAGTTCTTTGTGAATTAAGACTAATCTGTGCCTGACATTAAAGACTTGTGAATTCATCATTTTGAAATCATAGATTGAATGAAAAGAAGCTAAATCGATTGAATCAAACCTTACTGTTAATTTCAAATATCTTTACATATATACACAATCATAAGTAATCATCATGTCTGGATTTGGTCAATCAAATAATAATACTCCAGCTTTTCTGTTTGGTCAATCTAGTAATACCGATCCATCAAAGCCGTCTGCCTTTGGTGGATTCTCAGCTCTGAACAGTGCAAATACTAGTGGTAGAACTACTCCTGCTTTTTCATTTGGTGCGTCTGCAACTACAAACACAGATAATAATAATAATAATAATAATAATAATAATCAAACTACAAACACAACAGGAATCTTTGGAAGTACCCAAGCCAATACAAATTCAAATAATCTATTTGGTAATAACAAACCTGCTAATACAGCCTCCCCCTTTGGAGCTTCGTCAACCGCATCTAACGCTGGTGGCTTCTCGTTTGGAAATAGCAATAAAACTGATGATAAAACTGCTGCACCAACAAGTGGTGGAGGATTATTTGGTAATAAACCAGCTTTGAATGCAACTGGATCAAGTGGATTATTTAGTCAATCGGCCCTGCCAGCTCCATCTGGTGGATTATTTGGTAGTACAACTGCAAATAAAGAAGATACACCTGGTCCTGCTGGAAATTCATTATTTGGTAGTGCTAATAATAGTGGATCATTTGGATTTAAACAACCAGAAGAGAAGAAAGACGATAAACCAGCAAGTCCATTTGGTGCTCCAACAACCCTGAGTGCTGGTACATTTTCATTTGGTGCTAAGCCTGCTACTACAAGTTCTACCACCACAGCCCCAGTTGCTGAAAAACCTTTCAGCTTTGGTGGATCTAGTACGACGACAGCTCAGCAACCAGCAGGTGGGTTGTTTGGATCTTCTACAGCCTTTTCTTCTTCTTCTTCTTCATTAGCTAAGAAAGATGAAGGAGGAGCTTTCTCATTTGGAGCTAGTAAACCAGCCGAAACAGGAGATAAACCAACACTTTCATTCAGTGGTGGTAATATTAGTTCTTCTTCAACTGGATTATTTACTAAAAAAGATGCAAATGCAACGACAACTCCTTCATCGTTCTCATTTGGTGCTAAACCAGACGAAGGATTATCATTTGGAAGTACTAAGCCTGCTTCAGCCGTTGGTGGGTTTTCGTTAAATAAGAGTGATTCGACTTCAACTCCATCTGGTGGATTATTTGGTGCCAAAAAAGACGATAAACCAGCATCATCTGGATTTTCATTCGGCGCAAAGAAAGATGATCCTGCTACTGACAAACCAGTTGAGAAACCAAGTTTAGGATTTTCATTAGGTGGTACAAACAAAGAAGCTGAAAAGAGTACTGGTTTCTCATTTGGTAATACTACTGATAAACCAGCCGAGAAGCCAAGTTTAGGATTTTCATTAGGTGGTGCAAACAAAGAAGCTGAAAAGAGTACTGGGTTCTCATTTGGAGCCAAGAAAGATGAGTCTGGTTCTGATAAGCCCGCTTTAGGAGGACTTTTTGGAGCCAAGAAAGATGACACTACGGCTGATAAACCAGCCTTAGGAGGACTTTTTGGTGCTAAGAAAGATGACACTACGGCTGATAAACCAGCCTTAGGAGGACTTTTTGGTGCTAAGAAAGATGACACTACGGCTGATAAACCAGCCTTAGGAGGACTTTTTGGTGCTAAGAAAGATGACACTACGGCTGATAAACCAGCTTTAGGAGGACTTTTTGGTGGTAAAAAAATTAATGATAAACCAGCTTTAGGAGGACCTTCATTTGGTACCAAAAAGGATGAAAGTAAGAAGGATGATAAACCAGCAACTATAGGATCCTTTGGAGATAAGAAAGTCGAAGATAAGGTGCCAGCTTCAGATAGTACCACCACCACAACCACCAGCACAACTACGACTACGACAGTTGAACAACCAAACTTACATCCAACTAAGATAGAACCAATAGCAGTATCTATAGATAACAAAACATTAGATGATTTAATAATTAAATGGTCTAAGCAATTAACTAGTACATCTAAAATATTCACCAGTTATACACAGAAAGTTAAAGAATGGGATCAACAATTAGTTTTAAGTGGAGATGAAATATTACAATTAAACCAAGATACTTTAGAAGCTGAAGCTTTACAAAGTAAGATTGATCAACATTTATTATTTGTTGATAATCAACAAGATGAATTAGAAAAGATTTTAGATAATTATGAACAACAAGCTGATATTTTATTAAATAATATTGAATTAAACACTCCAAGTGCAGGACTTATAACTCAAACTGGAGAATCTGCGGGTACAACTAATGATAACTCTAATACATCTAATACTATACATGCAGGTGCTTCTTCATTAAGTGTAACTGATAAATTAAGAGAAAAAGCATATCATGCAGCAGAATTATTAGATGAAAGATTAGATAATTTAAGTGAAAATTTAAGTGCATTAATTAATGAAGTTAATTCAGTAAGTGATGTATTTACTAAGAATTCTATTACTGATTTTGCACAAGGAGGAAACAGTAATAATGAACATAATAACGATAATAAGACTAGTAATAAAATTGTTTCAAAGGATGATAATAATCATACTAACAATAATGGTAATAATAATATTGAAACCAATCCAATTGAAGAAATTGTTCAATTATTAAATTTACATTTAGAAAATTTGAAATATATTGAAAAAGGTGAAGAAGAATTAAAAGAAAAACTTGCTAAAGTAAATCGTACAAAGAAGTTAACTTATTAAAGTGTATAAATTATAATATATAGAAATAAAAACTATAAAATGAATTATTTATTTATGTTATTTGCCATGGGATAAACCTTTTTAAAAATTTTCACATGTTTATATTTAAAGAAGATCGCGTACTTTTAACCCCACCATGTCTTGTTGTTGCAAGATATTTTTTTTAAAAAAAATATGTTAATCAGATAATTTCCTAAATTTTTTATATATATATATATCTATTTTTGAATTATTATATAATATCATCATATATCAAACAATTGGTATTTAACATCATCAACAATCAATCATGGCAGGACCAAATTATTTTGCACTTGTTAAGTTATTATTCAATGAAGATGTTTCAAAAAAATTTGTATTAGAAATGGCGTATAAACAACTTAGTAAAGTTGGATTAGCCAAAATTTTAGCTGTATTATTAAGTGTAGCAACTGTTGGAGTATCATCATTCATTAGAATTCCCCAAATTAAGAAGATCATTAATCCAGCTTTATTACAAGAAAGAATAAAAATATCAAAGGGATTATCATTAGAATCTTATAGTCTTGAAAGTTTTAATAATTTAATTCATGTGGTATTTAATTCTCAAAATAATAATCCGTTTATTAGTTATGGAGAAAGTTTATTATTAGGTATTCAAAATATAATTATAATTTTATTAATTAAATATTATAGATTAAGAGATACGGGAGAAATTTCAAATTTATCAAATAAATCATTAATTGAAAAATTAAAAATTATAGGTGAAAAATTGTCTCAACCAATTGGAATTATAATTGGTTCAATTATATTATTAACTCAATTTGCTCCACCTGAATTAGTTTCATTTTTACAAGTTTTAAATATTCCAATTAGTATAATTTCAAAATTACCACAGATTAAACAAAATTATGAATTGAAAACCGCCAGTCATTTATCAGGTATCACAGTTCGTGCCAATGTTTTGGGTTCAGTCATTAGAGTTTATACTTCAGGCCAAGATTTATTAGCAAAGAGAAAGAAGAATAAATCAAATTCAAATGATTGGATTTTATTAGCTGGTTATTTCACATCATTTGCTTTAAATTCAGTTGTTCTTGGTCAAAGTATTGTTTACGATGGGTATAAGAAGGAAGATGAAGAAGCTAAGGAAAAGAAGAATGTTTAGTTAGAAAGTTGTATATATATATTTATTTATTTATTTATTATACATAATTTGTATTTTATCAGTCTAACTCAAAAAAGAAAAAAAATGACTATTTTTTTATTTTTTTTTTACATTCTCTCTGTTTCTAGATTATGTTGAAAAATTTAGTAATCCCCAAAAATCATATATATATATATATATATATATAAATAATTCTGATAGATATCAAGCAAATAAATAATGGTTCATACAGCCGAATATTTACCCAATACTGGAACCAGTATCAGTTCCGTCTTACAAGGAGGTTATAATCATCCATTATCCAGAGAATGGCAACAAGAACGACAATTAACCAAAAATATGTTTATTTTTCCATTATTTATAAGTGATGATCCTGAAGAAGAAACCATTATTCCATCATTACCCAATATAAAACGATATGGTGTTAATAAATTAATTCCCTATGTTAAAACATTAGTTGATAAGGGATTAAGATCAGTAATTTTATTTGGAGTTCCATTAAAACCAGGAGTTAAAGATGAATTTGGAACAGCTGCTGATGATCCTGAAGGACCAGTTATAATTAGTATTAAATTACTTCGTAAGAATTTCCCTGATTTATTTATAATGTGTGATGTTTGTTTATGTGAATATACTAGTCATGGACATTGTGGAGTATTATATGAAGATGGAACTATTAATCGAGAAATTTCGGCATTAAGAATTGGAGCCGTAGCTGTAAATTATGCAAAAGCAGGAGCTAATTCAGTTGCACCATCAGATATGATTGATGGTAGAATTAAAGATATTAAAATTGGATTAATTAATAATGGATTAGCTAATAAATGTTTAGTTATGTCATATTCAGCTAAATTTAGTGGAGGATTATATGGACCATTTAGAGATGCAGCTGGAAGTGCACCAAGTCACGGAGATCGTAAATCTTATCAATTACCACCAGGAGGTAAAGGATTAGCACGTCGTGCATTAATAAGAGATATGAAAGAAGGAGCGGATGGAATTATTGTTAAACCATCAACATTTTATTTAGATATTATAAGTGATGCATCAAAATTATGTAATGATTATCCAGTTTGTGCATATCATGTTAGTGGTGAATATGCCATGTTACATGCTGCGGCTGAGAAGGGAGTTGTTGATTTAAAAGCAATTGCATTTGAAAGTCATCAAGGATTTTTAAGAGCAGGAGCAAGATTAATTATCAGTTATTTTACTCCTGAATTTTTAGAATGGTTAGATTAAGGGGATATGTAAATAGTAAAGTAAAAATAAAATAAATAATTATATAAATCTATTTGTATGACTATATATATATAATTATATATATATATATATATATTTAATTTAAATTGCAATTGGTTCATTAGGTTTATTAGATTCCTCTATTGGGTTATTGTTATTAATTTCTTCAGTGGGTACATCAGGTAATATTTGTTGATTTGGAACATCAGGTAATTTTGGTTGATTAATTTTTGAATCTTTAATTGGTACTTGTTCTTCTTCTTCTTTTCCATTTATTTCCAATTCTAATTTCTTTAATTCTTCATCTACTTCATCTTCTTCTGAATTAGTTAAATTATTTAATCCACCTAATGCTTCACTAATTTGATCAACTTTAACAGTTTCATCATTTAAATCATCTAAAATTTTATCAATTTTATCAATATTTAATTCATTATTTAATTTCTTTAAAACATTATTACCTTGTTGTAAACCATATAATACATCTTTTTCAATTAATTTAAATTCAATGGTTCCAATTAATCCTTCTAAATTATCTAATTGATCATAAGTTTTTGAAATTATTGATTCTTGTTGTTTTTTTGATCTTAAATAAAATTTTGCTCGATCCAATTGTTTATTTTTAATGGCCAATTTAGCTAATTCATTTTGCTTATCAATTATAACACTTATTCTTTTTTGATATTGTTTTAATTTATCTCGTTGTTGTTTTAATTGAAATATGGCTTTATCTTGTGCTGTTATTTTTGGGGGACTTGTAGAAGCTTGTTGACCCATGGCAATCTTATATTATATTAATATTATCTTATATTATCCTATATTAATATTAATATTATCTTATCTTATCTTATTATATTATTATTGTCTATAAATTAAATATTGATTAAAGATCACAAGTAGAAGTGCAAGTATAATTTAAAGTGTGGATTTTTTTTAGAAAGAGAGACCAGAGATTGTGATGCGTAATAAAAAAATAAATTATACCCTTTAAATTATTTTTGTTATCATCACAAGAGATTAAAATAATTTATTTAAATCATTTTTAATTTAACTAATTATTAATTATTAATGATATCTAATTGACTTTAGATAATATATATATATGTATAAATGTAGGTATATTGATATATATGAACTAATGAATAATGTTTGCTTAAACATTTATCATATTGAATATTAAATATAATATAATTCTAAAAGTTTTTGCAATAATTGTTAATAATAATAATAATATATATATATATATATATATATATATTATTATTAACAAAGTTAAGTAGATATTATAATAATTAATAATTAATAATTAAATATATATAAATAATATCATTTATAGTACTGTATCGTACTGTAAATTACTTGAAATTACTCATTAATTTTAAAAATTGATAAATCCATTTATCTCCCATAAATTATTAATAGATTTGTTAATCTATAATTCTATTATTTTACATTATTTAACAACAATGATAACAACAATAATAATAAAATAAAATAATAATAATAATAATAATAATAATAATAATAATAATTGTTGCAATATAAAAATGTGTTAGAAAAGATGACAAGAATTTATTAATTATTATATTTCTTGAACCCTTTTAAATTTTAATATAATTAATTGATCTTTAATTTTAATAGAATTTTATTGATTTATTTAATGATTTATTTCGTCTAATTTATATATATAGTGATTTATTCTATTATCAGAGATTACAATTTATAATTTATGATTTAAAATTTATGATTTATGATTTACAAAATTTATTATTAAGTAGTAAAATATTTTTGTACTAGTTTTAAACTTTTACTAAAAAAGGAGGTGTTGTATTTCAAATTAAAATAAAATATACTTATTATAATATAATACTATATTATATTATATTATATTAGTATTTCATAATAAATATATATATATATATATATATATATATTACAATTAATGTTATGAACATAATATTAATAAAATATCAGAATAAAGTAATTTTTTTAAAATTGTTTGTAAATATTTATTATATATTTTATTATTTATATATTGAAATTAAATTTTTTATTTTTTTATTTTTTTTTTTTTCCATTTTAAATTCTCAAATTTTTTTTTTGTTTGTCAAAATAAATTTTATTTGTTACTAGTAATATATTATTTATTATATTATATTATATTATATTATTATTTACTTACTATTATTATTACTTTCAATCAATCCAATCCATTCAAAGATTAGACAACATTCATTTATTAATAGAATCATTCAACATTATTATATAGTTTTCTTTTTCATCATCATTTTTTTTATTCCCACTTTATTAGTAAATATTTGGTGATATATTTGGTTGATCAATCAATCAATCAATCAATCAATTAACAACTGGATATATATCAATTAATCAATCTAATAATCATATAATATATACATTTCTATATTACCTATACCTTTGCATTTAGTATCCTTCAATCATGTCACATACTAATTATACAAGAAATACTAGTATTACACTGTCAACCAATACCAACGAAGATAATAATAATAATTATAATAATAATGATAATGATAATGATAATGATAATAATAATAAACCAAATTATCTTAATACAAGTCTTCCACCTCCTAATTTGAATATACCAGAGCATTTGTTACCTCAAGCTTTCCTTGATCAGAGGTATCAACAACAACATCAGCAACAACATCCTCCACCTGCTCATCATCATCATCATCATAATCATAATCATAATCATAATCACCACAGTACTACTCCAAATGCCCCTGCTGTTGCTCCTTCTGTAGCTCCCATTGCAAGCCCCACTCCTCCACCTCCACCTGCAGCCCCAGTCCAACGTCAGCAGCCTCCTGTAAACAATTACCAAAAGAAGGCTCCTCCTCCTTTGCAATTCCAACAACAGGGTCCACCTAATTCAAATAATTATCCCCAGAAACAACATGTTCCATCACCAGGACCTTCCCAAAATTATCCACAATCGCAGCCTCCTCCTCAACAGGTTCGTCAACATCCATATAGAGAAAAAATAGCTCCATCTTACCCTGCATATCAACCTCAACAAACTAATAATATCCCTCAACCTAATAATCATATAAATAACAATAACACCATTACTAATAACACCATTACTAATAATTACAATAATATTAATAATACCAGATTTTATCCTGCAAATAATCCTCCATATCCAATTCCAGAAAGTCCGGATGCAGAACCTCAATATTCACCAGTTACATCTACAAATACTAGTAATGCTTCATATCCATTTCCACAAAATAATCATCATGCTAATAGAATTGCATCTCAAGAAAGTGTTAATAGAAATTATCATATTCAACATACTAATCTTTCTAATGATAATCAACAACAACCACCCTATCCCATCTCATATAATATTCCACAAGTACTTCCACCTGTTCCATTCCTGTCTGTTCAACAACTCCAACAACAACCACCACAAGCTTTAAATTATAAACCCATTCGTCAAGCTCTGAATGAAAGTTTACCTCCGAATTCAAGAATTCAACCACAACCACCACAACAACAACAAGTTCAACCTTCACAAGCTCCTTTAGGATCTTATGGTAGAAGAATTGCTTCATCTCCTAACATTCCTCATTATGTAGGGAATGGTGCACCAACTACACCAATCAATGGCAGATTGGGACCCCCACTTGCTCCACCACAAGTCCAGTCTAATGATTCAAGAACAAGATCTTTAAATTCAGCATCAATTAATTATAATCAATCAAGAATGCAACAGCTGCAACTGTTACAATATCCACCATCAACAGCAAATAATCAAAGACCATTATCAAGTGGAAATGGAACTTCAACAAACAATATTTCAACTACATTGCCACATTCAGGAACTCCCAAATCAAAATCAACAACTTCAATTAGTAGATTGGCTTCATCATCAACTAGAAGACATAATTCTTCTTCATCATTAGCAAGTAATCCCGGTAATAAATTAGATCGTAGTATTTCAAATAGTTCACAATTTAAATCCATGTCAAATGTTAAAATTCAAGGACAACAATTATTACCACCTCAACCGATTGTTTATCCTGCTATATTATCAAAAGTTGCCAAATCATTTAAAGATAATATTACGGTGGCTGTTAATACAAAAAATGGTTTAGTTTGTCATGATTCATTTACAGGAAAAACTGCAGTTGATATTATATGTCGAATTATTAGAACTGGTGATAGAAATCTAGCATTATTATTAGGTAGATCATTAGATGCTCAACAATTTTTTCATGATGTAACTTATGTTCATAGATTAAGAGATTCAATTCATGAAGTTTATGTATTTAATCCAACTTTTAGTTATATTGATCTTTATACTGATGAAACTCCTGTTCCTGGTAGTGTTGAAAATTCACATCATGGATCATTTGTTGATTATAATCAAATGTTTTCTGATCAGCAAGTATCACCTCAACAACCAACAACTCAAGCATCGTCATCAATTCCTCAAAAGATTCAATCATCTTTACCACCTCAAAGTCAATTATTATTAGAAAATGTTGAATCAAGTAGTTCATTAAACAATATGTTAGGTCAAGAATTAACTGAAAGTCAAGAGACTGGAGTTAATGGAGTTTTTACAATTTTAACTGATTGTTATTCACCAACTTGTACAAAATATAAATTATGTTATAGTATTGCATGTCCAAGAAGATTAGAACAACAAAGAAGATTAAATTTAAAGCCTCAAGGTGGATTAAAACGAGCCGATTCAAGATTATCAATGCATGAACCCGATGAGAATAAACAAACTTGGCATGATACTGTTGCTGAATCTGTATTATCGAAATTAGATTCTGATGAAAAGACAAGACAAGAAGTTATATTTGAATTTATTTATACTGAACGTGATTATGTTAAAGATTTAGAATTTGTAACTGATTTTTATATAATTCCATTAAGAAATCCAAATCGAAATATTATACCATCTCATTATCGAGAAAATTTTATTTTATTAGTATTTGGAGGAATTGGAGAATTATTAAAAGTTGCTAAAACTTTTAGTGAATCATTAACAAGAAGACAACAACAACAAAAACCAGTTGTTGAAACTATTTGTGATATATTCTTAGATAATGTTGGTAGATTTGATCCATTTATTGCATATGCTGGTAATCATGTATTTGCAACTCATGAACATGAAAGACAACAACGAGTTAATGAAAGATATTCTAAATTTATTGAAGAAACTAAAAGTCGACCTGAATCTAGAAAGCAAGATTTGACTTCATTTTTAATTAAAGCAGTTCAAAGACCAGCCAGATATATTTTATTTTTAGAAAAATTAATGAAATATACTAAAGAAGATTCAGTTGATTATAAATATTTAGTTAAAGTTATTGATCCACTTAAAAAATTATTAGAAAGAATTAATATTCAAACTGGTATTTGTACTGATCGTCAAAAAGTTTTAGAATTACATAAATCATTAGGAGAAAAGATTTTAAAAGAAAGATATCATTTTAAATTATCCTATAGTAATAGAATTATTTATCAAGCCAGTTTAACGAGAAAGAGAGATAATGAAAAAATTGAACTTTATTTATTTGAACATGCATTATTATTAGTTAAATTAAAATTACAAAATAAGAGAACTCAAAAGAAAGTATTTGAAAGACCAATTTATTTACCATTATTATTTATAAATAGTGGATTTGATATACCAAGTCAAAAATTAATTTTAAATAATCGATATAATAATTCATTAGTAAGTGATAATAGTGGAATTAAAGCAAAATTAGATAGAAATGATCTTGGTAATAATTATAATTATAGTACTAATAATTATAGTAATAATTCAACCAATGCAAATTCAAATCCATCAAAATTACAATTAAACTTTTTTGGATTGGGTGGTATTCCAGCTCATTTTAGTTTATTTGCATCTGATATTGCAGTTCAAAATCAATTATTAAATCAAGTTTATAATCAACAAAAAAAATTAATTGATAAATATGATTTATTTTCAATTTGTAAATTTGAAACTAGAAGATTTCATGGTAATAATAAAATTAATTGTGCTGTACCATGTTATGGAGGTAAAAAATTATTATATGGTACTGATACTGGAGTTTGGGTATCAACCGTTAGATCAATTAGTACTACATCAAATGAAAAGATTTGTTCTGATCCAACATTAGTTATAAGTAAAGTTAATGTTACTCAAATTGAAGTTGTGGTTGAATATTCAAAATTATTTATATTAAGTGATAAATCATTATTTGAATTTGATTTATCATGTACTGATTCATTAGATCATATTAAAAATACCAAATCAGGTAAAAGAGTATTAGATCATGTATCATTTTTTAAAACTGGTATTCATAACTTTAAAATATTAGTTGCTGCTGCTAAGACTGGTAGTACTCATTCAATTAGTGTATTTGAAGTTTCATCACCCGGAAAGAATAAAAATAAGAGACATGAAATCCCTGAAATTAAAGAAATATCATTTAATTCTGATCCAATTTCTATATCATTTCTAAAGACTCAATTATGTATTGGATGTACTAAAGGATTTGAAATTATTTCATTAGAACATAATAAAAAAGAACCAATTTTAGACGAAGCTGATCCATCATTGGATTTTGCAACTCAACGAGAATTAGTTACTCCATTAGCAATTCATAGATTAGGTAAAGAATTTTTATTATGTTATACTGAATTTGTATTTTTAATTAATAAGAATGGGTGGAGATCAAATCATGAATGGGGATTTAAATGGGAAGGTATACCTCAAAATGTGGCATTATTTTTCCCATATTTATTATCATTTGAACCTAATTTTATTGAAATTAGAGATTTACATTCAACTAGTTTATTAAGATCATTAGTTGGTGAAAATATTCGATTTTTACATTCTAATGAACATGAAGCATTATATGCATGTGAAGAAAATGGATATGATATAATAGTTTCAATTGATTTCTTAAATTTAAAACAAAAGCCAAATTCCAATTCATCATCAATGAGTATTACTGCCACTCCATCAACTCCAACTTTAACTATGAGTATGTCAATGACAAGTCCAACAACTGATGGTTTATCATCAACACCAACCTCAACTAAAAGTACATCAACTGCCACATTAACGAATCTCGGACAATAAACAGCTGGCCAGTAATACTACATACAGTAGGTATTACTAGTGGCGCATGTTTTTGCAAAGAATTTTTTTAATAATAATGCAGTTAATTAATAATGCAGTTAATTGATACCTAGTATCACAAAAGATTTTTTTTCTTCTTCTTCTACTTCTTTATATAATATATATGTATATACTTTTAATGTCTATTTAATACTAATACTAATACTAATACTAATAATAATAATACTAATAAATAACGTTTGATTGGCGATACGCAAATCATTGTTTCTAGTAAATATAGCTAATCTTTTATATAACACAATAGTCAGATATGCATTTAAATGATATAGAATAGTTTTTTTTTAATTATATTTTTCTATTAATTAAGGTAGCTTATTAATTAAAATTAAATTCAAGATTAGTTCAAATCTGAGGTAAGAATATAATGACTTGATATGACATAATTTAAAGAACAATATATTTAATAAGGTATATTTACGTAATTCATACTAGATTAGTATCATTTTAGGTATATAAAAGCGAGCAATAATAATAATAATAATAATAAAATAGAAAAAGAAAAGAGAAAATTGGTTGAAAATTGATGATGCGCTTAACAAGATAAAAAAATTTCTTTAATTTTTTTTTTTTAATTTTTGCATTGTTCTACGGGTGTTGGTGCATTTCCGTAGAAGTATCTATTATGGTTAGAATAATAAATAATAATATAATATATTTTCTTAGCATCAGTTCTTTTTCATTATAATTCCGTCATAAATTTATATCTATTGGCCCAGGTTGATTCAACATATTTTTTTAGATCTATATATTACTAATGAAAGATTATGGTTATTAACATAATTGCAATGTAGATAATCACAGCCAAATCTCACTTAATTATTGATTCATATATCTTCATGTAAATGCAAAATCATTTATTAAAAAATTATGAAGATCGTATATTTAGTTTAAAATTTATAAATTCTGTTAATCTTATTTTGCACACACCCCATCTCTTAGTCCTTGCATAGAATTTGAACGGTGTGTATATAAAATATTATAACCACAAAACAAAAAAAGAAAAAAAGAAATAAAAGCAAACAATTTATAATAAATAATTTTATTACTATCATCCATTGTTATCAATTAATCTATATCAATCCATTGTCTCTGTTATTCCATGATGATCCAATGGCATGTTGATGCTGGAATACTATCATTATTGAATCAACCAGACAATTAGTTAATTAAACCGTCAGCACTATGTAAGGATCTACTAATTTAGACTCGCGTATCTAATTAGCGCCTTTTTTTTTCAATTTATTATTTATTTATTTATTTATTTATTATTAATTAATTTATTACTGACAAAATTATACTTATAAAATTAACACAATATATTCGATCACCATCAAGCGATGCAGTATGAAGCATGATTTCATTTTTATTTTTTATGTTTATTTATACTAATACAATCTTTTTTTTCCTTTTAAATCGTCTGACTCAAATATTATACATCAATAATCATGTATGTTAATCAAAGTTACAGTCATCAATATGGAAACTTCAATATACTATGGCATTGACTAGAATTATATTTAAATGATTCAATATCTACTATACATAAAAATTTAGATACATTATTCTGCTTTGACTGTTGATTCAAAAAATCAATAATCTTTATGAAAATGTTGTTAATTTATCTTATATTATTATTTTCGGCGATACCATCTTGTCAAGCTGATATATTCGACTGGTTTTACCAGCCTGAGTTTAGAGATTATAATGGAATCGGAAGAAGGCTCCCAGATGCTCCATCTTGGGTAGTTGAAATAGGATGGAGAATTGACGGTGAAATTAATCACCCTGATCAATACTTCGAATTAAGATTTCCAAATATGTTTAGCTTTCATACTGACTCGCAGGTATTTATACTTGATGCTCATACTAATGATTTTTCTCAACAAATACCACTTGCTGAATGCCATCTTCAGAATGGTGGTATTGAAAATGCTATGAGTATTATTGGGTGTAGAGTACTACCCGAGGTCAATCCTAGTATCGAAGCTCAAGGACGTTTATGGCTACCAATTATTTTCAATGCTGGTGGTAGTGGACATTTTGTAGACTTAGATTCATCAAGTGCCTTTCACAGTGGTTATAATGAAGTTTTTATTGAAGTTGACACCCTTAACACCCATTGGGGTGTCCTGCTTGAGGTTGATTTCGATGGTGGTGTAGCAAGTAGTAGTGATCCTGAAGATATCATTTATGGGAATAGAAGAATTCCTGATACTAGAGACAATTTACATCAACTCACAGCAGGTAATTGTCCTAATGGTTATGCATCTGGTACATTAGCCATTTCACTTACTAATTCAGATATGGACTGTGATCGGTATCATTATTTAATGACAAGTGCATTAAATGATTTTTATCATCCAACCGATGGTTTTGACATGCCTAGTGCAAGTGCTACTTGTACTCCAACAAGTTTAACTATTGAATATCAAAATGTTCCTGCTGGATTTAGACCATTTATCGATATTATAGCTTCAACCCATGGTGATGTAATAGCTACTTATACTAATCAATTTACTTGTGCTGGTTTCGCTGTTAGAGATGTTGTCGATCCTGCTAGAGATACGAGTATGACAGTTGAATGGCCTGAATATCTTTTTTATGGAAGTATGATTGAACATGAGGGTACATTAGAGGTTCGTCCCAATCCAACCACTACCTTAACCTCTACCTGGACAGGAGAATATACCACCACCGAAACCATTACAGCTGGCCAAGGTGAAACTGATACTGTGATTGTCATTGTTCCACCAAATCCAACCACTACCTTAACCTCCACATGGACCGGAGAATATACCACGACCGAAACCATTACAGCTGGCCAAGGTGAAACCGATACTGTAATTGTCATTGTTCCACCAAATCCAACAACCACTTTAACTTCTACTTGGACAGGAGAATATAGCACCACCGAAACCATTACAGCTGGCCAAGGCGAAACTGATACTGTGATTGTCATTGTTCCACCAAATCCAACCACTACCTTAACCTCTACCTGGACCGGAGAATATAGCACCACCGAAACCATTACAGCTGGCCAAGGTGAAACCGATACTGTAATTGTCATTGTTCCACCAAATCCAACAACCACTTTAACTTCTACTTGGACAGGAGAATATAGCACCACCGAAACCATTACAGCTGGCCAAGGTGAAACTGATACTATAATTGTCATTGTTCCACCAAATCCAACTACCACTTTAACTTCTACTTGGACAGGAGAATATACCACCACCGAAACCATTAGAGCTGGCCAAGGCGAAACTGATACTGTAATTGTCATTGTTCCACCAAATCCAACTACCACTTTAACTTCTACTTGGACAGGAGAATATACCACGACCGAGACCATTACAGCTGGCCAAGGCGAAACTGATACTGTGATTGTCATTGTTCCACCAAATCCAACTACAACGTTGACTTCCACATTAACAGGTACAAATACTACTACTACTACTGTGACGGCTGGCCAAGGTGAAACCGATACTGTGATTGTCATTGTTCCACCAAATCCAACTACCACTTTAACTTCTACTTGGACAGGAGAATATACCACCACCGAAACCATTACAGCTGGCCAAGGCGAAACTGATACTGTGATTGTCATTGTTCCACCAAATCCAACCACTACCTTAACCTCTACCTGGACAGGAGAATATAGCACCACCGAAACCATTACAGCTGGCCAAGGTGAGACTGATACTGTAATTGTCATTGTTCCACCAAATCCAACCACTACCTTAACCTCTACCTGGACAGGAGAATATACCACCACCGAAACGATTACAGCTGGCCAAGGCGAAACTGATACTGTGATTGTCATTGTTCCACCAAATCCAACTACCACTTTAACTTCTACCTGGACAGGAGAATATACCACCACTGAAATGATTACAGCTGGCCAAGGTGAAACCGATACTGTGATTGTCATTGTTCCACCAAATCCAACTACCACTTTAACTTCTACTTGGACAGGAGAATATACCACGACCGAGACCATTACAGCTGGCCAAGGCGAAACTGATACTGTGATTGTCATTGTTCCACCAAATCCAACTACTACGTTGACTTCCACATTAACAGGTACAAATACTACTACTACTACTGTGACGGCTGGCCAAGGTGAAACCGATACTGTGATTGTCATTGTTCCACCAAATCCAACCACTACCTTAACCTCTACCTGGACAGGACAATATACCACCACCGAAACGATTACAGCTGGCCAAGGCGAAACTGATACTGTGATTGTCATTGTTCCACCAAATCCAACTACCACTTTAACTTCTACCTGGACAGGAGAATATACCACCACCGAAATGATTACAGCTGGCCAAGGTGAAACTGATACTGTGATTGTCATTGTTCCACCAAATCCAACCACTACCTTAACCTCTACCTGGACAGGAGAATATACCACCACCGAAACGATTACAGCTGGCCAAGGTGAAACTGATACTGTGATTGTCATTGTTCCACCAAATCCAACTACTACGTTGACTTCCACATTAACAGGTACAAATACTACTACTACTACTGTGACGGCTGGCCAAGGTGAAACTGATACTGTGATTGTCATTGTTCCACCAAATCCAACTACCACTTTAACCTCCACCTGGACCGGAGAATATAGCACCACCGAAACCATTAGAGCTGGCCAAGGTGAAACTGATACTGTGATTGTCATTGTTCCACCAAATCCAACTACTACGTTGACTTCCACATTAACAGGTACAAATACTACTACTACTACTGTGACGGCTGGCCAAGGTGAAACTGATACTGTGATTGTCATTGTTCCACCAAATCCAACTACCACTTTAACTTCTACTTGGACAGGAGAATATAGCACCACCGAAACCATTACAGCTGGCCAAGGCGAAACTGATACTGTGATTGTCATTGTTCCACCAAATCCAAGCGTCATTCAATCGTCTAGCTCAATGTGGGAAAGTGTAGGTAGTGAATCAAGTTTGATCATGTCATTGTCGTCAAGTTCGTCTGCTTTATCTAGCGAATTATCCGAAATATCTACATCATATGTTGGAACAAGTTATACCATAAGTTCCTTAACATCAATGGCTGTTTCATTTAGCTCTGGAGAATCATTCAGTGCAGAAACATCTTTTACTGTGCCATCTAGCGAACCAATTTCTGAAAGCTCAGTTTATGTCCCATCAAGCTCTGTGGAAAGTTCGTTGCCACCAACCAGCCTGTCTATTCCGTCAGTCCCTGAATCAAGTTCTACATATATGGGATCAAGCTTATCAAGTATGGAATCTAGTTCTTCATATATATATTCAAGTTCATCATTGATCATTTCAATTACTAGTACCACCTATACATTTGAATCATTTAGTAGCTCTGTTGTCAATACAGACTTTAGTGGATATTTTAATTCATCTACTGCTATTGCTGATTACCCAACGACCACTATCAATACCTTACAACCTAGCACTACGTCTACTGTCGGTATCATTGAAGATGAAATAATGGAAGATATGCCAGTTCCTGAACCACCTGTTGCTGATTACGATCCAGCTACTACTACAGTCACTGAAGTTATTGATCCAACTTATACAGTTACTGAAGCTGAGGACTCGGTTGCTACACCAGTTGATCCACCTGTTGCTGATTACGATCCAGCTACTACCACAATCACTGAAGTTATTGATCCAACTTATACAGTTACTGAAGCTGAGGACTCGGTTGCTACACCAGTTGATCCACCTGCTGCTGATTACGATCCAGCTACTACCACAGTCACTGAAGTTATTGATCCTATTGATCCAACTTATACAGTTACTGAAGCTGAGGACTCGGTTGCTACACCAGTTGATCCACCTG